>CAWUFW010003133.1:600000-1045000 GCA_963921515.1 Calotriton arnoldi
CAAAAACGAAGTCTGTTGTTTATGCCTATGAAATTAAATGTCACGTGGGATCTAGGGGTTGTTAAAACACGTAGCCGCAGAGCGTTATTCATGTGATCAAGGTCACACTTAGTGACCGAAATGCGTCATGACTTGTTGCGAGGAATAACCTTAACTTTGCACCAGCTAATTTGGAGTCCGTGCCCATATATATCCACCTCATTCCTCCGACCTTGAGCCCCCGACCTCAACAGGGCAGCCTCGGCGCGCGGGGACCGGAGCACCTCGCTAAATTCCAACAGACCTTCCTTGTAAACACCAAAGAAGAGCGCCGCACACCAGACTTTGTAGAAAACAGGCACTTTTATTCACGATATATATATATCTTTATTCGATCAAAAATATGACCATTCACATCATAAAAACAATTCATAAGGATAAAAACGGTTAAAATTACAATAAAATATTTCTTTAAAAAAGTTTGTATGATAAAAAAGACTTACACTTCTTTCAATATAAATGCTATATACACAATCATATCATGAGGCCAAATTAGGATAAATTAACAAGTCTGATTTTCAGAAGCAGTTTTAACCAATTTTGACCTCTACCACCAGGCGAAGAGCAGAAATCTCGAGATAGCAAACACAAGCCACCTTGTGGTGTCTGATCTAAAAATACGTATGGCTTCACAAGGGCGATTAAAAGATAGTAAGCGGCAAACTGGAGTTATCCAGGTTTTCCTAAGGTCAATATAGTAGGGACAACAATAGAGAAAATGCTCAAGGGTCTCAGGGAAGGTGTGACATGTAGGGCACATTGGAGTAACAAACGCATTTCCCCAGGTACTTCTTCTTGCATTTAAAGGGAGAGCTCCGTATCTAAATTGAGTGTACAGTGCTCGTGCCTGGGGAGGTTCGATGTCATCCAGAAACATTTCAAAACCAAACCCTCCTTTAAAGTTTAAAAAGCTCGCAGTTAAAGTGCCATGTGCAGTATATTCTAAACTTTCCGAGACCATGAACTCCCAATACCTTTTTTTTAAGAAGGGGAACCAATGATTTAGTGATGGACCCTGGCTCCTCCCAGAAATGCCCCAGCCCTAGTTTTAGAAACCACTCCTTGACCTTGTTGAACCACTTAATGCGACCTGTTTGTTTATGCAGGGCAATCAGCTCACCCAGGGCCTCCTTCACCGGGACCTGTGTGTCACTAGTCCATACCCTAATCCAGAACAGAAGTGCCCTGAGGATAGCAAAGTGGTCTATGGGTTTTAAACCAAGATCAAGTCTTAGCGGCAAGAGGGGAGTATTCACTGGCAGGTTCAGAATGGCTCTAATAAATTTGTTTTCGGCAAGGGTCAAGTCCGACAGATTTTCCAGCTCCCATTGCTCAGCCCCATATAGGGCGGCACCTAGACCTTTTGCCCTATGAAGTTCTAAAATAGGCGAAATTGGCCGGTAGGGAGACAACCCTGGCCCTTCGCACTATTGCACAATCAGCATATTGAAGGGTCAGTGTGCTCTTTTCTATTTGCGGTGCCCATACCAGTCTATCGCTGATACGTACTCCCAGATAATCAAAGGACTTGACCTGCTCAAGGGTTTGCATGCCCAGCATGAGTTTTCCCTTGTGGGATTTATAGGGATTAAAAGTAATATATTTGGTTTTGGAACAGTTTATTTCTAACCCCTCTCTTTGCAGGCTTTGTCAAATTTATTCAAGATGTTGTGAATCCCTCCAGGTGTTCTGGCAATGAGTAGTGTGTCATCTGCAAAAAGCAGACAGGGCACTACACTGCCTGCCAATTTCGGGGGGTCACCACCACAATTATACAGCTCTTCTATTAGGCCATTAATGTAAAGGGTAAATAATGTTGGGGCAAGGACGCAACCTTGGCGAACACCTTTCCGAACCGAAATTTCATTTGTGAGACTACCATCGGAGTTCCACCTGACCTTGGCATATGTGTCATGGTATAACCGAATCAGGATTTTAAGTATGTAAGGTGGTAGTCCTAGTTCGCTCAGGGCTAGCCAGAGTTGGGTCCGATCTATAGAATCGAAGGCCGTTTTTAAGTCCACAAATACAACATGCAAGTGGCCTCCTCTAATGGTCACTTCCTTCCAAATTAAGAAAAGAAATCTAAAAACTTGGTCGGTGGTACTTGTGGAGGCCCTAAATCCTGCCTGTAAGTTTGACAAAACATTATTTTCCTCAGTCCAGTTTTGGATTCTGGTTAAAATAATTTTACAGAAGATTTTTTGGGAGACATCTATAAGGCTGATGGGCCTGTAGTTTCCGGGGGACCCTTTATCTCCCTTTTTATGGATTGGGATAATCTCAGCGCCCCTCCAGGTCGCCGGGATTTCACCACCGGACATGATGGTGTTAAAAACTGCTTGGAGCAGGGGTCCCCATATTTTAGGTTCAGCCTTGTACATGTCTCCCGGAAGCTTATCAAGGCCCGGGGCTTTCCCACTCTGTAAGGAGTTTATGGCTAGGATGGTTTCGTCTAATGTGATGGTAGTCTCCTCGGTTGTTACTAGATCAGTAAGATTCATTTGTGGGCCTGGATCATATAGAACCCCCTGACCTGCATATAACTGCCCAAAGTATTCCTCCCACACATGGGGCTGTATATAAAAGTCAGTTTCTATTTCCATATTGGGTGACCCTTTTGACAAGAGATGCCAGAAGAGTTGACTATTCTTTTGCTTCGAAGCTTCTAAGAGCATACACCATTTTTCTGACTCCCAGTCCCTTTTTGCCTTAGTTTGTGCTAGTTTGTATAGCTTCCTGTTATTTTTTATGTCTATGGGAGATTTCGACTTCACCGCAACAATTAGATCATCCTTGGCTTTTTTACAGGCCTTGTTAAACCAAGGAGCTATTTTCCGCTTTGGTCGATTACATTGTTTATTGAAAAATGGTCTAATTTTCGTGGTCAATTGCAGAAATGTGGTCATAGTGTCGTCTAACCCAGTAATGGTGTTACTCAGATCTAAAAGGGTCTTCTCTACCTCTGAATATATTTTTGGAAGAGCGGTTGGGTCAGCTAATATCATGGGCCATTTGACTCTTCTGTTGTTATTGCTAGTAATTACCGGGGCGCTTTCAGACCAAGGCTGGCCATACAATAAAGCTGTACCAGACAGCGTGAGAGCCAGAGCATTATGGTCACTATCTTCCCGGGTTAATACAACCATGTCTTTAACACTGGGCCAGAATTCAAGATCGACAAGGATATAATCAATCCTGGTCTTGGTAGCCCCCCTCTTGAACGTGTGGCATGCTTCTTTGTCAGAGTCTGTCCGGCCATTACAGGCTCTGACCCCATATGCAATAGTAAATGATAAAACCTGTTGCCCCACCCTAGTACATTTCTTAATGGGTGGTATCTGGAGTCTTGCAATCCCCCTGGCTTTATCTCCTTCTGAGATAAGATCCTGTATATAATCAACGGGTTCAAAAGTTGTGTTGAAATCACCTGCAATTATGAGTCGATGATTGCCTATGGCTGAATCGAGGTAATTAGTTAGCGTTGTTATTGGCCCAGATAACTTATGGGGACTGTTAAAACGGTAATAGATATTAAATAACCTAACTTGCTCATTCCCATTACCAAAAGATAATTCCAGCCCAAGAATTTCATCTGAGCCGAGGTGTAGGACCTTGATTTTGCAGGCTAATGTGTTTTTAGCCCAGATTAGAAGACCTCCCGCAGGGCGGCCAACAGTTGACTGCTTGGCTTCAATACTATATGTGGTGTAACCCACCCTGTGGACACGTCCTACTGCCCAGGTTTCCTGCAGTAGGCATAGATGGAAATCATCCACTAGCTTGCACCAGTCGGGGTCGATTAGCTTGGACTTTATGCCTGCTGCATTCCAGGATAGGATTTTCAAATCCTGGAGTTCGGGTGGGATTCCTGTGTGTGTCCTAAATTGTTAATAACTCCCTCGGACTCTAGTTGGTGATAATGGTGGTTACTCTTAATTGCTGGGTCACTTAGAACAGGATCGCTATTAGTGTGTAACATAGGTGTATCTTCAGACTGCGTGGCAGATGGATCCTCAAGAGTGACTGATATAGATAAAGATGCTATGGGTAGTCAATCTTGGGAGTCTAGATCTCTCAGGAGATGGTATCTATTTCTTATTTCCAGGGGGGGAGCCTCCAGGTGCATAGGGGGCCTCATACTAGGCGGTTTAGTGGCCAGGGTATTCCTCCCTCTGCATTCGAGATGCCTGTAAAAGAACCCAAGTGGTAAGATGTCAATCTCTTGGCCCTCCCTCTGATTTATTGGGTAGGGCCCCCAGCCGAGCAGCCGACTAGCTAGAATTGGAGATCTACAATTTATAACAATAGAGTCACCGGGAAGGGACTTGCATAGCTGGCCAACCCAACTGACTCGCCTCACATATAAAATGTCGTGGTAATTTGTGTTTGAAAAATTTGTATTCTTTAATAGCCAGTGGCAGGCTTTATTCTTCAGCTGGGTCTGTGATTCAGTTTGATTTTCCTGCAGGGTGGGAACATTGGTGAGAATTGCCACATAGGGACAGCACTCTGGTGGGAGATGTATAGTCACCTTATCATCTCGATTAGCTAATCCGTTTTTATGGGACAGTAATGAGGGTGTTTGGTGGTTTATACCTACACTATTCCCAATAGTAGTAGCGGGGGGGACGAGGCCTAGTTATGCTAGGGGGCATACATGATCTGCCCTGGTGTCTGGTACTAGCAGGCCCTTGGTGCTTCTGTGCTGCTACACTAGTAGAATTTCTAGGAGTACCATTACTCACGGGGCAGGTTAATCGATCATTATGTGTGGCTGAGGACCCCTCAACTTGGTTTATGCTCCCCCCATGATCAGATCCCCCATCCGGTGCTTTTGTTTTTGCCCCAACCCCTAATGATATATCAATAACCAGAGAATGCATTAGTTCCACAGTTGACTCCAGTTTATCGAGTCTGGCTAAAATTGGTAGGAAATTCTTGGTGATTGTATCTTCTAGGAAGGACATAAGCGCCGCAGTGAGTTGCAGGGAGATTGCCTCGGTGTGAGAGGGTAATGACAAATTAAAACCATTCATGGTGGGTGATCCTTGTATAAGTTCTGCTGGGACTTCTGGGCTTGGAGCCTGAGGCTTTTTCCTAGATCTGGTCCGTGTGCACCGTATGGGCTCCATATGTTTTACCCTTTTTTTCCGTTTACCTAACATGTCGCACGCTGGTGAAATTGAAGGTGTTGAACAGGGCTGTTGGGCAGGAGAAGAAACCACTGAGCTTCTCGTGGTTGCATAATTGTTTTGACCATTGTCATTCATTTGGGCGGCCTAAACGTCAACCATAGCCGGTGGGTCGATAATAGGACCAACCGGGCCTCCTCCCACAGATAACCGCCGTTCTGCAACCTGAATCTCCTTGTCAATGACTTTTGCAGGTCGAAGTAAAAAACAGTCAAGTGTGGAATTAGACAGAGATTTTGGCGTGGCCGCCTTCCCCCCCAGTGGTTTCAGGTTTGCCGCCATACCAGTTTGGTTGAATTACATAAAAAATATGCTTACTTGCACAGGTGCGGGTCAGATGAGATGAGCGAGCAGGTGTCCAGTGTTCAGAAACCGGGAACCAAGAGACCAGGCCCCGCCCCGCCTCTTCCTGCCGCTGACGGGCGCAGACGGGCCTGCCCTTGGCCCGGCCCGGGCACGCCCGCGCTGCGGGAGCCCCTGAAGGATTTTAAAGGCGCCTCCAGGCGAACAAACAATGCTGGCGGCTGCGCGACGGCGCTGGAAGCCGCAAGGGATACTGGGGAGTGTGGTCCTACACTCCCCCAGCTCCCGGTCCGGGCTCAGCCTCCCCTCCGCTGTCTCCGGTCCTCAACCCCAGCAAGGGGCAAACAAGGGGCAAACAAGGGGCAAACAAGCAGCCACAGGGCGTATATATATATACACACACACACACGCTTTTTGACTTCTTTCTTTTTCTCAATCTTTTTCTTTCTTCTATTAATTTTTTTCTTTCTTTCTTTCAGTCATTCTTTTTCTTTTTTACCTTCTTTCTCTTTCATTTTCTATTTTTCCTTCTTTCTGACATTTATTTCATGCCTTCGTTCGGTCCTTTCTTTATTTCTTGCCTGCTTTCTTTCTTTCTCACCTTCTTTCTTCTTGTCTCTCTTTCTTAAAGGCAAGAGGCTGTCAAAACAATTGGGTTTTCTTAGGTCTGTGTTAGACAAGACCTTTTGATTTGATTTTAATTATGTGTATAACATAATTACTTATAAGGGTTTTCAGCCACACCTGATCCATTTGTCTGTGGTTCTGTCATTCACATTTTTCTTCCACGCACTGGAGCATGCATCAATGGGCAAAGCGCCAGCCCACTTCAGCCATTGGCTGACTTCACTATGAATGAAGGCATGTTGCCTTTTTTACAGGGAGCACATCCCCCACAAAGTAGTTACCTTCAGTGCCAGGGAGTGCTATGGTAATGTGTGTGTGTTTTTATAGACCAAAAATGTTTTGTTTTTACCAAATTCTTTTTTTTTAGATTGATGAAGGCCCGGCAGCTTCCTGAACCATAAAGATTTTCAAAAACCATGAAAGAACAAAACAAGAATTGCCAAAAGGCTAGTGGCAAACACCATAACTATTGGTTTTGCCAATGCTTGTTTCAGGCTGGTTTCTAAGCAGGACGTAAGGGGAGGGGGTTCAGGCAGGGCAGTGAAGGCAATGAATACAGGCCTGTTTAGGCAGGGGCAGCTCCTACTAAAGAGTGGAGAAGCGTCACTCCGCCTGCTGCGAGCGCAGCAACCAAACACATATAATTGCAATGCCATAATAATGCCATTATATTTTGCCACCAGCTTGCGCCGTGCACAGCACGAGCATAAGGCGGGGTGAATCCTGCTATTGCAGGCAGGCAGGGGCGGCTCGGCTCCTCCATTGGAGCGGAGGAGCATCGCCCCACCTAAAATTCCCCCCCAAAGCCCCTGAGATGAAAAATAAAGTGGTAATTTATCACCATTTTATTTTTCATCCCCCGTTCCGAGCCAACCGTCAGGACGGGGGCGGGCCGCTGCTGACTGACAGCAGCAGAGAGGAGGTTGGGCTGGCTAATGCACGGTTTAAAGTGCGCATGTCTTTTTGGCCGGCCGTCTTGCGATGGCCAGCCACACATGTGCACTTTAAACCTCTCAACCCACCAGTCTTAAGACAGCTGGGTTGAGAGACAGTGCAGGCGTCCTGGGCACTGTGGAGGGCTGATGAGGCTGCTCCCACCAATCCTGGTGCTGCTCACATGCTGCATGTGAGCAGCGCAAGGATTGGGCAAGGGAGTTCCAGCATCCAATTCTAGTTTAAGAAGGGGTCCGGAGCGAGGATGTTGCGTTATTTTTTTTATAATCTCCCGCATGTGCCCCCCCCCCCACACCCGGTAGATGCCACTGATTGCAGGATTACTGCTGCCCCTTTCGGTGTGCATGTCGGGTTGGCCGGCTGTCTTGCTACGGCCAGCCTGACATTCGCAATGTAGACCCAGCAATCCCCGGGCTGCGAAACAGCCGGGGGATTGCTGGCACAGGCCCCCAGCCTCAAAATGAGCGCTGGGTTAGCCTGCTCCCACCAATTCTGGAGCTGCTCTCATGCCAAGAACAGCACAAAAGAAGCTCTAGTGCTGGTTGGATTCGCGTTTCACTGAGCAGGAAGGAAACCTTCCAATCCTGCTGGTGGACGTGGGGGAGAAGTGCCATGCTAGGGAAAAGAGCAGCATTTATGGCGAGTTTGGCACCATTGCGCCTCACCATATTTTATAACCGCGAGCCACCACTGTGTCAGGCAGCGTGCAGAGAAAGTCCCTACGTTATTAAGGTGATATAAGGGAAACTGTACAGTAGCCGGAATCTAAGTCAACAGAACAAGATGACTTTAAGTGTCCATTATGTGCGGTCTTGGAGGTGGAGAAGCAAGCGTCTTTCAATTTTCTTCCCGCTTGATGGCACTTCAAGTCCAAGGGCTGAGGCAGAGCGCACGTATCGGGGATACCCGGCCCTTGCTTCCTCCTTCCACGGGAGAAATAATTAGACAAAATAACAGATCCGTGCTGTTTGCAACTCGTCACTTCCTCCCCCTGTTTTTGTTTACACCGAACCCCGGTTCTCCTGAGCACTGGACATCTATTTCCAGCTCCAGTCACCACGCTGCCTACACTGCCAGTTTCACCTCAGCCTGCTCCCACAATGTCCCCTTTGCACATCCCAATCCCTCCCCCGGCTTCTGCATTCACCCCAGCCCTGTCATATTCCACCCTCACCCTAGCTTGCTCCCTTACTATGCCCATAACCTGGGTCTATTCTGACCTGGGCAAATGCGCGCGCCCTCCCAGATGAGCGCGCGCAAGTGCACTATCGGGCCTTTCCGTCAGCTCCTGGGGAGGGGAGCAAGAGCGAGTTCTCCTGAAGCAATACCCCGCCCTGGCTGGGGAGGCTGCCTCGTCGTGCCCTAGACCTTAATAAATCAAACCCACTCTTATTAACGCCAATAGTGGCTGGCAGGCACAGCCAGAGGGAGTGCGTGTTGAGGCGAGGCGGCAGGTCTCAGACACAAAAAGCAACTCACTCGCCCAGAAGTGCGCGGGACTGGCTTGTGGAAAAAAGCGCGAGAATTGCATATGAAAGCTGAGGTAACCACACGTGAGAGTGACTCAGTTCACCGCCTACCCCCGACAGCCTGGGCCAAGCGCTCGGTGGCGCCGGGCGCGGCCCCTGCGCACTTCTGACCTGGGGAGGGCAGGACCTCGGTGCAGCCCGGGAGAGTGTTGTGTTTGGGAGGGAGGCGCTGGCAGGCTCCGACACTGTAGGTGTGTTACAACTGCACAAAGAACACCAGGCTCCCGCCACATACAGGTGTTGTCGCTGCAAGCGGCGGCCATTCCAGCACATTCTCTCAGAGTGCTTTCCGTGTACGGGACCCGCCACCTCCACACCTGGCAGGTGAGATCTTAGAGCCGCGATATGTGCCTCGTTCCACCAGGTGAAGTGTAGCAACTTGGATTGTAAACACCCCGAATATCTGGAAGAGCTCCGTTCACACTAGCCATGGTTCCTTGCCAAAATATTTCTTATTTCGGTTCCTGCTCACGGTCTTTAGGCGGATAAGGTGTTCAGAGCAGCACCTTATGCTGGGAATGCTTTGCCTAGTAGGGTAGCCAGTGTGTCACGGGCCCTAGAGCATGGAAGGAAATGCCCCCCCTGCTGTTTGAATTTCAGTAGCAATATGGGTTTAGTGGGGCCCTCGTGCCTCTGGCCCTGGTGCCACTGCACCTGCTGCTCCAATGGAAACCGAGGCTCACGCAGCCCCCTATAATACATTCTGCGAATGGCTTATTTTCTAGGCTACCACAGGAACATACCAGTAGAAAAACTAGTCACCCCTCGGAGGCGGAGTGCATGAAAAATAAGGATCTCAGTTTTAGGTGTTTACTTATTTTGCACATCAATACAGATGTAAACAATCTGTTTCACATTCTGTTTACATTTGTTTTAAACGGAAAAAACAGAAAGTTTATCCTCTTTGTAGTGTCTGTCCACGGTAAAGCTATGCACATTGACAGCATAGGGAGTGAACGAAAAGGGATGAGACATCCTATTGAATCTCAAATAGCTGCAGATACACGTGTATGCTAATGTTTTCAGATGAAGGTACTATACAAGGCTACTTCTCGCACTAAACCCATACAGACTCCAGGTGTGCGTTTACATTTTCAAAGTTAATTAAATGTGGAACTAAACTAATCGGAATTTCATTCTTCCATTGAACAAAAAATTAATTTTCTTACATGCCAATAACATGAGGAAAAAATAAATATAGATAAATACAGATGGAAATGTAAACTCTCAACCCCTTGGTGCCATAAATAAATAATATTCTGGCTTTGTGGGTGAAAAAGAATGTACTATGGCGACTACATTAGGAGACAGTGGCAGAGGCATTCAGGTACAATGTACAGATATTCCAGCACAGTGGCATGGGCATGCAGGCACAGTACTAGGAATGTTCACATACAGTGGCAAGGCATTTTCTGGCAACCTTGATGGATGTTAGCAATGAAGCACTATACACCAAACGTGTGACTGACTCGGTCTCAGCCCCACCAGCCTGTTGGTGAAATTTCCTGATTTTCAAGTGTGCCTAGGCCACTGAAAATGGTATTTTAAAATTGCTCATCAGCATTGTCTGCCTGTCGACAAGCCTTTGCCTCCACACCAACAGGCACTAAGACAGTGACGCTCATGCGGCAAAGTCACCAGCATTTGTCACCACCTACTCGCTTGCAGGAGGAGAAAGCAGAGATGGAGAGAGGACATAATACAAAGAGTACAGCCGATGAGGGAACGCCATCATCTGCAAATGATTGCAGTACCATAAACAAGCATGACTGAGCATAAAGCGCTATACGGAAAGAGTTTACATTGTTATGAAGGCAGCGGGTACTCACCAACGACATCCAGGTGGTAGGTGTGATTGATGGAGCCATACTCGTTCTCCATGATACAGGTGTAGTTGCCCTCGTCAGAGGGAACCACGCTCTCCATGATGAGGCTCCAGTGTTGACTACGTACCTGGGGAGTGGATAGACTGAATGAGTGAGGACCCAGGCTTGACATACTGACCAGGGGGAACAGGATAAGGAGGGAGGACCCCCACATGCAAATCTGCCCTGATGAGATGGGACAAGAGGGAGCTGTGAAGACCTAGTGAAGAATACTCTGGCTTACATGTTGTGGCCTTCATGTTCTGGGAATTCAGAATTTGAATACAAACGGGTTTCTGCCTGCCAAGATATGCAGAGTTACTGCACCCAGGTAATCCAAGGACATTCACCAAGGGAAAACTTAGCTGAAAGTCTTCTGCATATGGCCTGGAATCGAGAGGTAACCTACAGAAACCAGCGTGGAAACACTAACTAACAAAGTAATAACCACTACTTAGTTTGTAAAAAAGTAAGTGCCAGGGCCCTTCTCAGGAGGCCGCTGCAGCTTGCACCACCCATTGCCCCTGCCAGCGCGGCCAATGACAGTACTAACACAACTACTAACCACCAGACTATTCCAGGCCACCCAAAGGTATAAGAATGGCATGGGCATCAGTTATTTATTTTAATGTATATTGAGTGATTAAACAACTGTTGTTGTGCTCATCTCAAAAGCAGACAAATATATACTCCGGAGTCCTCCCCTTCCTCTGATCTTATAGACTCCTTTTTTCAAAATATTCCTCAATCCCCTGAGAGTCGGGTTGATCTTACATCTATGAATGCTCCCATCTCTGAACAAGAAATCATTGATGCAATCACCCTTTTGCCTAAAGATAAAACACCGGGCCCTGATGGCTTTACCGTTCGATTCTTCCTCCAATTCAAATCACTCTTGATTCCTCTTTCATCAACCACTTTCTTGCCATTGGTACATCACATGGTTCTTTTACTCAGGCTATGCTCTGTCTTATACCCAAAAAAGATAAGGACCCCTCTCTTTGTAAAAATTATAGGCCCATCTCTTTGATAAACACAGATTGCAAAATTTATGCTAAATTACTTGCCATACGTATCAACAAAGTTATCCCTGACCTAGTTAATATATATCAATCTGGCTTTGTCAAGGGTCGTTCTATTACAGACAACTCATGCACCTTCCTTAACATTGTCCATTTGGCTTCCAAACTTGATTCTCCTGTAGCTGCTATCACATTGGATGCTGAAAAAGCATTTGACAGAGTCAACTGGAAATTTATTTTTGGCGCCCTCAAATGGCATGGTTTTAGCCCTCCTATTCTTCAATACATTTAATTACTATACTCTTTTCCTACCACTTCTGTTTGGGTAAATGGATGTCAATCTCGTTATTCCCCTCTTCTTAGAGGCAGTAGACAGGGTTGTCCCCTTTCCCCCCCTTCTCTTTATCCTTGCTTTAGAACCCTTCCTAGAAACACTTAGACGCTCTCCACACTACACGAGTTTTCAATTTAACTCACTCGATATCAAGTTCACTGCATATGCTGATGATATTCTTTTGTACATTTCCAATCCTTCCACATCCTTGCCTGCTTTTTTTTCACTTTTACACGATTACTCTAGAGTCTCTAGTTATAAATTAAATATAGATAAATCTGAAATTCTGCCTCTTAAAAAGTTCTGTCTTCCTTCCATGTTTTTAGACACAGGTTTCAAATGGAACTCCAAAAATATTAAATGTCTTGGCATTCTTTACTCCAGCAACATCAGGGAAACTATTAAAATTAATCTTGCAGATATACTTAAAAAACTCTCCGCTTTAACTGAAGGCTGTCCTCCGCTATTCCTCTCCTGGTGGGGTAGATTAGCCACAATTAAAATGATGCTTCTTCCAATTATACATTTTTACTTATCTATGCTTCCTGTCTCTCTTCCCAATTCTTTTTTCATGTTATCAATAGTTCTCTGTCCAAGTTTCTCTGGAACAGTCGCAAGCCTAGGATTTCAATTGCTCGTCTTCAGTTACCTAAGGAATTGGGAGGAGTTAACTTTCCTAATATTAGACGTTATCACTCAGCATTCACCTTAAAGCAAATCTGGACTTTATCTGAGACCACAGAACCGCCTTTAACTGCCTGGAGCTCTTTGGAGCATGCTCAATATTCTCCTTTTTCTTTTATTTCAGCCGCCCGCGTTTGCCAACCTCCGAAACGCTTCTCTTCTCCTATTTTTATTCAATCCAAAGCACTAACTACTTCTCTGCTTACCTCTCATCTCTCTTCTGCTGATCTTTTTTTACGCATTCCAATTTGACATAACAAATTTCTTAAGATCAATAATCGAGCTCTATTTTGGAATGAATGGATTGATAAGGGTATTATTATACTCCTCAGCACTTAATGAAGGATGGGTCCTTTATGGACTTTTCGGATCTCCAAACCCTTTATGGTGTTTCCTATTCTCACGCCCCTCACTACCCTTTGCTTAAGGATTCTCTCACTCGTCTCTCCCTTCAGGGATATCCCACGTCTCCTTCTGACCATGTTCCCTCTCCCTCCATTGACTTTTCCACTCAATTTAAAGCTGCTACTATTTATAAACTATTATCCCACCCTTTGAAAGTTAGGATAAAATCTAGTTTAGAACTCACATGGGAAAAGACCTGGCCCTAGACCTCCCTCTTCACACATGGGATTCCCTTTGGTCAAAAATTCATACTTCCTCACGCTCTGCCAGCACAACTCAAACCCTGTATTACTTTTACAATAGACTTTTTCTCACCCCTTCTGACTTGTACAGATTTAAGTTAATGGACTCCCCGAAGTGTTGGTCTTGTTCTAATGACAATAGTGATTTTCTTCATATGTTTTTCCATTGCCCTTTAGTTAAATCTTTTTGGTCTCAAGTTTGGTTTAAGTTGAATGGCATTTTACTGACTAATGTTCCTTTTGATATTTCACATGTTTTTTTGGGTAGCTATTCGCCTGTTTGGGATGTTCATAGCAATGTTGGTAAATTTATTGATTTATTTTTAGCTATCACATTTCAGATTATTACTACTAACTGGAAGGACACTTCAAAAATTTTGTTTCAAGCCTGGTGGAATTTACTGTGTCATCATCACAGACTTGATCGTGCTTTCGCTAACTCTACCACTTTGTTGATCAAAAAAGATTTGTTATGGTTGCCTTTAACTTCTTTTCTTTCTAGGTTGCATAACTGATTTTGTTTATGCTTTTATTATTGCATTTTTGCTTTTGATATTATTCATTGTTAACTAGATTGTCTTTCTTCTTGTATTGGACTCTTCTTTTTTCTCTCCCCTTTCCTCCTCTCTCTCTCTCTCTCTTTCCTTTTCTCTCTTTACTTCTCTTCTTTCTTCTTATAATCTTAAAAAACGCATTTTGTCTATGTACAAATTTACATTTTGAGGTTGTGATTCACTTTTATTTTATTGTCATGCTTACATTTAATACTTCTTCCTCTCCCCATATAACTTGTACTGATGTTTTACTTGGTTTATCATCTCAATAAAGCTTTCTAAACTCAAAAAAAAAAAAAAGCAGACAAATAGTGGCACCATGTGGAAGACTGTCGTAAGAGCTGGTGTTGTGAATTAAGTGCTGGTGCCAAGCACCTGAAACCACTGTCCCAAATTAAGTACTGGTAATAACCCATTTCATTGGGGAAAACTTGGTATGATGCAGTATTTCCACATTTTAGAGTTACCTACCACCACGGTATCATTAATTCTGGGTACAGAATTACTCATGCAGTGTTCCGACCTGCAATAGAATGTGGGCTTTAATCTATCAGTATATGCTGATCTCATGCTCACTTTAAGGCCTTGATGCCTCACACTGTCAAACAATTGCATCCTCCTTCAATCTCTCACCCCCTCTTTACCTGTTGTGCCCCCTCCTTACATTCCTAACCTTTCAGGCGTACTTTCTACCTCGCCTGCTTCCTCATTACCGTATACTTCCTCCTGACCTCTCATTCTCCCGCCTTCAATTTTCTGCACCCTCCTTTTTTTCTCATGCTCCCTACCCTCTTTCAGTGCTTTTGCCTGATCCCTCATGCTTACCTCTCTCACACCCTTCTTACCATCCTGTTCCCTCCTCATCCATCATGCTTCCTCCTTCATCTCCATCCCTCTCCTTACTTCTCATGCTCACTCCAGACTACTTGTGCTCCTTCCTAACCTCTTCTACTCCATTATCACCCTCGCTCTCGCCTTACCTCTCCTGTTCCTTCCTAGCTTCTCCTGCTTCCTCTTCACTTCTCTTGCTCCCTCCATCAACGTCCTGCTCCATCCTCAGTCCCTTACTCCTCCTTTTGTGTCATGCAGCCTGTTACCTTACTCCCCAGCTGACCAATCTGTCTAAGGCCAGTGACCTACAATGCACTACGACTCCCTCGGGGGAGATGCAATCCTGTTAGGAGAGTTCATTACATTCACAAGGCTTCCCCTTCCTTCCCTCTCTTGCAGCCTGCTCTCCACATATAGCCCTATGTAGGAAACTGACGTAAGATGAAATCACAGCACAAGCGATTGTATTATTTTTTATATTTAGTAGGCCCTTTAGGAGCAAGCTGTCCTATGGATGAGTCCATAGGACTTCACCAGATATACAGGTTCCGAAATCCACCAGCAGAGCCTGGATGGGGGAAGGTTTGCTGGTTTCTACTGTTGTGCACAACATGTGTTACCTTTGTTGACATGCAATGCACGTGACCGCTCTCCTTGCTGCGAACAACACAGCATGCACCGTACAAGCTACACACACCTTTAAAAACATGGGCACCCTCCCACGGAACGTACTCACCTTGAAGCCGCCAATCCGGTGCTCTTGCTTGAACTCCTTGCCGTTCTTCAGCCACCTCATGGAGGGCGTAGGGTTGCCAGCCACTGGACAGCGGAACTTCACAGTGTTGGCAGCGGGCACAGCATGGAGTCTCTTTTCCAATTTTTCTGTGTGCGTCCAGTATGGAGCCCCTGTTGATTCAAGCAAAGAGACTTCCTGTTAGCAGAGAGCAAAATCCTCCATATAAAGACCATGCGCATTTTAATGGAGTTAACTGAATGAGCAAAAAAGGACGATCACACAGAACTTTGCCCTGGCGAGCAGCACTCATGTAGCATCTTACCCCTCTGCCAGTGGCACTGCCTCATTCTAAGCCAACTACAGAGGAAATAAGGTACCCAGTATGTCAACAGGTACCAAGATACACAACAGAGGGAGCAGCAGTGGTCCCAGTGGGCATTGTTAAGTCTGCTTACAAAATTATTATAGAAAGAGCAGCCAGTCTTTTCTAGTTCAGCATATTACTGCAAAATATGATGAAAGCGTTTTAGAGGAAGTGTGTCTCCTAAGCAAGCGCATAGTAAATGTGAATAAAGTGCAAACCATAAAGGAAAACCGAAAAGCCTTTATTTCCACGCGTCATAAATTATTTAAAAGATAACCAAAAATCCAGACAAATTTAGCACAATGCTCAGGTCCAGTAGACACACAGGAGGTGAACAATGATGAATAAATTATTCAATTGCATGGTATTCATAATGATAGAAATAGCAGGAAATGGGTATGTGTCGATGCTTCAACTCAATACAGAATTTTTGGGGTCATCATCAGGACAGAAATGATGTAAGGGAGCAGCCGTATCGAGATTTTTCATAGCAGAAAGGTTTGTACACTAAATGCAACAAATACATAGTGGAATAGATACTCTGTACATCCACTTAATATGAAGGATCTTGTTCAGGAGAGGTGTTTGCTGCCTCCAATCTGTACATAGTTTTGTAAGTGCATAAAGCACCACCAGCAGTTCCATCTACATCCACTCCAACTAGCGGCACCTCCTCAAACCCTGACCCACAGCATCACCCAAAACACTACTAAAGCACCTTGATCCCTGCCAGCAGCATTATGTTGGTCTCAAACTAAAGAACTATATTAACTGGCGACCAGCAGTACCACCTCTCCTCCCAGCAAGCAGCATATCAATATCATTATGCAGCACGTTTATACTGATATGCTGCACACCGACTGATTCAGAACTGAGACCCAAATAAAGTTCAGCCACTCCACCATAACACTTTGCTACAGCACCCAGTGCTATTCCAGTACTGAGACCCACACAAATCTGCTAACGCTCCTCAAACCTGCCAAACAACATTCCAACTATTTCACTACTGAGACTTACCCACAGCTCTCACTATGCAATCTAACTTTCTAACACCAAATGCTGTTCCAGTACTTAGATCCACACAAAACTCTACCAATTCACCTCCATCTGACCTTCAGCTCCCCTTGTTATTACGGTCCAAAAGTTCACACACAACTCTGACACACTAAAATAATTCCCTTCAGGATCTGCTGTGCCGGTACTGGGAGTGACATACAGTACAGTCTGTGCTCCTCAAGCCAGTCCGCAGCACCACCTGCTATCTGCTGAAGCACCGCAGCCTGCAGCAAAGAGCGTGCACCTCCCCTGAGATCATAAAATGAGAGTTAGCTCCTCTTGCACTCGAAGCAAGGGTGCACATAGCGCCTCGCAAAGTACAAAGGACATCTCTCCTTTTTTTCCCTCCACCCACCCCTCACGGTACAGGAACAAAACCGGGTTCTTTTAAGAAGGGGCTGACAGCCATCTCGGGCTGCTTCAGCAACAATGGTCTCTTTCTAAAATAAATCTAATTAACTTGGAATTTGAAAAAAAGAAGGGCCAGGGGAGGGTAAAAATAATTCACTTTCTAAACCTCATTTCCTCCATTAACTGGATTCTCTATAAATACCAATACCCCTCCTCTCTCCACTCCTAACCCTACACTCTTTAAACCATTTTTGCATTTATAGCCAGGCTCGAATTCTTGTAAAAAATCTGAAATCCCTTCTCCTCGACTCTTTCCAAAAAATAATCACACAGCTGGAGGCATTCACTAGAACAGTATGAACTCCAGGTATCAACTCCAGCAAGAAAAGTCCTACACACAAAAGAATCATACTTTCTTCCTAAAAAACACCTACAGCCCAAAAAACAGTACATCTCCAAAATGCATATCCCACAAACATCTGGCCTCCCTCCCCCCAAATACCATAAGAGCAGCTCCTCTCTCCCTAAAACGCATTGGTCTTAAAAAAAAACCCTCCTCCTCCCTAAAACAAACCACCTACAGGGAAGAAGGGGCAAACCCCCCTGCTCACATACCTGATGTATGTTCCACACATGAATGGTATGTAATCTCTAGATAATGTCAGACCTCCTGTGTGAGAAAATGAGTAGCTCTTCGAAGCATGCTTAAAACCTTTAATAGGCGCTAAAAGTAAACGTGCCAGGACTCTGCTCGAGTAACTTACTCATGTGGTTGTTGTCATTTGTGAAATCTTCAGAGCCGTCGTTGTCGTCTTCATCATCCCCTGATGAGTTTGCATCTGTACCAAAAACAGTACGTGTCACCTTAAGAATAAGACTTTGCCAATAACACCTCGTCATTATTTTATTTTAGGGCCTTTGCAGAGTCCCCAGTAGCACTGCTCTGGTTAAACCCGGTGCTGCAGCACAGACAGCATCAATCCTCAACTGCAGCAACCATATCAGCATTGAGAGCAGGGCCCTAGCACCAATGAATTGCACTCTTGATGGGTACCACTTCCATCATCCCACCCTGATGGATCTCCATCGGCTGCCCTTGCCTGATATCTCCATCTTCAAAGCCAGCTGCATCATCTACAAAGCCATCACAACCAGCACCCCACCCGTTGGCCTGACACGCTATCGCCGGTGGGTGATGGCATACCAGCAGGAAGGACACCATCAGACGGAGACAAAGAAGTCCAAAAAATGGAAAACAAAGGCAACAGGCCTTCGCCATCCATGCACACAGGATCGGGAACAACATCCTGATATCAGTCAGGACTGGCCGAACCCTGCTGCAATTTAGGGAAGAGCTGATGATATACTTCTGTAAAGAGCACTATGTCAAGAATCAGTATCAGTACACTGCTTATGGAAACCAGCAACTCTTACAATCCTACAGCCACACGTTGACTGTGTCTTTGCCATAACCCTGTGAAGTGCTGTGCTGCCTTTTGGCTAGGTAGGTGCTGAATAATTATCATTTACTTATAATATATACTACCACCTCTTGTTACTCCTGTACTGAAGACCACCCCCATGCACAGCACTGCCAATGCACATCACGCTTGACCAGTATTACCACGTGTAACTCCAGTACTGACACCCAGGCGCTTTCACAGCTCTGCTAATGCACCTCGCTCTTGACCAGTACAATCCCTTGTTGCTCCACTATTGAGACCCGGGTCACACACAGCTCTGCGTAAGCACCTGACACCAGATCTGCATTGTTCCCTGTCATTTCTTTTACCTGGGGCCTACACACAGCAATGTCAATGCATCTCACTCATGGCCTACTGCCTCCCCTGCTTTGTATTCAACAATATGGTACTTTGCTGTGTTACATATGTCCTTTATTCTTACTACACTCGGAAAATCAATTTTTTTCAATTCTCACTTGTCCATAAATGATCAGAAAGCACATGCCACATACTGCCTGCAACAAAATGCACTATCATCGTCAGATTCAGGTGCTGCCTCCAAACCACTGGTCGAGGGCTGACCCATAGACACAGAGGACAAGCAGTACTACCCGGAATTCCCAAAACATCCCGGACTTCATTGAAGACAATCAGCGAGCTGTTTAGATCACCCGCACCCTGTGAACTGACTGGCCTCTCTCCTCTGTCCCTTGTAGCATGATTCTACTCAAGCACCTGCCCCAGTTGCCTGGCCGTGCACCTCTGTCAGCCTTCTCATTTAACAGGAAGTCCTCCCTCTATAGCGATTCTCGCTCTACTAGCAACAAATCCAAACTACGTGTGGGTATTCCCTGCTCACACAGGGCTTCATCTGCCTCGCCCGTAGGATCTGGAACTGGCACATGAAAATCTGAGCCATGTTCCAATCCTCCTCTTGAGTTACTGCTGAAAGCTCAGTGCTTCCTCATTCATCTAGAACTGGTTTTTTTTTCGCAAGATGGTGGCTAATTAAGATTTCACAGATGAAATCTTAAATGGGAAGTGCCAAAAAAGGGCAATTTAGACAATTCTGACCCCATTAGACAGGTTCCTGATTCCAGTCTCTTCCCTTGGGTCCCTGGAATTCCTCGTGCACTCTGAGGTTTTCTGGGCAAGGCAAACCCACTAGCAACTTCTCAGGGTCTACCTGAATCGATGACGCCACTGGGGGCTCTGTGGTTTAGTGAGTGCCAGTAGATGCCCTCCACGCTCTGCCCAGCCAGGAGTTAATCCATCAATCGAGCCCTTGCATCATGCTGGAGCTCAGTGTGGTGGGAATGCCTTATAGACCTGTGTCCGTGCACATAAGGACCTGAAAGCAATCGTGCTTGGGACACTGAGGAGACACAGACTTCGGCCCATTCACCATGCTTATGGCAGCGGCGATGTTTTTTCTGACTAGACTGCAAGGAAGAATCACCATGCTGTGCACCCTCACATTAAACCTTGGAAGCCTGCTAGGCGGCCATCTTAGGTCAGGAAAGTTGCCCTCACACACCACTAAGGGGACGGTGCAAGTATTGTTCTACTGGAATCGTGTTGAAAACTTGTGAAACCTTCGGATGTAAACTGCTCTTATGCAGAATGAAACTGTACTTTTGCTTCATCCCTAGTAAAACTAATTCTTGTGTAAGCTGCTCTTATGCACTATATAACTGTTCTTATGTAAAACCTCGAGTGAAACTGTTCTTATGTTAATACCTTGTGTGCTGTAGGAAACCATTCTTATGTAAGGAGTTGACAACAATCAGGTCTTATAAAACGCTACATAAATATTTATATAAATAGCCTCGATTCCACAGACAGCAGGGTCCAGTGGTGCGGAAGGACAACTGCACCCTAATTAGACCTGTTTTTTACTGCCAAATCAAGGTTAGAGGGCTGGTTTGTCTTGCCTGTGTTAGGGTGCATGGAACTACAGCTAAAGCACTCCCTTTCTCCTTCCCTCCTGGGCGCCACCACTGTTTCACTTGTTCCCCTGCTGCTCGGTGTTGTTCTCCGCACTATGCTCCGAAGTACACCTGGAGTATTCCATGTGCCAGAAATAATGCCGAAAGTAAATGAACGAATTAAAAGCCCTATCAGTGCACCTAATTTTGACCCTCTTTCCGATTCCAGAATGGACCCCAACGCACAGCTCTGCCAAAACATCTCACACCACTGCCTGTCATTTCAGTACTGATGTCCATTCACAGTTCTACAAATGCATCTCATCACCGCTCTGCTAAACAGACATAAACACAACTCCAGCAATGCCCCCAACCTTTCACCCGCATCACCCTCTGCTCTTCCAGTACTTGGTCCACTACCCTCATTGCTGCTCTGCATGATAATCCAGCATGTGGACCTCCAAAAACAGCTCTATCAAAATACCCACCTCTTAAGCTGCAGCAGCACCCCTCTATTGCAACACTGGACCCAGTGATCCACCCTGGCATCTAAAATCTGCATTCCCTGCCAACTCAATACTTGAAGGTGTCGAACAGATCGGTCAGTGATGCGCAGTGCCACATCTAACTCCATTACTGGGACCAACACAGAGCCCACGCACTGCCGCCTTTCCCCATTCCAGCAGAGACCCTGGCACGGCTCAACTAATGCAATCAGTCCTGTCCTTTCACCTAATACTTGTCCTGTTCTGGTGTCCCAAGAAGCTCTGCTGATGCACGTCATTCACATACGGTAAAGACCAGCAAAGATTTCTGCAGTTTGCCACTGAGCCGCACCTAGGAGCAGCGAATGAGTACACAGTCACCGCACTTCTTACCCCTAATTACGTGTCTGAGTCTAAGAAGGGGGTATCTTTAGGGAGGCTGTTTGTGGTGTGACACCCCCTAAATAAATGCTTCTCTTGGCCTAGTAGTTGGGTCTGGGGGTGCTGAGTAGGGTCTGCTATGTCTGTTTTGGTTTTTCTTGCTGCCCTGATTTTACTCAAAGGTTTTAACTTGTTCGTTTTTTTCGATGAGGAACTTAAATATATATGGGAACTGGTTTACCAAACAAGTAGCAAATCAGCATCCATAGAAGTACTCCTTGAAGAGATGAAAATGTACTACTTTTCAGTATTCACAAAGATTGACAGAAGTAGGCTTGGAAAGCTGGTAATCAAACTCCCCTTACAAATAGTCTAACCACTGGCAATCACTAGGGGTGGCATTCCAAACCATCAGTTTTCTCCCACTGAAGCCACACTAGACAGAGGGCCTGATTTAGGGTTTGGCAGACAGATTATAGGCAGACAGGGTGGCAGGGGGGCTTTGCATCTGCCACCCTGCCTTTACTATTCTCACCAGATTTAGAGATATCCACTGGCCCGCAAACATCTCTATACATTGGCAGGAACCGCCGTCATGGTGGTTTCTGTGGATGTAGGAAAAGCTTAACTGACAGCTCCATCAAACAT
The DNA here is from genome assembly GCA_963921515.1 of Calotriton arnoldi. Taxonomy (NCBI): domain Eukaryota; kingdom Metazoa; phylum Chordata; class Amphibia; order Caudata; family Salamandridae; genus Calotriton; species Calotriton arnoldi. The sequence continues at coordinate 621,997 of CAWUFW010003133.1, forward strand.
GACTGCCAACCATCAAACTTTTCCAAAACTCATTTTTCAAAAACAAGCTCCCAAAGTTGGAATTTGTTTTTGAAAAATAAAACACTAATGACCCCCACACCATGGGAGTTTACTCTCATATTGTGGGATCATTTTTCTTTTTTCATCCTCCCTCACAGCCAGGATATACCTGGTGGTGACAGACAGTAAAAAAAAAAAGCCATCCAATCATTCACGCTAAATACGGCAGACAGTCAGATGGCTTACCTGCGACAGCCCGTACTCCGCTGAACCAATGGAGGAAGTTCTCCACTGCCGGAGTAGATTTTACTCTGGCAGCATAAAACTTGCAGTCCACACAACTCAAAATCAGATGGGTGGACCTTGAGTTTAACAATGGAGTACCTGTCTGCCAAACTCTCAATCATCCCCAGAGCCCCACTTAATGCAAATCAGTACTGACCCTGCTCCTTATGGGAACAGTCCATCCCAAACCTTGGTCACCTCACACATTCACCCTGTGGCCCACTTTTTTAGGTGTGAAATTTGAGATTCACACCCACCCGAATCTGACTAAGCTACAACCTGAGCCTACGGAGATGGTCACCTCCCTAGTACGTTTGGAGGTTTCTCGAACTCTCCGGTTGTTTCCCTTCTCTTACATGTTTCCTAGAGTCAATAAACACTGCTCAGGCTCAAATGGATTTTACACTCCACAACACAATCTGTGCATTTTATAGACTGCCAGAGAATATTGCTTTTTTGACATCCCTGGCTTGTGCCGCCCTAGCAACTCAACACACCCATGCCAGACTGTGTGATTTGGCCAGCAGCAAGGTTGGCACACATGACATCCACAAGATCAATTTTTACAATTTTTACATCTGCCAACTTGATGCTCTCTGGTATCAAGGGTCGGGTTTATTTAACCCACTGGACTAACACAACAAATGATGTGGATTTGTAAAGGAAATCCCAGGACTGTAAACAAGGGGCCGTATTGACAAAGGTACATTTACACATGCAGATTTACTCACATGTAAATTTACTATTTCACTTAGGGGTAAGTCTACTCTTTTGGATATTCACCATTTAAGTGTGTGTTGATTTACACCTAGGTTTGGACTTATATGTCTCCCCCCTTCCAAAACAGGAGGGTGGAGACATCAAATAATATATTTACAAATGTAAAATTACTACTAGTAGCTTATCACATGTTGTTGGAGATCCACATCACCGGGGCGGAGATCTCTCTATCGTAAAATATAAGAATAATCAATTAAATGTATTAGTTTATTCCTTTAAAAAAATATATATATTTTAACCTAGAGCTAATATGATAAAATATTACAGCACATTAATTCATCAATTAAACTTTTATAAATATTGATTTAATTCACATATATTAATTTACTTTATAAATAATATTTTTAGCATTAAATGTAAAAAAATCCCACTTGCACGAGCATATTACTATTTGATTAATATTTACAAAATGTACTCTAAATTTAGTTATCTAATTCATTTAAATGAATTATATTTTTTTAAATAAAAGATAGAAGGGTGTCTGTATTAGCATGTCCGTTCCTAATTCCCTTTTACCTCCCCCTAAGACCCTCCTTACTAAAAACATCTATTTTTTTAGTCAGTAGTCCTCATTGTCCAACCACTTCCCCTTCACCCTCCCAGTTACTACAAAATATGTGTACTTATGAGCAGGGCCGGACTGGGAACAGAAACCGGCCCTGGCAAACTGCTCAGCCGGCCCCCCCCCCCCTGGGGTGAGGGGGAGTGCAGCTGAGCAGTTTGCGAGCGCCGGTTTTGGCCGATTTTGTTACCGGGGGCCGATATTGCCGAGCCCCGGTAACAAAAACGGCCCCCCAGGGGCCCAAAACCGGCCCCCACCCTAGCGGCCTACCGGGGAAACGCCCGGTGCCCGCTATGGCCAGTCCGGCCCTGCTTATGAGCTCGGAGATCTCTGCCACTTTGGCGGTGATCTCCTCATGGAAAAGATATAAGAGGCGGGGGAATCTCCACCTGTAGGTTAGTGAATAGCATTTTGTAGTATGGGAGAAATACTACTCGGTGCTGCAAAATACAGCTTGTAAATAGGCCCCACGGTGTCCTGGAGTCATAGGGCCTTATTAAGAGGTCTCTGTTGTGAGGCCTGGTAATGCTGCTTCCATAGAGTCCCGATACCAGAAGTATCTCCAGGGGGAGAGGGGAAGAGTTAAAGGGGATTAACTGTGGGACCCCAGCAGTCCCCATGAATTGGGAATTACTAGGATTATCAGAAAATCCAGGTCCTATTCTGCTGGTAGTTTTCACTTCTCCCCAGAGTTTCATTTGTGAACTACAGTTGCTAAAAGCAGCCGTAGTTCTTGGGTGATATACCACGGGTCTGTGGAGTTAAGACACGCCGTGTAAATCCGACGAGACCCATTACCTTTCACTACTGGGCTCATTGTAATTACCAGGGTAGGGGGACATGATGTTTTTTTTTTATCTTACATTTGCCTAGTGCAACTTTGCCTATGTCCTTGACATAGCTTTTCCTGGAAAATTGAGGTTTTTTGGACTTGACGCTGTGTGGTCTATACCCAATTACTTTCTTTGTTTCCCTACTTTTCTCTTGGCCTGTGACTTTTCAGATCCATGTCTGTGTACACCAAGTGGTTAGCCATACCCTGGTCTTCCCAGTGTCTTCATGTGCCTAGTCTCTGCCAGTCAGTGTCGCTTGGTGTCTCCCTTTTACCATGTCTTCACAAGCCTCCCCATGGCACCCCATATCCATCGCTCTCCAATGAACGGTCTGCTCATGCCTGCATATTTTCAGAGACACTAGCCTACAGAGAAATATTCAGATTTCCCAACAATCCTGCACTCTTCAACTACATCAGTGAGAGCAGCTTGTCTAACAGTAAGACTCTGTTAATCACCACAGGAAAGTTACCAAAAGCCCAACTGTTCTATTAATCTACCCACTGCAATGTCTACTCGTGTCAAGCTCCATCTTTGTTCTTAAGCTAGGGTTACTCCTGTGTCTGTCCAATCTCTTGATCTAGAATTGATTGGCCAATGTGGATGCCACCATTTTGTGCCTCTCACTCACCTGTGATGTTCACAATGAAGTAGCGGGTCTCGCTTTGGAGCGGCCTGGTTGCACTGCACGCGTAGAGGCCGGAGTCCCGGGGAGCAGCTTCCCTAATCTGCAGGTAGGGCCCGATCAGCAAGGTGCGATTGTTGCTCACCAGTAGGGCGCCATCCTTTGTCCAACTGACCATAATGGCATCGCCCAGAAGGCAGCGCAGCTCAACCGACTCCCCGGGCAAAGCCGAATGAACGTCAGGCTGGGAAATCTGATATTTGGTTGGAGGTTCTGCAGGATGAGAAGCAAAGGGAGGAAAGGAAGCACAGGAAGAATAGGGAAGCCAGAAATCAGACATGTAAGCAGGTAGAGACAGAGAAGAGGAAATGAGTAAAGTACCCAGAAAAATAATGAGAGAGAGGTAAAGAGACCGACCGTAAGAAGAGAAAGGGGAGCGAAGCACCAGGAAAGTTGAAGACAAGGAAGAACCATGACAAATTTAGGAATGGCGAGAGGTACAGGGAAAGGTAAACAGCGGGCGGACCAAAGGAAGAAGGAGATGAGGAAAGGTGGCGAGGTATCAAGAAATGTGAAGAGAGGAAGGCACAGTGGGATAAGCAGAAGAGGAGAGTGAATAATATACCAGTAAAGATGACGAGGAGGCATAGTAATAGAAAGATGTGAGGAAGGGTGAGAGGTGCAAAGAAAAGTGAATAGAAGGAAGAACAATAAAATAAAGAGATGAGGAAAAGGAGTGAGTTACAGAGAAAGATGGGGATTGATAAGGAGATATCAATGATAAAAAGTACGAAGTACAAGGTGGTAAAAAGAGGGGCATAGGTAAGAAAGGTATGAGCAGAGAGATGAGGAGAGGAAGATAGAGAAAAGATGAGTTATGTGTGAAGGATGGAAGATGTAGAATAAAGAATGGTGAAGTAAGAGGTGAGGAAGAATGCAGAATCAAAGAGGGGATGAAGGTACAAAGGCGATGTGACAGATGTATACAGCAAGAAAATAGTTGGAAGAATTAAGTATACAGAGAGAGAGAGAGAGAAGAGGGAAGTGCAGAGAGAGAGGAAAGGAAACAGAGTCAATAAAGTTGCCCTTGTACCACAGAGAGTTAGGTCAGCACACCGAGTAACAAACCCCCAAGAATTGCATTAGTGCATGCATCTGTTCAGCAGTCTGCTAAAGAGGTATTCACGACCAGGAAGAAGCTCCCAAAGAAATCGAGATTGTTGGGTAGACACTAGACACTGGGGCAGAAAACGGCAAATTGTCACAATCTGCCGTTCATCGATACTCGTATTAACGTGTTGCTACTAGACCTGTGCTATGATGCAAATACAGCAGCATTGCAACTTATGCAAAAGGTTTTTTGATTCAACTGCATTAGCTTTGTAAAACGGGCACAGTTTTAGAAAATGATGGCTAAAAAGGGGTTCTGCTTTGCAGCAAGGACCTTCCCACTGGCTTAAGGGCTGGGAGCTGCAGCGGCTTAGTTTTTTTGATCAGTGGGGCCCACTGCATCTCCGTTCCTACTCCCGGAAGTGCCAGGGTATGGATTCTAAGAGTAGGAAAAGGAGACAACAAAGCTGAATGGCGGCCATTTTGTTTCACCACTGTCACTCAGGTTATCACTGTCTCCTGTCCATGTTGGGCAGGACATCTGGCTGCATAGACAGGCAAAATTAAACTATGTGAGAGTCGGCCAAATTCTGAAACTTCGTACTACTTCAACTAGTACCGAATAATTAAAATTTCACCCAGAAGTAACATAAAACCACACATAGTGAAGAGATGGGGAATAACCCTTCCTCCCTTAAGGGCAGGAGAGGGCGTGATTCTTTATGGTGCAAAATGAATGTGGGATAAGAGAGAGGTGACTTGCTACTGGCCTTAAGACTGAGGAGCTAAGAGGTACTGCTTGATACCTGATGATGTGCGCCTTGAAGCTGAGTCTTTGGTTTATGAACTACATCTCTTTGGAGGTTGCGTACTGTGGTCATCCTATACCTAGGCACTAGCTGAGCTCCAGAATGGACAGTGGGCCTTATCTTCTGAAGCTGCCCTGTGCTGCTCCTAGGAAGAGTGTCAAGTTCTGACCACGGCTCAAAGCAGGGATCAGTGCTAAAATGAAGGATGAGTTGATGAAGAAATACCACTTTGAAGAAAATACTGTTAAAAATTTTTTTTTCAAAGTACTTTACAATTAACGTTAGATGGACTACAATAGCAAACCCCTCTAAGAAGAAAACACATTTCCCCCATCCTAACGCTAAATTTAAACCAAATCTTACTCTAGCCCTAAAATCAACCTTTAACCTAATGCTAGTTCTAACCCTGTGTCAGCATCCCTAGCCCAATCTCTGTTAGTAACCCTGACCGTATTGAACAGCATTGGCCCTTTATTCTTATGTCAGTATTCTACTGAAAAGTCTATTTTTCTGACTTTAAAATAAGCTTGGTTCTGAATACTTTTCCTCACTAGTGGTAATTCATAGAGGTATATCGGAGGTGGGGGGAGAACAGCATACGCTCTGTTGGCTTTGTTTGTCGCAGGAGGAGGGGAACAGAGCTGGCACTTCACCCAAGTCACCCCCAGATTTACACAGAGCATGGCCTGGGGAGGGGCTCATGATGTGGCAAGGAGAGGTCCTTTCCAGGCCCACAGATGGCAGCAGACCATCCTTGATAAGGCAAGAGGAATTGCTCAGTCTCTCCAATGGTGTTATAGAATAAATGTGCTTTTTCCACCTACTACCTGACCACCCCCTCTTGACGGACATTCAAGTTGACTAGTTAGGTCTCTATTAGATCCAGTGGCTACATATTGCTTTTTTGCATTCTAGCTGTCCAGTGGAAAAAACACATAGGGACAATCCTGCCCTTAAATAAAAACACAATCTGAGACCAACAGTTAACAATTATCAATCTAACAGACAACAAGAATAAAATCAAATAGCGCTGGGTACAATACGCCAAGTAGTGTCTCCAGAGCCAGGTACAATAATTCAAGTGGGGTCTGCAGAGCCGGGTACAATACTTTTGATAGGATCTGCAGAGCTGGGTACTAAATGTCAAATAGGGATGGGTACAATACTTCATATTGGACCTCTCCAGCTACGTGCAATATTTTAAAGAAGGCCCGAGAGCTTGGTACGGAATACTTTCAAGAAGATCAGCTGAGGTGACACCTCTAGGGCAGAATACAATACTTCAGACAAGACCTCCAGAGCTGGGCAAAATAATCCCTTTAACATATGAGGAGCAGGATTCAGCACTCCAGCTGTGGCGTCCATCACTGTACACAAACTACCAGGTGTGGCCAGCAGAATGGAGCACAACACTCCAGATGAGGACACCCTCAATCATGCAGATGGGGCGTTTACAAATAAAACACGGTGCTCCAGATGTGGCTTCAGAACTGGACACAATAATAAGGATATGGTCTCCAGAATTGGACTCGATACTCCCGAAGGGGCACAGGAATTGGAAACAATGCAAAACCCGTGGCATCCAGAAATCGCCAAAATAGTTCCTTCGCTGCCCTCGAACTGGCACCATTTGATGAATGTGAAGGGATGCAGAACACATGAGGAGATCTCAGGAATCCAACCGAATACTCCACATATAGTCCCCATACATGAACACGACACTCCCAGCCTGGCTTATCGAACAGGCAAAAACCCTTGAGATGTGGCCTTCCAGTTTGATAAGATGCTCTGAATGTGGCTTCCAGAACTGAACAAAATGCTCCATATGTAGTCACTATTCTCCAGATGTGCCCCCCTGAACTGTCCATAATATCATAGATGTAACCTGCAGGACTGAACACAATGCCTCATGTGTTACTTTCATGCTGGATACGACACAACACAATGGATGTGGCAAGCAGACCTGGACAGAGGACACAGATAAGGCCCCAAGAACTAAACTCCATACTCCTGATGCAGCCACCAGAGGTGGACACAAATCTCTAGATGTGGCCACCTCAACTGACCACTTCTTTAAATGTGGCCTCCAGAATTGAAAACAATGTTCCAGATGAGGCCTCATTTCTAATGTGCACAGATGAAATAATTTGTTTGTTAAACCTCTACCTGTACACTGCAACATACCCCTTGCTAGCTACACACCCCTGTCACATTGTTTAGTTTCCAGATGCAGCCACCAGAGGTGGGCACAAATCTCTAGATGTGGCCACCTCAACTGACCAGTTCTTTAGATGTGGCCTCCAGAACTGAACACAATGTTCCAGATGAGGCCTCATTTCTAATGTGCACAGATGAAACAACTCGTTTGTTAAACCTCTATTTGTGCACTGCAACATACCCCTTGCTAGCCACACACCCCTGTCACATTGCTTAGTTTCTCTTGTTCTTTCCAAATATTCACTCCTATCTCGGACCCAAGGAAGCGCATCTCATATCAAAGTAGCTTTACCCCAAAATCTTCCCCATTTTCAGAGGCACTGGCCTGCTGGGAAAAGTCCCATTTTCTCAATACGTCAACACCCTTTGGTTTACCTGTCAGTCATTCTAACCCAATGGCACAAAGGGTGGCAATGTGGGTCTCCAAATTCCCTGTCACTAAGAGTGTTCTTAAAACCGAGGGTCCGTCAAGATTGCCACCTCAAACACAGAAGCCTTTCTTCAGCCGCGATGAGTGTGCATTTCTACAATTTAGTCGCTTAAGTGTAAGTGCACCCAACATTGCCACAGAGCCCTTTCAAGTATTACTGTTGATATTACTACAACACAAATTGCCATTGAGCCACTTGTTTTGATGTGTTTGACTTGTTTGATGTGTCTGGTGCGGCTTCTCTACTGATCTTCCTCCACTGAGCCCTTTCTGTCTGTGCCTCACTGAGGCCTCTCAGTATTACTTCAGCCACCATTGCCACTAAGCCCATTGCTCATTGTGGCTGTGTCCATTTTCACCACTGAACACCTTCACTATTAGTGTGCTCACCACTGTCACTGGATCTTCTGCCTAGCTGTTCCCTGCGCCTTGTGCTCGTGCCCCTTCACTAGGGCACCACTGTCTCATTGGAGCATAGGTCCACTTTCAGTGATGGGCCCTTTTAATACTACTTCATTCACCACCGACAAGAACAGATTTCTTGCGCGGTACGCTGGGCCTGCTTTCAGCACTGAGCTCTTTCAGAGCCAACATTGCCACCGCACTCTTGTCTCAGTGTCCTGGCGCCACTTTCACCGATGAGCACTCGCAGTAGGTCTGCAGTTACCACTGACACTGAACCCCTTACCCGAGGAGACCCCTGCCACACCCTCACCTGACCCTGAAGGACACATGTTCTGCTGCCTGTGGCCCTGTCAGCTGCTCTTCTGGTCTTTGAACCCTGTATGCCTCGGCTGCTCTCCTAGAAGATCCACTCCAGCAAGTCAGCCGGCTTTGCATCAAAGAGTCCCACTACCCATCCAATTCTGGACATTTTTCTTCTGTGGATTAGGGCAAAATGGATTGTTTTGCTTTTTGAAATTCCTATTATTTTTCATTCAAGTTATCCTTTTCGCCTGACTCCACGAAGGCAGATTCTCTTCTCCCATTTCACAGGTACTTGTCTTAATGAAGTGATTTTATTCCAAATTATCAATCTGCCGGACAAAGCCGTGCTCTGGGTTTCCTATGAACAAGCAGCAATCAGACAGGAAGCCCTATGGATATTTTAATGCTCATGTCTCACAGGCCATTAGTCTAAATCCCAGTGCCTGATTTTACAAACTGCTGTTTTATTAATTTCCAACAAAGTCATATTACTTTCTGCATAAGTTCTCAGAATGAGCCACTCAGACGCCAAGAAACGGCTTTCCCTTCAGATTGTGTAGGTTTCCTGCTTGCCTAACCCGAGGAACCCAACAGAATTCCTACGCAACTCTCTATGAAACTGTCTACAAAGAATGATATTCAATATTTGTTATTGTATTTGACCTTGGCCAGTTTATTGGATCCTTATGCTCGCCATCTTGGAAAGTGAATAATTCCGCAAGCTTGAGGGGAACCTCTCTGCGACGAGCGGGGACTCTCACACCCTGTCTGTGGGTGCCTTGGTGGGAGTGCTGGACTCTCAGTCCCTCTCGGGCTTGTGTCCTTGGCTAAGGGCGATAACGGCAGGAGAGGCCCGTCCCTGTGTCAATATGCTCTCTTTCTCAGATATGAAACTACACGGCTGAGAAAACAGTGCAAAGCTTGCAATAGTCACTGATGACAGAACAGCCACACTGGATAAAAAATGAGCAGTGGGCTTCTGGGCGCACCATAATATACGGAGATTTTTTGAGCGGAATGTTCACCCCGTTATACCATTCTCGATGAACATCACTACAGGTAGCGATCAGTCTCAACCCAAACAATATGTGCCTGGATAACCTCAGCTCTGCTATCACCAAAGACAGCAAAACAAGGGCCCCTGATCGCTCTATTTGAAGATTACAGCATCTCTAGGGTTAATATTACAGACAAAGATGCTTTGCACATCCCTAAATCTGAAGAATGACGCATATGCAACTCTAAGTGCATGTGAAAAAAAAAACCTACACCCACCCTGAATGAAAACCTAAAACAATTCAGAAGAAAGTGAAAATACAGAGTATCAATTACCAATGTTAACTTCTTAAAGTACAAATAAAATCAGCAAAGTATCAGACAAAAACGTCAGCACTGTTAAAAGCCAAACTGCTGCAAAGTCTAAACCTGACCTAATGCCTGGAGAATGCTGCTCAGAAACAGCAAACTCTGTTGAAAACAAGATCTAAACTATCTTTAGCGCAGTTGCCTCCATTTACTAATTCTGGCCCGATCACATGTGAGCCAAAACCGGAAACAGCTGAGCCTTGGAAAGCTGTACCTCCTTCAACCGTGTCACTTCCCTATTTCCTCCACCATCCATTCAGTTACCCCCTTGAACATTTGTTACTAAAATGGCCAGTCAGTTCCTCTCTCCTCCGACTCTGGAGAAATATCTTCAACACCTCCGTCGACCAGTGCCTTATTCACACCATTAAAGAAAGCCAACCCAAGACCCATCCTCGAAAACCAGAAGAGCCCTAAAGCTGACCCACCCTGACAAGAATGAAAGTTAGCACCCCAAGCCTACCTTTCTTTGGTTAGAGTATGGAAAAATGTGCAGTGAAACAACTAACCCAATATAGATAGACGAAAATGGACAACTGACCAATTTTCATTGGCATATCACTGACCTGCTATGAAGGAAGCATTTCAAATGCTGGACCAAGAGGAAGCAGGTTATCTGATCCTACTGGTTGTATCAGCGGCGCGCGATACAGATGACCATCTTGTCCTGACATTTCAATATTGGGGAACAGAAGATTAACTAAACCTTTTCACAACTAGAAATCTTTAGATTTCCCGAGAAAGCTCAATCCTTGCACAACTCCTATTCAACCTGCAGCGGAACCATTTGGGGAGTTCCTAAAACATTGGGCATTTATACCATTGATAGGCGGATGGTACACAGATTCATACAAAAGTCATGGAGAGTTTATCCACTAACCACAGTAACAAGCATTGGCATAGCCAATAGGTCTCGCCTTGGGGACCTTATAAGTGTTTAGCCATGCAACGGTTGATGTTGTTGCACCAAGGATATTGTGCTGCATAACTAAATGCTTATAAGGTCCCAAAAGCGAAGACTTTTTCTTCTGTCTAGATTGTTTCTGTAACGTGTAAATATGTAAAATTCTCCTCATGTAACGTACTTGGTTCTATCGTGAAGCGCTCTGACACCTTTGGGTAAAGTCTGCGCTATATAAAAATGCATTAAATAAAATAAATAAATAGTGTGTGTTAATATCGTCTTGAATCTGTGGGGGTAAAAAACATTTTCTTTGCAGCGTTACTGGAAAGTTGAGACACTGCGGCAGATCGCGGTAGAGCGGAGTTCAGGGCTGCACAGTTGGTGGGCTGCGGTGGGTGCGGTTAATCGTCACAGCTCCTGCACACACTGGCTGCCTCCGATTTCGGGGTTTCATGTCTTTCAAACTGAACTGACTAAAAAAACAGAAGAGGAAGAACCGGGTTTCAAACTTTCACAATGTTGCCGTTTTCAATTCAATATGGAGAAAAGAGCTCTAAAAAGTCCTATAACTCGTGACTCTTCAGTCTTGGTGACTCGTTCAAGCACTGACAATGACTGAGCCGCCCCCACGGCTGCGGTGCGGTCTTCACTTCGTTCAGCCCATAGCTCTGCAAAGGAAACAATATCAGAGAGAACCATCGGGGTCATTCTTATCACTCTGCAGCTGGGACTCAGCCTGGGCTCCGAGTTTGCAGCTCTCGGATCTCGGCTGTGCAGCTTCAGGGCGCTGGAATCATGAAGGGTCCATCAGCCCCACACCCCCAGCATGCACCTCCCACCCTGCTGACTCGGAGCCGAGTTGTCTCCGAAAGTGAGCGGTGAACTAGCCACAGGGAAAAAGTTAACTTGTTCATAAAAAGTCTAAATGAAATCTTTTTTTTACGAGGGAATGGGCTTAGTAAGTGCTCTGTGGGCTTAGTAAGTGCTCTGCTGCAGCAGGACAGGAGCAAAAAGCATTGGCATAGCCAACATTTCTCGCCTCTATAGTGGCAGTGACAAGCTGTTGACTTTGCCAATGTTTGACTGTTAAATGTTGTAAGTGCCTGGTGCGGTGCGTGGTGTGTGTTGTATGGAAGGTTTAGGTGTTTTTTGTTAGTGTGCACGGTGTACCGAGTCTTCACGCTGTACACTCATGTATAAATGGCAATGTGTGATTTATGAGTTTTGTGAGTGTGGTTGGGTTCTGAGAAATGCATGTTTCTGCATTATATATGTGCAGGAACATGTGTGTTGTAGAGTGCACGCCTGCCTCTGCTATACATGCTTTTGTTGCTGCGGTGTGTGCACTGGTGATCTTTGTTTTTGTTGTCATGGAAGTCTTAATGGATTCTGTATTTGTGTGTGTGGTGTTGCTTTTTTCTGAATGTGGTCTGTTTGTGTAATGTGCTTTGTGTCTTTTGCGCGAGGGAGCTGTATACAAGAGTGGGATGTGGAGTACTTATCTCCAAGCCATGAGTGCATTGACACAGTGGTTTTAAGTTTGTATGAGTTGAGGATGAAGCACAGAAAGAGGGGGTGGCACGGATGGGTGCAGGAGATGGAGTTACTGAAAAACGTCAGCATGACAACTGCTCGGCCAGACAGTTTCTCCTGCAATCAGTTGTTTTGGCAAGAGTGCCGCCGTTGGTCATACAAACGAGTTTTGGTGCAGCCGGTAGGTTCTGGGCAGTACACAGAAGGATTGGGGCAAACCGCAGCTAGTAGGGGAGGCTTTAGAATCATGGTGTAGACTGAGGAGCGCTGCCCACCCCAGACACAGTGATACAACGCTTCCAGTGTGTGGAGTTTCAGCGCTGTTCACTCAGGGCTGCAATTAAACATTGATTCATCTGCATTTTTTAACGGAACGAATATCGTTGCGGACAAAAGCAGCACAGTTTGCCGATATTTTCTTAAAAATTAAAATACCGGGACGTAATCAGTTTAATGTCTGTGTGACTTACAGCCACAAACAGTATGTCACACTTTCAGAAGACGTAGGATAAGAGTGAACGGGAGGAGGCTGTGCAGTGACCCCATTCTTTTTTCGTATTCGTTATACTGGGGCTGTGCATTCTTTCCCATTTGCAGGCAGTGCATGGCTGTCATGAAGGCGGATCTTGTAGGATGTTTCCGTGCTGTTTTCCCCCTTTCAGCAGCAACACAGAGCTTGTTGCTCTCACTGTTTACATTACATGTGAGTGGATTGGGACACCAAACGAGAGGAGCGGGGGCGAGCGAGCGCGGCAGCCTGCTCAGCTGACCAGACGCTCGTGCGTCGTGGCTGGCCTTTGGATGGGTACGCGCGGCAGACATGTGTTTCCAATTATCGCGCCCGCGTCTGGGCACGATAATTGGAAACACATGTTTGCCGCGCGTACCCATCCCAAAAAGGCCAGCCACGACGCACGAGCGTTTTTGGGACTGCTTTTCAAACTCGCTTACAATAAGTCTTCGCCTCTAAGCAGCGCTTGCGCGCTACTCGAGGCTCGACCTAAAAACTGAATATCTAGAATCCGAAAATAGGTATCCTCTCAACAGATGAAGCTCGTTCAGAATAAGGCAGAGTTTCTCATTATCAGCCATGACACAAGCAGTAATATTCCAATTCACAGACAAACTAAACTACTTCTAGTTGTCTATGTTCACAATGTGAAATCACTGGGTATCACACGCGACAAAAACGGCTTAGAAACACACAGCAAAAATATCAAAAGGTGCATGGCACAATCAAAAGCTACTGAAGTCAATCAAGAATTGAAGATCTGAAACAGGCAGCACGGGCATTAGTTATATACAGGGCAACCGAAATTATGCAGGCAGAGGTAGACCAAAGTAGACAGCAGTATTGACTAAATTATGCAGCAAGGGATGGTGAATTATGCCGTGTAATGCACCACATTCCGTAAAAGGATTATTTCTCTATTTTTTCATTTTAACACGCACAAATACTTTCTGTGCCAATATGTTACCTCATTAGTCCAGCAAGCAACAAGCATCACCTGACAGGTGACCAGTTCACGTTTGCAAAGAACCCGACACTGCAGGGCATGTGGTGTAGCTCTTATGCTTTGGTAACTTTTGATCTGTTTGGGATAGAAACATTTGTCTTAGTTTGAATCTGCAAGTTATGCAGCAGTTGGTGGATTATGTGCCCAGAACGGAAATCCAAAATACTAAGTCAAATGCCACGGCTGCAGAATTGCATAATTCACAACGAGACTATAACGTGAAATGTGAAATATTTTAATGAGAATATGACTGTATACTGAAAGAAATAGTCCTGTGTAATCAATGACTGCCTCTTGACACTTTATGTAAATTTATTCTGTTTCATTAAAATCCTGTAATCCGAAAACTCCCCTCCTTTATGGATATAGCCAACTGATGTAAAGTGCTCTAGCATCCATGCGGAGCTCCGTGAAGCTGTGTGACGGTGGAGGGCTTCGATCAGCCTGCTTTAGACATAGTAGAAGGCTGGCGGGTGGATCCGCATTAAAGTGGGAGGACCCTGGGGTGCGTGGTGGCAGTGGGCATGTAAAGACGCCTCCTGACTTGTCGCCATGTTCGATTCTTCTCATACACGACAAGTTTTGAGGCCACTTCTGCTTCATTGGCTGTCGACATCCACACACACACTTTGCGCTTTTGTCCCAGACTTGTGGAAGACCTCGCTCGTGCTGCAGCAGTACGCCGAGTAGGGGCAGGGATCTGCGCAGGCTGTATTCTTTATTTTAATTCTTTATTCATGAAAGGCCACAGGCCAAAAGTGCAAATAAAACAAAATGAACATGAAATGAATATATCGCTCGCAGGAGCTGCTCCAATCCAAGTTAGCTTGTTAGAGACAGATCAGGGCACCAGGAAGAGACTTGACGACGCAGAAACCACATGTGCGACACCCTACCTGTCACGAGGCTGCCAAGAGACCAGCCAGATGGCCCTGGTGCCCCTGAAGACTCTACAAAAGACCCTTCCTTCGACTGCGCCTGCAAACGCACCCCACTTACCTTGCACTGGTGGAGAATTCCTCATGGCCTGTGACCCATGATCCTGGGGCCTTGACTTCCACAGGAGTTCTTTGGATGCAGACAATCCAGCTTCCGTGGTGAGCCAGTGATGTACTACAGATGTTTCCATTTTCATCACATTGGACCACTGGGTGCTTCGAGAATGCTCTATAAGACACGCAGTGTCCCTTTAAATGCTTTGGTAGTTTCATTCTGTGCATACTGAGTCCATTCTGGTGCTTCCAGCACTTTGCCCCATCGGTGGTGTGAGGACTGAGTTAAAAGCAGCTGGCGGTCCTTTGGGTGCTCCTGGACTCACTGTCCTGCTGTGTGTCCCTATGGTTTCTATAAGGTATGTTCTTCTGGGTTTCCCCTTCTGTGCTTTAAGGTCTACACTCTTTCTCTGTGTCCCTTCGAGTGCTGCACGCTCTCTCCACTGCCTTTCTCTGTGCCATTTGGGTGCTTCAAGGAACGCCCTGCTGGGTGCTCTGAGGAAGGTCATGTGCTCGTCTGGGTGCTCCCATCCTTGAACCATGTGCTTCTTGAGTCTCTTTCCTGCCCCACGGTAGCATGTCCTCCTGTCTTACTTTTCACTGCGTCCTCTGGCTCCTCTTCGCCCTGTCCAGATACCAGTGGTGCTGTGTCTGCCCCCGCCAGAAGCTGCAAAGTGAAGCTGGCTCCTGCGAGGTGATCGCTCAATCAGAGCAGAGATGTAGGCACAGGTCCGGGCTTGTCCTTATGCAAGGCTCTTTCTCCTCCAGATTTCATCACCTCTCCTTATCGGAGCGCTGGGAGTGGCCCACACCCAAGGCAATGGTGTTTGCCTTTCCCAGTCTTCATGTTCCCAAGACCTAATGTAAAGTATGAGCAAGTCACATGTTGGTTACCTGACTCAATACTTGGGTGTGCCATAATTGTTGCGTCCTCCCTCAGACGTCCCCTTGTGTCATGGCAACATGGGCAGTGCCAGTGCAGGAAGGGCTGGGTGGGCCAGCACCATCAAGTACTGTGTGCATTGTTCCATCTCTGAACTCGTCCTAAAATGTCAGCACCAATAAATCCCCTTCCTTTGATGGCCGTTCACCTGACATGTGACTGTCTCAGTCTTTCAAGCCTGTAAGGGGCACATGGCTAACCTTACAAAGCATATGGCGGCTAAGCCACAACTTACTGCGAACCCCTAATTCATCAGAGGCACATGACTCACTCGGACCCCACGCTGCCAGCCTTCGAAAGGTACCTGCCAGCTTATTCCCGGCGACAATCAGATATGCTCTAAACCACTAGTCCCTCCACGCCAGACATGCAACTGATTCTGCTCCAGGTTTTTGCCCTGAGAGAGGCTCTAGTGACTCCCTGTGCTGATCAATGAACTGGCTGTCATCAGCCCACTCACTCTTCCCAACATATGTATTCCACTGTCCACAATTTATAGTCCATCGGTGTGCGACAGCTTCTCTTCTGGTGGCCAAACTGTTCATTTGATGTCCAGGGCTTATTTACTGCCCTTTAGTGATCTCTAACCATTCAGAAATAGTACAATAATGATAAAAAAAATATGTGATTGCAAAGCTCTAAAAAAAAGTTACTTGGCAAAAATAACTTATGTTAAGGACATTATGGTTCAGATCAAGGTAAACTTGGAAAAACACTTAACGTGAACCAGTTGAGGTTATTGGTGCCACCAGAACCACAATTCAACCACTGTCACACTCAAATGACAAGAACTTGTGACTTAGAGTGTTTACCACCACTGGCCAATTTCAGTGGTTGTTAGACATTAAGTTTATCTCAACCAGAATGTCTCTTAAAATGTTTTTTTCCCCCAGTGAATACATGTATGTAACACAGGTGTGTATCTGAGAGAGAGAGAGAGAGAGTATGTGTGTGTGTGAGAGAGAGTGTGTGTGTAAGATAAAGAGTGTGTGTGTGCGCACACATGCGTAGCATAATTCTACCATCTAGTACTGAGCTCACACTTTTGCGAGCTGTTTTTTTTTCTAAGTCTATCAAGTCTCGAGATGTGGTGTGACTCCTCCTTAGTGTACATTGTGTCTGGGCACCAACTCCATGATAAGATTGCTTTCCCCACAGTATGTATGGAGTGTGGTCGACAAGCATGGTGCAGCAGTGCAATGTAGAGCAAATATACTGATTATGAGAAGATCTGCAAGAGGCACACACATCCCGGGAGGTGGGTGCATATGAATCTACAGCATGACACGCTACGAACAGATGCCTGCAGTTTGGGAAGCATTTTCTGTTCACAGTATGTGTTGCTGTAGATAGACATGCTTAGCAAAGTCTGTATAGCAGAACCCTCCAACTGTCCAACTAGAGATTTTTTTGTCTACTTTACAGAAGTATAAAACCGTGATTCATACTACAGAAATTAGCTATTATATTATTAGAATTGAAAACATATCCAATTTATCTGAAGAACACTTTAGTGTAGTAAATAAACGAACTACTTGTTTTCCTCCAAGTTCTCAGATTACTGCCCCAGACAAAATGCGCAAACAGATAGCAACACATTTTGTGGCTAAAATTGAACATATTTGGGCAAATATCGATGGCGATGCAGCCTCCATTCCTACAAGACCCATTAGTTATGAACCTAAGAATGCTAGTAAAATCTCTCTTAGGTTTCAGAAGGTTTCTTTCGCTGAAGATAATAAAAAAATTATTTCAGCTGATCCGTCAGGTTCTCCTCCGAATGAGTGTCCAGCCCCTGTGATGAAACAGCTGGCTCTGTACACTCTTGCCGACGGGACCTTTTTGTTCAATAAAACATTTAAACAGAAAGAACAAGGGCTCCTGGAAAGAATCGATAATCATGCCATTGATGAAAAAATCCGCTGGACCCTGAGGATGTCTGTAGCTACTGTCCTATTTCACTTCTGCCTTTCCTCACCAAAGTCCTGTAGAAACCCACTTTTACCCAGCTTCAAACTTTTTGTAGAAACTGGACAAATACTGTGTCCATCCCAGGCTGGCTTTGGGAACGGCATGAATACTGAATCGGTGACTACTACAGTTCCTGATGATATGCATACGATGGCGGATCGCCGAGAGACTGGAGCTTTGATTTTGCTCGAAATCTCGGCGAGCTTCAATAGCATCAACCATTCACTGGATAGATTTCATTTGGATAACATCCTTTAACTATCAAGTGACTTGACCCATTCTTGAAGGAGAGGAAACAAGCAGTGGTGGCATCTCAGACAGCCTTAGTCCTCCCTTGCCAGTCCACTGGGGGGGGTGGGGGGGCCTTCAAGGATCCCCTACTTCTTAATTTGTATGTAGCCCCTCCGGCTACTGCTTTATCGGACTTGGGGATCTCTTTTTATACATATGCGGATGACACTCAACTACTTTTTAAACTTCACCCATCATTAATGGGTATAATGTCACGGCTAATACTCTCAGTTTTGACTGACTAATAACTATCTCACAATGAATCCAGCAAAGACAGAGATACTTGTAACTAGAAGCTGCTGGAAAATGGGATACTGCCCACGGCCTTCTCTCAACCTGGCATCTGCTCTTGAACCGGTTGTCAAAAACTTGGTAGAACCAATGGGGGCCAACTGTACTTCAACCCCTCGGATATAGAAGGTACCCAGTACCTGTTTTTGGCAGTTAAAGATTCTTAAGAAATCTTGCCTTTTATCCCTCTAAACTACCATAAAAAAGTTATTACGACCTTGGTCCGCTTACGTCTTCATTGTGCCAATTCCTGCCACCTGGCTCTAAACCCTGAGTTTATTAGAAGGCCCCAGCGGATTCAAAGCCCTGCAGCCCGGCTCATTGCCAAGTCTCCCATTAGAGATTCCACATCCCCTGTGCCTGGCTTCCAGTGACATACACGATCCTGTTTAAGTCCATGGTTATCGTCCATAGTATCGTACACCCACATCTCCCCAGCCTAGCTAGAATGTTTTATCAATAAATTCCCTTCTTTACATCTGTATTCATCTAGTAATTTGTTACTTTCCATTCCTCTGATCCGCACAGTTTCTTGTGTCGTCCATGCTTTGTCCCAGCCGCGGCCGCTGCAGGTAAGAGCGGTGGGCCCGGTGAGGGGGGATTTCGAGAGACGACCACGAGGGAAAATTAATTATTTATTTAATTTTCCCTCGTGGTCGTCTCTCGAAATCCCCCCTCACCTGTCCCCACCGCTCATACCTGCAGCGGCCGGGGCTGCTTTGTCCTACACTGCTGCAAAAGAATAGAATAAACTCCCATATCAATTAAAGTCTTACCTATCACTCTGTTTTAAAAAAAACATTTGAAAACGTATGTTTTTTAGGCAGGCATATAATGTTTAGTTACTTCATTTAGCATTAATCTCCTATAGCACCAAGAAGCTTCGGAATACCTAGCATCTTATAAGTAATAAGCAGAATTAAAATTAGGGCTCATACTACATTCACTAGGAAAAAAGCAGGAAAAAAGCTAGGAAAAAAGGCTGTTGCCGGGTACCAGGGGGTGTCAGTGTCCTCTGCCTGCAGTGATGGTTTTAGGATGTGTGAGTTGTCTCCATCAGGACACTCCTCACCCCCTCAATCTATCACTTGTACTACGTTTGTATCTTTTATCTGGTCCCCAGGTACCCTACATGTTTGCAGACCCCAAAACTGATTTAGAGTGCGCAGTCCCTTCACAAGCGCACAAGAGCCGCCTACACTTTTGCACAAGCGGTGCATGTCCAACCATAGCATGTCGTGTTTGGCAGCAAGTTCTAAACTTGCTAAAGTGATTATTACAGAGAATGGAGAACGCTGTTAGACCAACAAATAACTCAACTCATGAGATGTGGGAAAGATGGAGACGCCATACTAGTAAGAGAAAGCAGATATTTCCCCACGCCGCAGGTGGGAACTACTAGAACCAGTTGTTCATTTAATAAGCATTTTTAATGTAGGCAGTTTTAAACAGCACTTCACAGAAGTTCCGTAAACTGCTGTTTTTGACTGAAAATCCCCGAGTTCAGGCAGCAGGGGCCGAGCCGGCTCCCCGGAGCTGAGTGAACATGACTGAGCTGGTCTGACTGCTCCCAGCTGAAAGAAAACAGGAAAGGACACATTTTTGCAATACCTGACTAAAAAAAAGTCTGAATTCTGCCAGTGTCTGGGGAAGGAGAGAACGTTGTAATAACAGAGCACGGGCCCCAACGGCTGAGAGGGAACATGAGCCTTAGTGGGGATGAAGGAAGGTCACTCATCACTCACTCCGCGCATGTGCCAGGGTCTGGGCTGGGGGGCATATCCAACCCCCTCCAGTCACACCTCCCCTCCTCAGGGACACCCCCTGCATAAACAAGGTCCTTCCTGAGCCAAGAGGTGGGCGACCTGCCTCCACTCCAGGTGTTTCCTGTCCGGGGGAGGGGGAGATTCAAGCCTGGACTGGGAGAGTCACTGACTGCGAAGGGTGACTCACAGCACCGGGTTTGAGGGGCCGCTTAAGCAGTAGTGCCCGTGAGCAGGGCTTTAAGTGGGCCGGGTCTCACCGGTGCCGAGCACCGTCAGTTATTTTAAGGAGGCCTCGAAACGGGTCTCTATCGGGCTCTGTTTTGAGGAACACGGGTCAGTCTCCTGCAGTCCACATAACAGTCCCTCAGTCCACATAACAGTCCCTCCCCCCACATAACATGTCAGCTCAGCCCCCCCCCCACCTCAGATCAGTTCAGCCCTGTCTTACGTGTTACGTATCTCTGAAAGAAACCGAGGAAGACGCCCTGTCAGACCCGAGGTGGGACACGTCTTCTAACCCTTTGTGCACATATTTTCCTCAGTACCGGGGAAAGATTTGTCGAAGCACTTCCGCTCACAAATCACGGACTCCCCTACAGACCTGCCAAGTATCACGCACCAGGTGTGACACTCACGCATTTCAGTGCGGTGTTCCGCATCACCGCACTGAAATGCATTGTCACGCATTTTGCCGACTTCGCCAGCTCGCGCCACCGGCGGCGCCTGTGCAGGGCCTCTACTGCTCCGAGGAGAGACGTGCTGCCACTGCCAGCAGCTGCTCTGGGCTGTAACAAGTTCATAAAGTTAATCACCGGCGCGGCGGCATCATGATCTGACTCTGCTCGAGAGCGGCGCGGCTACAATGTAACAATCGTGCCTCAGCCTGCCTGGCTCTATATTCCTGCCGCGCGGCTTTGACACACACACTGCTCTTGCTGCCAATAAGGGGGGAGGGGGCGGGGCCGACCTCTCAGCAGTAAATGCTACTGGCTCACACAGCCAGGCACTCCAGGGGCGTGATGGTAATGATGTGACCGGCTTGCCGTCACGTCCGGAGGAAGTGAGCACAGAGAGGCAGAATCGGCGGGGGACTCAATTTGAGTCAGGGAGTCGTCCCCGCCGTGGCGTGCAGCACTGCTGTGTCTTCGTGCGCAGCGCCGCAAATTAAATTAGCGTTGCCAGCCCAGACCGGCGCGGAGACTCGCCGAGGAGTGACAACCACCGCCGGCGCGCGGCATGACCCCCAGTGAATTCACACTGTCACCCGCCCGGCGCGCGGCGCACAGTGCCGGGTCGGACAGTCACACACAGACACTGGACTCATGGCTGCCCGCCGCGCAAGAAGAGGCAGACGGTGATGATCGCGGGCGGCGGCGCAAACTAAACCTGCGGCCAAGCGGGGCCCGGGGGACGAGTGTGTCAGCAGCCTGCCTGCAGTCGGAGAAGAACAGTCTGCAGTCGCAGAGACTAAGTGCTGCTGTGCATCATGCAGTGACAGGCTATTCATCTCGGCCGCTGGCTACGCCGGTGCTGGGCATGTAGCGGCGTGCCAACTGGGCCGTGGACCACTTGCTTCAGGGTAAGAGTTTGTTGGGGCCTCACACATCCTGTTAGGGTGGTCTAGTCGTGAAGGGCACTACGTTATTGCCCTTCCATTTCTAGTGCTTTGCAGCAGCTAAGTTAAGAGTTTCTCATTGCTCAGATGGGTGTTATTTCTGGTATTTGTGTTTTCCTCGTCTTCATTCCCTGATTTTGCTTGTGAAAAAGTGTCACTCATATTTGTGGAAATGTCACTCATAATTACACTGAAAATATGAAAATGTCACACATAGCAATCTGAAACCTTGGCAGCTATGCCCCTAAAGGAAACCATTCTCCTTTGGATATGCATGATACATGCAACACAGACAGCCCTGATGTAGGCATTTTCTGGGTAAAATGAAAGTTTGTGATTTGGGCTCTCTGTTCCCTCTAACATATACCCCCCCAAATATTCTCATTCTTGACGATCATGGGTCCACTCCGGCGACCACTTGTGGTGGGTGTAATGCAGCAGCCTACAGCAGCTTTAATGGTTTGCTACATGAATTGAAGCAGGCTTTCCACCCCGCTTCTCCACCCTCCATTTTCTTCTGCACATGCGCCCTGAACTCCCTTTGGGTGTCAACTGCCACGTGCCGCCACGTGGAGAGGAGTAGAGTGGTAAGGAGCGCGCAAATACATTCCATTGTTCGGTTTACATACAGTGGGGAAAATGGACATTCTAAACTGGCCTCCTCTGTGACTGAAACGGTTAATGACGTAGGTTTGGCTTATCTGTGAGGACACTTTGGCATTTTCACCATACACTAAACTGCAAAACATTCACTGCATGGGCAGAGAGGAGGCTCAGCTAGAGCACCACCCCACCACGTGCTCTCAGACCTCTCCTTTTCAGCTCATGAGCCCCTTTCCTTCTGCAGCTGATGGCACTGCACCCCACATGTCACTGATCTGGGACAACTGAAACCACCCTTCCTTTTCAGGACTGAGTTTTGACAGCGCAGCTGTCGAACAGACCTATTTCTAAAAACATACATGGGAGTAGGCTTTGGGTCTGACACTTTCAAACCCCGGTTTTCTTCGACCAGCTTCTTCCTGCAATTGGCTTGAGACTTTGTCAATCACGCCTTAGTGCAGCCCAGTTGAGTGCTCATTTCTCATCTAATGCTATTGGCTGTTTGGATTTCCACCTCCACTCAAGTGCTTGTATTGGACTGGATGAGGGACTGCCTTACAACTATAGCGCTTCCTGTCCGCTCCTGCTGGTTCCCTCCCATTAGAACTCACTGTAAGGAGCTAGTATTGCATGTGTTAGCACACTGAGACTTGACCTATTGACTTTGCCAATGCTTGTTATTAAGTTCCTTTTAGGCCCACTTTCCTGACAATCTCCATTTCCACTGACCTCCCATTGGCCCTCTCCCCACCCAGGCATAACAGTACCTGTCACAAACCCCAGCCTCTCCCGTCCCTGCATCTCACGCGCTCACACATGTGCATGAGCCTTCTGGGGCCTAGCGCAGGCTATTTATTGGCTATAATTCTGCTTTTCTTTTAAGCATTCTTGTACTTGTAGTCTTGGCTATATAGTGGGAAAGGCAAAACTAGAAGTCCAAAGAAAGTACAGAAAAAGTCAGGTTTGAATGGATTACTCACAACTGAAGAGAACAGCTTGAAGTTTCTGTTCAGGAGGAGGGTCCGGCACCGGCCAGTACTGGGCCACAGGCCACACAAGGCATATTCCAGAGCACCCAGAGGTCAGTGCTACAAACTGGAGCCAGAGATAATAACTACACAAGAAACATTGACTACAAACACTTCAAAAGCTGAGCTATCTCTGATTAGAGACCCCATGTCAACCAAGAGAGAAATCGCAGGAGTGTAAGACTTAATAATGTGTAGACTGAGCATGGCACGCAAAGTGTACATGGACAGTGCTGTGTTTGAGACAGAGATGGACGAAGAGAGAGAGAGTGCAAGGTAGTGTCTGACTGATTGTGCTCTGACTGACCCACACATCTGGTGCTAAGCTCACTCACCTTCTGGTTCCAGTGTAGTGTCTGCCGCAATGTTGTAGGTTGGCCTTGCTAGAGAAAGTGTTGCCGTGGCAACCATGACCAGGCCCATAAGATAACTCCAGCTGAACATCCTTTCAGTGCCACGCCCCGGTCCTGCCCTGCATTGCCATGTGGACTTTCTTCCCATCTGAAGGCCTCTGCGCCAGCATGAGCTGCAACCAGGGTCTTTACCGCCACAAATCGGAGACCCTCTGGAGCGTGCACCACCTCTGTGTGGGAGAAGAGAAAGAAGAAGAGTTAAAAACCAAGGAGAACAGGAACAGTATGGAGCATTAAACATTTAACCTTATAAACAATACGGCATACGAAACATACTATAGCAACGGCATGGACCTTTTGAAACATAATATGAAAAATTCAAAAATATAAAAAAGCAGAGCAGAGACCGTAGTGAATGTCGGACCAAGAGTCTGAACCACATAGAACCTCAAAATCATCCTATGAACTGGATGAACGAGAACATGAGGTGCTCTAACCAAGGTAACCATGGACTATTTCACACCTCACAGCGGTAGAATGTAAAATATGCGGACTATCAATACAAAATTTCCAAACCAGCTCCTGAACCATATGGGCACTCAAAACTAAAGCATAAACAATATGGACCATTAAAAAGAGAAAAGGAAACATGCAGACCATCACTACAAGAATATGATGTGAGTTGTCTGTCTACCACAGGTAAGGGGTGAACTATATCAACCATTAAAACAATGTAGGACATGAAATATATGGTCAAACAAAACCAATTTATGAATCATGCAGATCACCAAAACATGAAACAACAGAATGGTCAAACCCCACAATGCTCAAACCCATAGCACGAGCCATGGGGACCATCAAAACCAAACCACGATCAATACGCACCATGAAGATCATAAGATGAACCATGGGGACCATCAAAACCAAACCACGATCAATATGCACCATGAAGATCATAAGATGAACCATGCAGATCTTCAAAACACAAGCACAAACAATCTGCACCATCAAGATCAGAACAAGGACTGTACGATCCATCAAAGCCGGAATCGGCTAAGTGGAAGAATGGCCAGAATCGGCCATTTCTAGAGTTTATTGGAAAACAAACTCCCACAATCCTCTCTGAATGACTTCCTTCTTTGGGTTAACAATTGCGGACAGGCAGAGCGGCACCCTAGCACTGTGCCAATGTATTATTTCAAACAAGTGCACCCCTTCTCTTTTGGTTTGCAAAATACAAATTTCTACTTTTTAGGTCTCGCGCCTAGCATTGCAGTGCGTAGCGCTGCTCGCGCAGCACAAGACCTCTTGTATGGGCTTCAGAAAGCTAACCACACGCTCGTGCGTGTGGTTTTGCTTTCGCAGGCTGGCATTGGCTGTAGCGTGCTTTTTTTTTTTTTTAAACGGCAATTGGGCAAAGGCGGGCGCATGTCCCGCCTTTGCTCTGCCCATTCCCGTCCGTGTCTAGGACGCGCATCAGCGCGCGGCACAGACGACAGGCTCCCTCGCCCTCCCGCTCCTCTGTGGTGCGCACGCACCCCTAGTTTCGATTCCCGCGTTCCGCGTTCGAACATCCTTTCGGCAGGCCTTGTGTTTCCTCAGATAAAGAACCGGCTAGCCGCTCGAGGCAAGAAGGCAGAGCCGTGGCTTGTAACTAGCCGGTCCGGGACTGCTGCAAGGCGCAGTGTTGTGCACAGTGTGACATTGAGCGGAACATCTCTCCTCTGCCAGCCGCCGACTGTGAACTTGCAGCACGTGCCCTGACCCGAAGCCAGCATATTGACAGCTGACGCCTGAGGGGAGATTTTCACAATGATCAATTAGGACAAGGTCGCTTGTGTCACGCAGCTCGATTTGCATAGTTGCGTCATCCCAGTGCTTGACTTGCAGAAATGCTCCACTCTCATGGCTGACTCATTCGGTAAAGAAACTGGCTAAAAGAAAAATAAGTTTGTGAAATGCCAAAAATATATATATAAATCCTTGCATGCCCATCTGTGTTTAGGATTACTAGCAGTGGATTTCATAGTTGACTGCTGTGTTGGTAAATCTGACACATATAGCAGATAGAATGTAACTCGTGTAAGTGTCCCCATTACAACGGGATTATTTCCCGATTTTACGCACTTTATTGCCCTTCATGTTTTCTTGTAGTAGCGTGGAAGGATGCCATGATGGCCCCAGTGCAAGCTAGGAAAGTGGCCTCTTTCACTGCTGTTGAGGAGGTAAAATACATCCTATCTGGGTCCAGTGCGCCCCAGTGCCACTGAACCTGCTGCACCCATGGCAGCTACCCCCCAGTTTTCTAGCTGTGTTAAGCAATCACTCGGTGCTGCTTTTTTGTTCAGTAGTTTCGCGTGCCACATTGTCTTGTTTCCTAGTCCTTTTCACATGTCAACCTTGGCGTCCTTGAATATTCATCCTAAAAGTGTTTCCGTGCACCAACTGCCGTTCGTGGCGATCTAAAATCCCTGTCTAGTTTATACAAAGGATACTTTGAACATGATGTACTGGCTGTGTAAAGTATTCATTTACCTATTATGGCTGTTCGCAAACATGATGCTACATTTCTGCCATTTTGCACTGTAATTTTCTTTTACGGCATCATGTCAATCCATGCACTGGTGTTTACAATCTTTACGTGTACTTTAATACTGCTGCACGGTGCTTAGGCACTCATGGGAAAGGTTTATGCTTCATAAAAGTATATACGCATAATGCGGCCAAATCACAAAAGCATTTACGAATAAGGAAGTAGAACTACAGGACTACTCTTTTAGATACTCCTACACACCTTTCTGAATCTGGCCTGGAATGCCCAACTCCTACTAGTAAAAGTGCAAAGAAGTTCCACTCCTTTCTATTTGTACTAACTCTATAGGAATATTGCCATTTCATTCCCATTTTAAATGTTTCTGGGCCACTTCACAAATGCATGTAAAAACAAGTATTTGCAATGCAATAGGTCTCGCATTATTAAAGTTTGAGCTATTGGCATTGCTAAATAATGCAACACCAATAGCTCAAACTTTAATAATGCGAGACCTATTGCATTGCAAATGCTTGTTTATTATTAGGTTTCATTTAAGCCGACAGACACAGCAGCGGAAACACAAATTCGTTTTTTTTTTTTAAAGTGTCATTTTTAACACAAATACAGATCAAGCTTTCCACCCCTGGTCCTCCTACTCTGATAGGTAAGGAAGTGTATTTGTTCAAAAAGGATACAGTGTAGCCCAGATATAAGAGTGTAGATAATCTAGCAAGCTGCACATCTGTGATAAATGAATAATGCAGATTCGTAAATAGAAAAATAGGCTCCGATAGTGGGGAACCGTGAAACCGTGAGGTGTACGTGTGGTTAGCATATATCCAAACAGGGCGGATTAAAAATAAATGGGGGGGGGGGAATGAATATTTAAGTAGACTCAAAGACGTAACATAGCTCCCATCCTCAGGCAGTAACCCCCCCATGCTCCCAAAATTAAGCAACTAAAAATACATTTTAGACCAGGGGTCTCCAACTAGTAGCTCGGGAGCTACCCGTAACTATCCAGCTCCCTGGAAGTAGCTCTTGGAAGGGTAACCCAGCCCAGTAGGTCATATAGTAATATTTTGGGTTCTGGAGTAGCGTGCTACTCACCGAAAAGTGCTTCAACGCCTCATCAGGGGTAATAAGCGCTAAATAAATACAATTACAATACAATATAGAGGGCCTGGGCACATTGAAGGAGGTAGAGAAGCTCACCTCTTAGCAGGTCTCCACACTGACAGATAAACACATACTGTGTCTCCACACAGACAAACACTTACTGTGTCTCCACACAGACAGATAAACACACACTGTGTCTCCATACAGACAGATAAACATGCACTGTGTCTCCACACTGACAGATAAACACGCACTGTGTCTCCACACTGAAACACACACTGTCTCCACACTGACAGATAAACACGCACGGTGTCTCCACACTGACAGATAAACACACACTGACAGATAAGCACACACTGTGTCTTCACACTGACAGATACGCTCGCAGTGTGTCTCCACACTGACAGATAAGCACGCACTGTCTCCACACTGACAGATAATCTTGCATTGTGTCTCCACACTGACAGATAAGCACGTACTGTGTCACCACACTGGCAGATAAACACATACTGTCTCCACACTGACAGAAAAGCACGCACTGTGTCTACACTGACAGATAAGCACGTGCTGTGTTTCCACACTGACAGATAAGCACGCGCTGTGTTTCCACACTGACAGATAAGCATGCGCTGTCTCTCCACACTGACAGATAAGCACGCACTGTCTCCACACTGACAGATAAGCACACACTGTCTCCACACTGACAGATAAGCACGTGCTGTGTCTCCACACTGACAGATAAGCACACACGTGTCTCTACACTGACAGATAAACACACACTGTCTCCACACTGACAGAAAAGCACGCGCTGTGTCTCCACACTGACAGATAAGCATGCACTGTGTCTCCACACTAACAGATAAACACACACAGTGTCACCATACTGACAGATAAACACACACTGTCTCCGAGACACACTAACAGATAAACACACACAGTGTCACCACACTGACAGATAAACACACCCTGTCTCCACACTGACAGATAAGCATGTGATGTGTCTCCACACTGACAGATAAGCACACACGTGTCTCTACACTGACAGATAAACACACACTGTGTCTCCACACTGACAGATAAGCAGACACTGTGTCTCCACACTCACAGATAAACACAAACTGTCTCCACACTGACAGATAAGCAGACACTGTGTCTCCACACTAACAGATAAACACAAACTGTGTCTCCACACTAACACATAAACACGAACTGTGTCTCCACACTGACAGATAAGCATGCACCGTGTCTCCACACTGACAGATAAGCACGCACTGTGTCTCCGCAGACAGATAAACACGCACTGTCTCCACACTGACAGAAAAGCAAGCACTTGCTGTGTCTCCACACTGACAGATAAGCACACACATGTCTTTACACTGACAGATAAACACACACTGTCTCCACACTGACAGATAAGCACACACTGTGTCTCCACACTCACAGATAAACACAAGCTGTGTCTCCACACCGACAGATAAACAAGCACTGTGTCTCCACACTAACAGATAAGCACGAACTGTGTCTCCACACCGACAGATAAGCACGCACCGTGTCTCCACCCTGACAGATAAGCATGCACTGTGTCTCCACACTGACAGATAAGCATACAACGTGTCTCCACATTGTTAGATAAGCACTCACTGTGTCTCCACACTGACAGATAAGCACGCACCGTGTCTCCACACTGTTAGATAAGCACGCACCGTGTCTCCACACTGTTAGATAAGCACGCACTGTGTCTCCACACCAACAGATAAGCACGTGCTGTGTCTCCACACCGACAGATAAGCACGCGCCGTGTCTCCACACCGACAGATAAGCACGCGCTGTGTCTCCACACCGACAGATAAGCACGCACTGTGTCTCCACACCAACAGATAAGCATGTGCTGTGTCTCCACACTGACAGATAAGCACGCACTGTGAGATAAGCACACACTGTGTCTCCACACTCACAGATATGCACGCACCGTGTCTCCACATCGACAGATAAGCACGCACTGTGTCTCCACACCGACAGATAAGCACGCACTGTGTCTCCACACCGACAGATAAGCACGCACTGTGTCTCCACACCGACAGATAAGCACGCACTGTGTCTCCACACTGACAGATAAGCACGCACTGTGTCTCCACACCGACAGATAAGCACGCACTGTGTCTCCACACCGACAGATAAGCACACGCTGTGTCTCCACACCGACAGATAAGCACACACTGTGTCTCCACACTCACAGATAAACACACGCTGTGTCTCCACACTGACAGATAAGCACGCACTGTGTCTCCACACTGACAGATAAGCACGCACTGTGTCTCCACACCGACAGATAAGCACGCACTGTGTCTCCACACCGACAGATAAGCACACACTGTGTCTCCACACTGACAGATAAGCACGCACTGTGTCTCCACCCCGACAGATAAGCACACACTGTGTCTCCACACCGACAGATAAGCACACACTGTGTCTCCACACCGACAGATAAACACGCGCTGTGTCTCCACACTGACAGATAAGCACGCACTGTGTCTCCACACTGACAGATAAGCACGCACTGTGGCTCCACACTGACAGATAAGCACGCGCTGTGTCTCCACACCGACAGATAAGCACACACTGTGTCTCCACACTCACAGATAAACATGCACTGTGTCTCCACACTGACAGATAAGCACACACTGTGTCTCCACACTCACAGATAAACATGCGCTGTGTCTCCACACTGACAGATAAGCATACGCTGTGACAGCCTCTGGCGGTGGGCGGCCTGCAGCATGACCATCTATCTGTGCTCACAGTCTAGCAGGGTTGTACAGAGACAGCCCTCACTTTACCAATCGCTCTGTGCAAATGATACTCGGCCATGAAAGAAGGACAGAAGGAGCAAGACTAGAATGGCTCGAGCGTTTCGCTACAAGGGCGGTCATTATCGGTAATCCTATAAGAATTGGAATCTTATTGGACGCGCTCCTATGGTAACAGTGATAATATTCATGAGTAGCTCGGGTGATATTCACTGATCAGACGTAGCTCCCATCATAGAAAAGGTTGGATACACCTGTTTTAGTCTAATACAAATATTGTGATCCTTCCAGATTGCTCTAGTTCCATTTGTTCTTAAAAAATCAATGAACCAATCAGCAACCTGTACGTGAAATCAATAAACTGTAGAGTATTTAATGTGTACACTATCAGCAACTGTTCATGTCGGTAAGCATGCTTCGCAGCAGTAATTTCATAAGTACACATTTTCACTGATTGGGATACTTGGAGTCCCTATTCTACTCACCAGTCTATTCACTATCTTGGAAGAAGTGTTCTTCAGTAATTGTTTGCTTAAAGTCAGCATCATAGTGTGTGCGGTGGAATCTCTTTCTCCTATTACGCTGCGTCAGTTTTGGCTCATTTATTGGTACAGTAATAATGATTTATGTGCACCTTGTTGGACAGTGTAAATAACATACTCTCATTTGGTCACATGAGTGGTATTACTTAAGACACGTGTAGTAAGCAGACTGGCACATCGCGTACAGAACAGAAGAAGCTCCAGTGGTAAAATTTATTTAAATGGCGTAGTGCAATCTTTAAGTAACAGACGTGTTCAGTTACACTAAACAAAAAGTTATTCTTAAAGAACTAGACCACAACTGACCACTAAGAATTCTGCTAAAGAAATGTATCCATCCATAGTCAAATAGCACCGTTTTCATGCCAGGACAAACTATTTGTCCTAAATCATCTTTGTTTCCTAATTATTTGAGCCTCACTAGTTCCAATCCATTTCTGAATACTGACCTCTCAATGATGCCATTCCTTTCACCAACTTCATATTGAAACTGTATGCTTGCAAGTCTCCCTTGTCATATGCGCCAATCAGCTTGCAACTCTCCATTTATCAACTGTCCTGAAGAAGGTCTGTCACAATAATAAAAGTGTCCGAAACATTTGGGGTTGCATCTTTAAAATGTAGGCTACAGACAACTATAGTCCACCTTCAGTACTGCATGTCTTCTTAGCTGTAAATGATGACTCTGTCATGTATTGGCTCTCAGCCCCAGTTCATCCTTCTGGCTATGAGTTTGGACTCGACAAAACTCGGTAACATAACATAGCCTGGAAACAAACTTAAGCTTCTTGGTTATAAAAAATAGCGCTGCAGAGAACATGCATTCAGCTGCAGAACTATGGAATGACTTTCCACACTCCCTCAAAGCTACGGACCATCACCTTGCCTTTAGAAACTCGCTAAAAAAACGTTCTTCTATGGCTAACTTAGCAAGGTGTCTATGTTTACTGTCTCATAGTAGCTCAGAGCGCCACAACACCCTTCTGGATATCAGATTGTGCTCTTCAAAACTCTGTAGCATACCCTAACATAATTTCTTCTTTAGCCTAAGAATATTGAATGAGACAAGCACAATATCTATCTGTAATACGTATTTCTGAGATTTAGTGGCATTGAAAATGTATTTTTAGCGTGAACCCTTTTATTTGTTACCTGGGCACAAGGTTCAAAGAGAAGGGTTTAGTGTCTGTCTCATGGGGACAAAGAAGACCCTAATGGCTTTTCCAGGCAGTAGTTTGTGTTCTTCCAGTTGTCAAATGACAGGGAGCATTTGATTTCATTTTCAAGGGGGAACCCTACCATCATGGTAGCGGCTTAGCACCTGAGCAGTTTTGCCCGGTGATGTAAATTGCTGTAAACAGCAGACAGCGGCGGATTCTTCGTCCTCTCATTGCCAGACGTCTCTGCGTCACTTGGCACCGTGAACCAGGAAGCTATTGACTCGCCACAAACTATAAACTGCTCCGAAGATGGATGGAGCCAAAACTAGGTTACTCAAATTATCAGCCTTAGAAAAATGAATGACTGGGTTGGTCTTCCACGATATAAATTGTTACATTCAGATCTGTAAGTAGGAATGTCCCGCCCACCGCCGTGTTTTACACGCGCACTGCTTCCTTTGGTATATGTCTCCCTCGAAATACAAATGACGGCATAACATCAGGAGACACAGTGACGTAGCCAGAGGAAGAACAGGGCTGTAATGAGCAGTCTAGTGTTTGCCGGCCGCCGCCGGATGTAATGCACACGCGCTCCCGTCGGCGGGCGGGGCGCGCTAATAAAAGGGAGAGGCGTGCCCGCTCGGGGGCAGTCCTCCAATGATACAGCAACGCGGTGTGCGCTCATCATTATGCTGCATGCGGCGCACCCCCGCGGCCCGCGCCATATTACTGCACATCACACTGGCGACGAGGATCGGACGACGCCCACGCCCCCACATGTGAGCGCCGACTGCCTGAGGGCGTTACCCGGCCCGACAACGCAGCGGCCCCAACGAGGCCCCACAACCCTACGCCGGCAAGGGAGAGCTCACCCACGGCCTGAAGCCATCGGTAAGGCGCGCACTCCAGGGCCCCAAGCAGTGGAGACACGCACGGATAGCGCCCCTGACATCGCCTGGCCCACGCTGGCCCAGCAACCTCGCTGTGCAGGCCCCAAACGCCATTGCCGCCCCCGGTCGCCCTACAGGGACCCCACGCTCTGCCGTAGCGCCACAGGGGAGCAAGAGAGAGCGCCGGAAGGGCGCGGCGACACAGCACACCCTGACAGGGACCAACCAAAGGGAAGAGTGAAACGCGACGGAAAGGTGGAGAAGTAAAGCAGGCTGCCACTCCGTAGGTAGGGAGAGCAGACGCAAGAGCCAACGGCGCGACACCCCCTAAGACAAGGATGGGTGATAACCCAGACAACCAACAGGCACAGATACGTGTCGTCACCCAGCATGCACCCACAGGAGTTCTGCCCTCGTTCAGCGAGGCAGCGGACCCTACAACTGCGTCCCCACGATGGAAAACGTGGCTGGGCCGCCTCGAAAATTACTTCATAGCCTCAAGGGAAACGGAGGGAGCCGTCAAGCGCTCGCTCCTACTTCACTACGCTGGCGAAGAGGTATACACTCTATTCAAACACCTCCCAAGGACGGGAGGCCCGGCGGATTACGATGCAGCGGTGGCCGCGCTCAATGCGCACTTCGATCCCCAACTAAACAGAGACTATGAACGGTTCAAACTGCGGCAGGCGAGACAACGCGAAGGGGAATCGATTGATGCGTTCCACGCAAGGCTGAGAGAGCTAGCAAGTACCCATCTCGCCGATGAACGAGCGGCAGAGGAGATTCGGGCCCAGCTAATCCAAGGGGTACGCAGCAAGATTCTGAGAGGACTCATTCTACGGCAGCCTGACATCCCCCTGAATGACATCCTGGTCATGGCCCGATCACACGACTTATCAGCCGCCCGAGCGGAAGAAATGGACCTAGCGTTGACACGCACCACTGAAAAGAGCGCAACCGTCAAGACGGAGAGAACCGACGCCATCACCACGCGGGACAGGAGAAGCAGGCCTCGGGACCACCCGCCCCAGACCCCGAGAGGTCAGTGCGGATACTGTGGACATGAAGAACACCCACCCCACAAGTGCCCCGCACAAGGGAAGACGTGCACCAACTGTGGGATACCAAACCACTTTGCGTCGGTGTGCCGGAGAAGAGACCAGAGGAGGGAGAGAAGAGGAGCCAAGCCAGGACGCAAGCTGGTGAGACAGCTGTCACACCTGTCACTGCTGTCGTCCCAAGGGCGGCAAAAGGGCGACCGAACATCGTACCAAGCCGAAGACTCATCCACCGAGGACGACGATGGTGAAACCTATCTAGTATCATTCATGCAAGCACTGAAGAAGCGAAGAAGGCCCCAGCCCACGTGCACGGTGAAGATTGTGGGGTCAGAAGTGCGCGCAGTAATTGACACCGGCGCGTCAGTAAACGTAATGGGCATCCAACAATATAATCAGCTGAAGCCAAAGCCCGAACTAAAACCATCCAAAACCAGAATATTCGCGTATGGAAGCGACACACCCCTACCAGTCCGAGGCAAGATGACAGTACCCATACGGTCAGAGGAGAACGAGATCACAGCTGACATCCACGTGATCAACCAGGAGGCAGATACCCTGCTATGCAGCCACGCTGCAGAAGACCTCCAACTGGTAATGTTCGCAAGGAGTGTGCAAGCCAACCAGACCAAAGAGCTGTTAGACCAATTCGCAGATCTGTTCCAGGGACTGGGCCGGATCAAGAGAGCACCAGTCCAGCTCCACATTGACCCATTGGTTCCACCAACGGCACTACGACACAGGAGAATACCCTTCCACCTCAGACCCCTCGTGGAACAAGAGCTACAAAAGTTGGAGGACCAAGGAGTCATTGAGAAAGTCTCAGGACCTACACCATGGGTGTCCCCCATGGTGATCGCCGAGAAACCCAGACAGCCAGGGAAAATCAGGCTGTGTATAGACATGCGCCTCCCCAACAAGGCCATCAAGCGAGAACGTCACATCACGCCAACGATGGACGACATTGTGGCCGACGTCAACGGATCTCGCTGGTTTTCAAAACTAGACTTGAACGCAGGATATCACCAGCTAGTCCTCGCCGAAGAGAGTCGATACATCACTACGTTCAGTACCCACCTGGGGCTGCGGAGATACAAGCGCCTCAACTTTGGAATATCGTCCGCGGCGGAGGTGTTTCAGGACGCCGTAAGAGAGATCCTAACAGGCCTACCCGGGGTGTTGAACGTGAGTGACGACATCCTTATCCACTCGGAAACTGCGGACGACCACTACCGGCACCTCAGGGCAACGCTGAAGCGGCTACGAGATCATGGCGTCACGCTACACAAAGAGAAGTGCCTCCTGTTTCAGAAACAAATAGAATTCTTCGGGTACCTATTTAACCAGGAAGGGATTCAAGTAGACCCGCGGAAGTCCCAGGCGATCAAGGACGCCCCAGCCCCTGCAACAGTATCCGAGGTGCGAAGTTTCCTAGGAATGGCCACATACTGTGGCCGATTCATCCCCGACCTGGCCACCATAGCCGAACCACTCCGCAACCTCACCAGAGCCGACGCCATGTTGAAGTGGGGAATCCTGGAGGAAATAGCATTCCAGAGCATCAAAATGGCCCTGTTGGATCACACCACTCTAGTATACTTTGACCCGGCCAAACAAACAGAGATACTCGTTGACGCCAGCCCGGTGGGGCTAGGAGCAGTCCTCACCCAAGAGCAAGAACCTGGCAGGTGGGCAGCCCTGGCATACGCCAGCAAGGCGCTCTCACCCACGGAGAGGCGGTACGCACAAATTGAAAGGGAAGCCCTGGCCATCCGGTGGGCCTGCCGGCATTTCCACCTGTACATCTGTGGCCAACCCTTCAGAATGGTGACAGATCATCAACCACTGGTGCCACTGTTTCGAGGGTCGGCACCACACCCTCCCCCGAGGATTGAACGGTGGGCCATCGGGCTACAACAATACGCGATGGAAGTGATTTACCGCCCCGGCGCCAAGAATCCCGCTGACTTCCTCTCGAGGCACCCAGCCCCACTCCAGGACCAAGACGAAGAAGCGGTAACCGACGACTTGGAGTGTCACCTCAACATGCTATCCACAGCAACATGCCCGAAAGCCCTGACGCTGGAAGACATCGCCACAGCCGTGGAGAGCGACCCGGTACTGGCTAGGGTACGGACAGCCGTCCAAGGAGGTCACTGGACTCAATTCCTACAGTCAGCCAATGACTGGGCCGGCCCCGAGAAGGAGAGCCTCCTAAAGATGTGGAGGGTCAGGAACGAACTGAGCATTACACAAGGAGGGGTCGTGCTCAGAGGGTCCAGAATAGTGATACCGTCCCCCCTGCAACACCAGGCAACACAACTAGCCCACGGAGGACACCAAGGGGTCGAAAGAATGAAGGCTCGAATGCGTGAAAAGGTCTGGTTTCCAGGGCTGGAGACCCAAGTTGAGGAGATCGTGAAGAGATGCCCAGCATGCCAACTGACCAGTGCAGCCGAGAGACCGGCACCAATACAGACCGAGGAACATGGAAAGACTCCATGGGAGAGAGTGAGCATCGACTTCGGGAGTTTCCCCGACGGGCGAGTGACGCTGGTGATGATCGACAGTCACTCGAAATACCCCCTTGTCGAGGTAGTCTGCTCTACCGCGTTCTCTCAAGTGGGCCCGATACTGGAGAAGACGTTCGCCATGTTTGGGTGCCGGGAGGAAATCAAGAGTGATAATGGGCCCCCTTTCCAAGGCAGCGAGTTCCGTGACCTCATGCAGAGACATGGCATAAGACATCGCCGCATCACTCCTCAGTGGCCCCAAGCCAATGGGGAGGCTGAGAGGTTCATGAGAACGCTTAACAAAGCGTGGCGCATCGCCACCCTGGAAGCTGGAGACCCGGAACAACACCTACAGTCCTTCCTTCGGGAATACAGGGGCACCCCGCACAGCACTACAAAGTGCACGCCATGGTCCTTGATGTTTAACGGTATTCGCAGGGACGGGCTCCCAGTCTGCCCAGGATGGACCCCGCCCCCGTACCATGCGGAAGAAGTAGCCGAGAGGAGAAGGAGGCAGAATCTGGCCGTGAGCAAGAGCCGGGGAGCAGCATTCCGAGAGATCCGCAGGGGAGACTCGGTACTCCTGAAAGACCGGAAGCCAGGCAGCAAGTTTCGGACTAGGTACGAGCCAGGCCACTGGACGGTGGTCGACGTGAAAGGTACCATGATTACGGTGGCAAGAGGAGACGAGCGGGTAACAAGGAACGTATCTTAGCTCAAGAAGATACCGGAGCCGAGGGTCACCCTAGAGGCCGAGGGAGAACAACACCTCGAGTGTCGGGATGACACCGAACAAACAGAGTCCTCGAGAGAGACCGAGCCGACATCACTGCCCACACCACCAGGAGAAGAGGCTCGGGACCGGAGCCGCTGATCTCCACCCGCAGCAATCCGGCGCCGAGTGGCTCAGAGCCAGCCAAGGCCAGCAGTGCCACCCGGGGTGGATGCCCGAGATACAGGCTACGAGAAAACCCCAGACCCAGCTCCCAACTGAGAGAATACGCATGTCAGGCGGTGGAGCAACCAGCCACTCGCGGAAGGAAAAGGGACTGAGTTGGGATGGGATGTAATGAGCAGTCTAGTGTTTGCCGGCCGCCGCCGGATGTAATGCACACGCGCTCCCGTCGGCGGGCGGGGCGCGCTAATAAAAGGGAGAGGCGTGCCCGCTCGGGGGCAGTCCTCCAGTGATACAGCAACGCGGTGTGCGCTCATCATTACGCTGCATGCGGCGCACCCCCGCGGCCCGCGCCATATTACTGCACATCACAAGGGCCAGCCTGCCTCCCCAATAGCCAGGGACCAGCACGTTATCAAGCCTGCATCAACCAAACGTACGTGCAGTGCTGCGTGCTGACGCCGCGCACACACGCGCTGCACTCAGTGATGCAAACGGTGCATCCATACATAGGCATCTGAGATCAGGAACACTGGGAGGCGGTGAGAGTGAGAGATGGTGCAGTTAGGCTTGGCTTTTCGGCGCTACCCGAGAACCAGATGTGCTGCATAACGCACTTAATACAAGTGATGAAGAGATGCAAGGTAATCTCTAGACACAGAAGCTTCAGAGAATGGGCAGCACAGCACTGAGGACAGGCTTCAACTGAGGAGTTCCCAGCTCCTCCATGTCTCTCAGTGTGATCCTGACTTCACCCTTGGTCATTCTATGTTATGCGTATTCAGTCATTCAATAGGGAGAATGTAACTGGATGGACGGACATATTGCACTGTCAGATAGCTCTGCTGTCTGAGGGGTGAGTCGGTGAGACACCCTAGCTGTCTTTGACATACTCTTATAAGCTTGGCGTTACTTGAGGGATAGCTGTGCTCTCTTTCGCCTCAGCCTCAGAGAGCTCACCTGTGTTTTACCACAGACTGAAAGATAGCTAGTCTGCCAGCAACCCCTAGGCTCTGTCAGCCAGAGGACAGCTCTGCCATTTGAAGCAAATGCCATAGAGAGATGGCTAAACCAGCGTTTCCGGTTATGTCCCTTAATGGATACTTTTAGCACTCCTCGGGGAGCTCAGGTCTAGCCCTGGGTGTCCTGGCACGCAGTTCGGGGACACACATAGCAAGTCTCCATGACCCTGAGGGCGTTTCTTCCTCATTATCTAATTCTAATCATGGCCAAACATCTGCCTAAAACAAGCACTGGCAATGCCAATAGTTCTGGCTTAAATATGCTGCAGCCTACGCTTTCACAAGCACATCACTCACCCTGGAGTGAGCACCAAGAAAGTGTGCCCCCCTGCTCCGGGGCGATGGGACATGGGCACAAACCGTGCATGAGAAGGGGAATCAAGCACGTGAGAGGGTACGGAGGGCTGAAGCCAAGAGCTATGGTACTCCGGACAAGTGGCAGCAAGTGCCTCGTGCACCTGCAAAGAACCTTGATCTACATCTGTTTGTTCACTGGTAGCCTGTGCAGGAAGTCCAACTGGGGCTTAACAGAAGCACGCTGAGGTAAAGTAAGTAACAGACATGGCAGCCACAGTTGGCACAATCTGAATGCGACAGACAAGAACCTTAGGTAAGCCAAGCAAGACTGCATCCCTGTATTCAAACAGGATGGGATTTCTGCCTGGATCACCAGCCTCCTAACTTCAAGTCAGAGGCAAGGAAGAAAGTTCCTTAACCTCTTAAAAAGGAAGTCCTATGTAGCGGCCATCTTGTTTACATGTGGGCAGAAGGTAAGATCGCTGTTGATAATAACACAACATTTTAGGTCATAGTAGGAGGGGATGGGGGCCTGGGGCCAGTGACTATCAAACAAAGGTCCAGGTCCAAGGATGGTTCCCTGGAACCAACACCTCAGTTTTGTCTGCCTTCAACTTCAAAAAAGTTTTGTCAGCAAACATGTGACTGAAACAAGACATTCCCAAAGGTTAAGAGAAATGTCAAGATTTACTACCATGTAGCTGTATCAAAAACTCAATATTAACAGCGTAGTTCTGAAAACTAAAGCCAAAAAAATGAATTAAATCAGATAAAGGGGCTGAATGAACATTAAAGAAGTCCACAAACTGCACAATAAGTCTTAAAACTAATGTTCAGTGTTTTACCTTTAGAAATAAACAGTTCTTCAATTTGCACACAACTAATTACTAAACATAAAATTGTTAATGTACACAAGTCCAGTCTTGCACCACCTGAGCTAAATAGTTGTGTTAGAAGATCTCATAGTGTTAAACAATGTATAGCCCAAGCTTCTCCAACGAGCAGCTCGTTAGCTGCTTCTTACTCTCTTATATTCAGCCCAGCCTGCAAATCAGAACCTTTTGCAGGGCTGAATTTATACATATATATTTACACCAAATTGAAAATTGTGTACTCAAGACGAAAATGTGTGTATTTCCAGAACTGATAAGCTGATCTTTTGAGAAAAATGGATGCATTTCCAAAATATATTTAAAGCTAATATTTGAATGATAAATCATATGGCACTGGGGAGGCCTATTTCTAATAATAATCACTTGGTACCAGTGGCAATGCTGCAAGGGTTGTTATGTATTACCCATGCAAAGGCATTCCAAATTGGCAAAGCTTTGTATTTTTTACATTGTTGATGGCAACCCTGCTTGATGCACTGAGGTGATCACTGCTGGTAATCTTGTATAAGGTGGACACTAATATAATCGTGTCTGATGTAATCACTATTACACCACTGATAATATTAGTAGCTGAGGATGATTTTCACTGAACATAAGTAGCTCTTGTAACAGAAAAGGCTGGAGAGCCCTGCTATAGCCCTTCCCTATGGCGTTTGACAATGTGAAGTGTTTCCTATTGCAGCTGGCACAGGGTTCCTAATGTGCTCCTTCTCACACTGTCATTAGTGATGTTGGTGCCGTTCTCACTCTGGGCATGATATTGGTGCCCGCCGTTACCTAGGAATGCCATTTTGGTGCTCGTTCTCACACAAGACAAGATGGTGCGCCTTCTCTCAAACATGGCGTGATGTTGGTATCCACTGTCACCAGGAAGCAGTGTTTGGGCTGATGCTGGTGCCAGCTCTAACCTCAGGTTCCAAGATTGCACCCACTGTCATCAAGGGTAGGGGGCTTGTACCCGCTCAGGCTGCCGTGAATGATGTTGGGTGGGACACTGGTGGCCGCTACTACGGAGGAAGGCCATGTTGGTTCCACATCTCACACAGCATGAGGTTGTGCCGGATGTCACCCAGGGCACAATCCTGGTACTCACCCTTGCTCAGGGTGCCATGTCAGTGCCCACTTTTTCTCAGACGCTCGTGGGCATTTCTCGACACTTTATGACGACCAGAGTCTGTGAGGGGGGATTGTTCGAAGGGAAAACAGAAAATGTTCCACTACTTTGTGTTTTTGCAGCTGGGCCTGTAATTCCTGCCTCGCACCTCCGCCTGGAAAAACCAAAACCTGAATAATGTGTGTCATAGAGCGAAATATGGGCAGAGCGGGCAGCGGGCAGAGGGTTTACTTTGGAAGAAGCGCTCTGCGAGAAGAGATGTGAGGGCAGTAGAGAGGGAATGAGGTAGAGGGACAGAAGGAGGAGGTTAGAGATGTAGCATATCTGGGAGGGAAGGTGAGACAGAGAAAGAGTGAAGGGAAAGAGGTGTGAGGGGCCAGCAGAGAGGGAGAGATAGAGGAGAGAGGGAAGGAGGGCAGAGGAGCAGCACCCAGGGCCTGGGTTTCATTTAATGCAGTGTGCTGAGCTGCGAGGTATCAGGGGGCAGAGGGGTGACAGAGGTCTGAGGAGCAGAGGAGGGAACTGAGAAGAGAGTAGAGATGTGTGAAGAAGAGCAGAAGAAGGTGGAGAGAAGGTCAGGGGAAGAGAGAGAGAGGAGAAACATGTGAGGGGAAAGAAGTAGCGAGTGGTAGCTGCGTAATGTAAAATGATGCCCCCCTCCCACAAAATGGGACGAGGAGCCTCCAAGACACCCATGGCTCACAGGTATTCATACAAAGACTGAATATCCTCCCCAGCGCAGGGGCCATTCTAAGAATTTATGGGGCTTCAGAAAGGCATCTTTTGTGGTCCCATGTCCAGAGAAAATTAGAAATCATACCCATTTCCAGGTACTACAAGCCCTTGTGATGCTAAACAATTTGAATGTAAACATTCAAATTTCCAAAATGGGGGTACGCAAATATTGCCGAAAGCTCCAGCTGCTGCTTCCGCCGGCCCAATGGTACAAAAGTAAAGCTTCTCAGAGCATAGGTAAATCCCCTTCCACAACTGCACTCCTGCAACAACACCGACACTCGAGGGCAGCGCTGAGAACTTTCACCCTCCAGCACTGAACTCTGATTATACTGGCCTTGCTTCTCTTCTCCTGCCTTGACCCTTTCTCCTGTCCCTGGGTGTGCACATCTCTGGCGAGACAGTGGCCTCCAGCCACTGCGCAAAGAGAGGAGGCGGGAGACAGGAAGAGGAGAGAGTGAAGGGTGATGTACAGTGGAAGGGACACTGGAAGGGAGTCAGCAGTGACATAGGCCAGATAGGGCCATGCCTGGAGCCAGCAAGAGAGATGCAGAAGAAGAGGTCGGTACAGAAAGAAAGGAAGGTAGATGTGCGGTTTTAGAGAGAGACCAAAGTAGGACGGAAGGAGGCCACTGAGGGGTGATGTAGTGAGAGAGGTAAGTTAGAAAGAGGGATGAGTTAGAGATAGTAGGAAAGAGAAGCAAGAGAGAGAGAGAGAGAGAGGAGTGAGGTAGAAAGAGGGGCAAAATGGAGCAGAGGTCAGGTAAAGAGTAGGGAGGCGGAAAGAAAGACAGAGAGAAGGGGTGAGGGGTAGAAAGAGATGGGTGTAGAGAAGAAGGAGGTGAGGGAGAGAAAGGGAGGTGAAGTTGGGACAGAGCGAGAGGGTGAGGTAAAGAGAGTTGGAAGGCAGAAAGAGAGGGAGAGGTGAGCTAGATAGATTTATGATGAGAGAGAGGTAGTGAGGTATGAGATAACGTGTGAAGTGAAGTTGAGAGGTAACAGGGAGGTGAGATGGAATCAGAGCAGCGAGGTGCAGGCAGACGGACTGGGAGGCAGAAAGGGGTAGAGAGGCAGTGTTCAGGTCGTGAGAGCTGGGTAGAGAATGTGTGGAGAGAGAAGAGGCCACTGCAGTGGCGGCTCCTCCACTAAGGCGGAGGAGCCTCGCCTCACTGCTTTTTAACAGTGAAGTTAAGGAAAAATAAAATTATAATAACTTGCGTTATCATTTTATTTTGTCCTGCTGTCCGGCAGCTTTGAGGGGGCAGGGCTGCTCTCACAACAGGAGCAGGGGAAGTGGTGAGCACACTGTAAGTGCGCATGAATGTTTGGCCAGCCATCTCGTGCCGACCAAACATTCATGCGCACTTTGAATGTTCTCCCAGCACGCTGCATTACAGCCTGCGTGGAGAACATGCCCAGGCTCCCAGTCAGCATCTGAGCGCAGAACCATGGTGCTCAGATCAATCACAACGCTACATTACAGCGTTGTTATTGGCTGACTGGGAGCCTGGGTGTTTTCCTGTTCCGGCCGGAGCGAGGGACTACGGAGGAGAGACGCAGCGAGGAAGCGGCGAGAAGGTAACTTTTTTTTTTTTTTTTTACACCTGCTTCCCCTGCGTCCCCCATCCCCCTCTCCAGCCCCCACGCCGATCCGTGCCGGCTGCCACTGGAGGAGGGACCCCTGGAAGGTGGGGGGCCCTGGGCAGTTTGCCCCTTTGCACATGCCTTGAAGCATCTCTGGCTGCAGGGGCTTTACTTACACCCCTGTAGAGCGGGGACTGATGCATGAGGGGGGAAGATGGAAGGAAAGTATAAGGAAGGCACTCAGGGCGGGAGGGTACTTTGTGCAGAGGTCAGAAGGGGAGAGGAGGGAGTGAGAGAGATGTCCGAAGTCGAACGAAGGGAAGGGAGGAGTGAACGAGAGAGCAGGGCAGAGTTTGCTTGGGAAGAAAAGAGTTAGGACCTTCTAGTTGTGAGGGAGACAGGGAAGGAAAACTAGACAGGAGCTGTGGGGAAGCAGGGGGGAGAAGAGGAGCAAAAGTGAGAGGAAACACACTGAACTACAGGGTCCTGCTCTGAGGGAGGGGCCAGGAAAGAGGGGGAGAGCAGAAGGAAAGGGAGAGGGGAGGGAGGGGAGAGGAAGCGTGGTTAGGGATTTAAATGATAGAATGAGGAGAGAGGGAGGGAGAAAAATGTTGTTTAGCTAGAGGAAGAACAAGCATTGGCATAGCCAATAGGTCTCGCCTCTGGGACCTTATAAGTGTTTTGCCAGAGGTGTTTGGAAGTTTGGTAAGAGATGCAATTTAACATAAAGGGATCCCACACCTCGTTTAAACGTGCAGTACCTGCAGTTCAATCAAACGAGAAGAGGGCATGGGGAAACCTCTTATAAGATCTCAATCAATGGAGAAGGCACGCTTTACTGCAACTTGTGCGTGCTTTTACCTTATAAATATTTAACACACGATCCGAGGCAGTTGAATGCTAGAAGCGTGCAGCTAAAGCCTCGCATGTGCAGAGCAACACCCCCTGCTTGCAAATTAATGTAGGTGGAAGCACTACTCTCTTTTTATCCAGTTTCATTTTTATTGCTGGTCCCATTTTCCGTTTTTCACACATGTCCGGGCGTAAAAATACATCATTTTCCAACACGTGGGAAAACACAGCAAAAAAAGCTGATGATGTTTCTGTCTAGATTAACAAAACTGACTATTGAGAAAGCCCCACACACTGTAAATTTCAATATGCTTATACGATGAATGCCAACACCAAATTCAAGGGGTCATTTTGCAATAGACCTCGGAAGAATGAGCGGCCGGCCAGGCCCGGCAAGGATTCGCCCTTCTGAACTACTAGCTTCTTTGTTGTATTCAGTTTCACAGCACGCGGGAACCCAAGTTATTCTAAACAAGCATTGGCCGCGCAGCCGTGAAAGTGACACGGCCGCGCGGCCGCGAAAGTGAAAGTAATCGCGAGCTATGAAAGCCGCTGCGAGTGTAAGGGTGTGAAGCCAGATGGCGAGGGAAGCCAGATGGCGCCTGATCGCGCGTGCACGCGATCGTGAACGCAAGCTGAAGGCCAGCAAAAGCCTGTGGGTAGCACTCTAAAAAGCCACTTACTAAAAGTCTCGCCAGAGCAGCGCATGCGCTGGCTCAGGCGAGACCTAAAAAGCAGGGGCCAGAGCGAGGGAGAAATAGAAGATGGAGGGCAGAAAGATGCAGCATGTGAGGGAGAGCAGTGCAGTTAATACGGGCGAGCGCTCGAGAGAGAGGGGGATACCTACAGAGTGAAGAGGAAGGAGTAAGGTCGAGACGGGGGAAAGAAACTGAGAGACAGGGAAATACATATTATGTGAGGTGAGGAGGATTAAAAGAGGAAGAGCGTGGGAATAATAGAGACAGAGTGAGAATAATGGCGGCAAACAGGAGAGCAGAGAAAGAAAGAGGCACGAGCGTGAGGTGGCGAGTGATGGGTGAGAGGAAGAAGAGGGAACAGAAGAGAGGCAGAGAAAACGAGACAAACAGGCAGATGGGGAAGAGAGGAGAAACAGTAGGAAGAGAACATGAGAGTAAGAGACAGCAGAAAGCAATAAAGAATTAACAAGTATGACTGTTGAGGGCCTCCTGCCTGTTCATGGGTTCCAACTTTTTCTC
The DNA here is from genome assembly GCA_963921515.1 of Calotriton arnoldi. Classification (NCBI taxonomy): domain Eukaryota; kingdom Metazoa; phylum Chordata; class Amphibia; order Caudata; family Salamandridae; genus Calotriton; species Calotriton arnoldi. The sequence goes on from CAWUFW010003133.1 coordinate 666,759, forward strand.
CCCTGTCGTGTTCACCAGGGGTCCGTGTGCCTGCCGCAAGCACAGGCACCACGGGGCGCTATGCTGTCATTTATCGGACGTTTCCAGCTCTGGGCTTTTGTCTTTTTATTTTGAACAAATAGCCACCGTCCGGTTTGTTAATCCAATTCGTTTCATTAAACATTGTCCTCAAATATTTCCTGTTGTGCGGATTTAGGGCAGTGTTGGTTCAGTCGGCGTCTGTTTAATTTGCAACGTGTGCCTCAGTACCAAGAAGCCATGTGTGCTGTGAACCGTGCTACACAAGTAATCAAATCATAAAATCATCATCATCATGAAGTGAGAGGCGTCTCATTGACTTCATCTGCGGTGTTTGCCTTCACCAGCTCTGTGAGCCAGTGGCATCTGATACTACAGAAGCACCCAGAGCCCAGCGCCTCAGGACCAGAGATGCTCTCTTCGGACACATGCCAATGACCGTAGCGCCTTGTGTGTGAGGAGACTGGGCGTCCTCCTTGGAAGTAAACACCATTAAGATGCTGTGCCCCATCTTTATTCATCTAGGCTGCCCCCTGGGTTCCAGGCCTCCTAGTACTGTGCCCATGGGCTCGCGGGGCACGTCATCCTGCCCTCAAGGCCCTTCATGGTCACCAGCCTCAAAAACAAGGCTCTCTGCGTTGTCCGCAGTGCGATCTAAGGGACAGGACCTACCTGTCTTCCTACAATACACATTCTGCATGTTTCTGTAAAAATATGCAAGGTCTGCAACACATTTCCGAAGAGGATGAGGCTAATAAGCAAACACCTAAAACTCAGAGAGCAGTGACGACCGGCTGTTCACTAAAACTGGCTTTGAACTGGACTCAGGCTTTGAGATGGACGGCTTTGCAAATTACAATCCTGTCTCCCACACTCTTTTGCACCGCACAGTGACCAATAATTCCCTGCTCCTTTCTTGCAACACACTTGCGGAACTCATGCACAACAACATCAACACCAACATACTCATAGACCACATCTTATCTTCCAAACATTCATAGCAAAGGGAGCAGCCACTTAGTAGACCACCCCAACACTGCTTCGGGACATCGTTGGCCAAAGGAAGCCACTTTGCAAATGCTATTACAATGCAGTCCAATACCCTATCACTGTTGGGAAACAAACATGTGCATCTGTATGGGGATGTCGATGTCCTTCTCCTACCCCCCAAACATCACCCCCACATTAATCTGTAAGTGTACATGTATACGTTCTTGAGCTCCTCCCAATGGATATGTGGTTTCAAGAAAGTACCATGTTGGTAGCATGCTTCTGTCTGTCTCTTTGCAGATGTGAAATTAATATCTGAACAAAATGCTCCAGATGTGGCCTCCACACCTGGACACAATGTTCTAGATGTGGCCTCCATACCTGGACACAATGCTCCAGATGTGGCCTCCACACCTGGACACAATGCTCCAGATGTGGCCTCCACACCTGGACACAATGCTCTAGATGTGGCCTCCACACCTGGACACAATGTTCTAGATGTGGCCTCCACACCTGGACACAATGTTCTAAATGTGGCCTCCACACCTGGACACAATGTTCTAGATGTGGCATCCACACCTGGACACAATGTTCTAGATGTAGCCTCCAGAACTGCAAACAACCCCCCAGATACAACATCCAGACAGACAGTCCTCCAGTGAAGGCTCACACACCTGGGAACGCTCCAAATGTAACCTCCAGTCCTTACTTTGAGGCACAGGTTGCAGGTGGCTCCCACCGGAACTCATTTTTGGGGGCGCTTATTCTTCATCATCAGACTTGGACCCAGAGCAAGAAAAAGTAAAACACAAAGGGGTGAAAGAATGAGGAAGAGGAAGATGGGAAAACGGAGACAAAGAAAGAAAGCAGGGATGAAAAAGAACCTGAAAGAGAGTCAGAGAAAGGGGCAGGGAGTGTGTGGTGGTGGGTTTAAGAGGCATGAGGTGGAATCAATACTACACAGCCCTGGTATTCAGCACTCCTGACATTCGAAAGCTCCGGCTGCGGACTCCTGAGCAAAACAATGCGTCCCAGCACTCAGTCTTTTACAAATAAGCATTGGTAGCCTTAACAACTGGACACAGTGTCCAGATGAGGCCACAGCACCTGGACACGGGGCTCTAGATGTGGCATCCAAAACTGGGAACATGACTCCAGATGCAACATCCCGCCCAGGACACAATGTTCCTTTGCACGTCTTCTGTGGGCAGCAAATCAAAAGTTTTTCACGATTCCAATTAGAGCACATCACTTCTCCGCCTCGAGCTGTTTACTCTGTTTCCTGGTAAAACTTTTGATCAGATTCGTCTGGCGTAACTTTTTATGTGTGAGTTCATAAGGCTGTGGGTGTGGCCATCCACTTTTAAGGTATTGCATACGGGGATACTCAGCAAATAAAGTTGACAGCTACCAAGAATGTGTTTATACAAAAAAAGCCTTCATGTGAGAAAAGGCAAAGAAACAAATATTAGATTTATCATGAAAATATAATAAAAGAAGGAGGGAAATGGAACAGAGAAGAAAATCCTGAAGAAAACATGGGAAAGAAAGCAAAAGACAAAATAGTTGCACACAAACAATAGTAAACAAAGACAAGAAAGCAGAAAAGAATAGTCAGTAGTACAGTACAGAATAGAAAACGAAGAGAAGAAAATGAGGAAAGGCTGGGGTACAGAATAAAAGTCATAAGACCAAGGAAGTTAAGCAGAAGTATAAACTCAGAGGTAGAGAAATAAATCATAAAACCGGAAGAGTAAAGCAGAGAAAAAAACAAAACCAGAAAGGAAAACAGAAGAGTAAAGATAGGAGAATAGAAAATACAAAAAAACAAGAAAATAGGCAAAAGGGAAAATAAAGTTGTAAGATAAAACAGAAAATTAAAGTATAAATAAAGGTGGGTAAAGACTTTAAAAATGATCAGAGTACTATGCACTTTCTTTCCGTAAATATTAGACAAAAAAAGTAAAAACAGCTAAAAGAGTGTTTCTAAAAATATACTTCAGCTTTGTGATGCTAAACAATATTAAAGTATACATTAAACTTTCCAAAATGGGGGCACGCAAAAATTGTCAAAAGCTCAGGCTGCCTGGCCCCCACCAGCCGAACTGTAATCAAGAAAAGCATCACCATGCATTGATAAAGTTATTTCTTTTAATCTTGTTATTACAACAAATTCTACGTGGTATTCAGACTCTGTTTCAGCTAGGTAAAAATATCATTTTCATTTAAATTGTACAGTTGTTTTAGGAAAGATTCGCGGTTTGCCACATTTCTTTGGAAAGTATTGTGGCACTTCCTCGTCCTGGCTGCTTGTCAGTATTTATGAATGTAAACATTTTTTAAACGGGTTTCTTACTTCTACCAAAACCATTTGCAGGGGCACAGGTTGGTCAGTAAGATTTAGGGGATGTGAGCTTCAGATTTCCAACAATCACACTGGCATATCTTGTTAAAATACATTATGAGAAGCAGGACACAAGGGGGGCTTAAGATACAGTGGAAAGAGAAAGGAGTGCGCATTGTTGGGGTACTTAAAACACACAATAGTTTTCAAACTAACCAAGTTTTATGGCAGAGACCGGAGAGTGTGTGTGCTTTTGTCAGTGTAGGCATGTAACAATCCAGGGTGAAATCCAACAAATATCTCACCATACCCGACTGAAAGCACTGGTACCCAACTATTTACTACAGAATACATTTTTAGAGGGGTGTAACACCCCCAAACACCCACCCCAAAGCTACGACCCTGACCAGTTGTAAAATCAATCATAAGAAATCAGCAGTGTTCGAGGAGAACGTGCTAAGTCTCATATTTTTTACATGAATAAATAAACATGGCAGACCTTAAAAAGAGAAGTCATTTGTACTACACATGTTCTGTTTTTTGTTATACCCCATCCGCTGTGAGGAGTGAAGTAAGGCGCTTTGACTCAAATGAAATTAGCATATACCCTGCAGGGTTGGATTGAAATCAAAAATCGGCCCAGGCACACCAAAAAAAAGTGGCCCACATTTGCGTATTGCCTTTCCGCAAAACACTGCTTCAGCGAAGTTTTATGAAAAGAAAGGGGGTGGGGGGCATGTTTTATTAACATCACTTAGATAAAAAAAAATTGCACAGATTAGTTCACACTGCTGAGCCACACATGAATGCAAGTGAGACCACTTCTGCTCAGGCCCCCTGCCCCCGCTCAATCAGCATACATTAATGGGACGGCCCAGCGAGAGAAAGGGAGTGATACCTCCGCCCATCTGCCTCTAGAAAGGCCACTCAGGCACCCACTGGGCCGCTGGTGGCATCCTAACAGCACAGACAGCCCCCAGGCTGACCAAAAAAGCAGCCCACAGCTAGACCTTGGCTACCGGCCCTTTGGGCATTTCCTGAGGGCCCGCGTTACCAATCCGACCCTGAATTACCCTGTGTACAGAAACTGGTGACACCATTTGGCTGCATTAGGCAATTTGCTCAGAATCACACAGTTTGGTGAAACATAAAAGCGAGGATTCAAGTCTAATTCCTTGAGCTGCACAGCCAAGCAGCCACAAGGATACGGACAGCTTGCTCCCTCCCTTCCGGAGCCATGCACGTGCACATCCTGCAGGAGGTCCTGAACCAGGAGCGCTCGTGTACACAGGGCTTGGCAGGGATCTGCTGGCAGGGAGCATTCCCTAGGCAAGGCACAAAACGTGGAAGGACAGCATACCTGCCAACTCTCACGGAGTCATCGTGTGACATACGATATCGGCTACCATCACATGGTCTCTCGGTGAGGAGCTGATATCATACGGTGGCAGGGAAAACAAGCTGAAAACCACTGTAAATAGTGGTTTTCCAGTTCGTTTTCCGAGGCTTTGAACCGCCGACGTCCATTAAGGGGTGAAAAAGCACCCCACGACATCGGCCTCAGCAAGCTTTTTTTGGGGGGAGGGGGCAAGGGGCTTGGGGGCAGGGTAAGGTTCAAAAGTTCCTTGTAGGCACTTATTGGCACGAGGCCCAGCACCCTTCAAGGCCCCGCCCCCTCCTCACACGGTCGAGATTGTTCTTCAAGTTGGCAGGCATAGACAGGAGCCTTGTAATGTCAAAAGCACACTTCAGTGATAGGGGCCACAGGGCGTCGGTGGCCAGCGGAAGGGACGCAGACTACCGGGAGGGATGAAGTGGAGAATAGGTGCATGGTGGGATCTGCTGTAGACCGGTAGGAGGGCTTAGGTGGAGGCCAATGGATGGCCATGATGGGGAGCCAGAGGAGGTCGTGGTAAAGAAAAAGCAGCCAGACGGGATGGAGAGCAAGGGAAGTAACAAGGCGGCGTCCAGAGGAAGGAACAGGGTGGAAGCTAAGGGGAGGGATGGGGTGGAGGGTAAGGCGAGAGAGAGAATGTGGAACCAAATCGGAGTGGAGAGGAAAGTGGAGGAAAACAAGGGGAAGGGAAGTGGAGGAGAGGATGTGAAAGCCAAGGACGAGGTGGAGGCGAAGAGAAGGCTTAAATGGTCAACCCCTGACAGGGGAGCTGCTTCTAGGGGTCCTGCAGGTGCTGCGGCACCCCCAGACCAGGAGGCAGTTCACAAAGGTCATGGACAGCAATGAGGTCTTTGTATCCTTTTCTTTCAAGCAGCATTGGCAGCTTGTGCAAAGGCACAGAAAGGTCAGTGGAAATTAAGGAGGGGCCAGGGGATAACGTTTAACATAGTTATCGGAGTTTACATTATATGGCTCATAGAGATGGCATTTGCTAACACAAACCTTTGTCACACTTGTGATTGGATCCGATGCAGGATGAAAGGATGAGGCAAGTGGAAGGCACCGATGCAAAAAAATAGTTCAGTTTTAAAGTTTACAAATATTAAAAATAGACTCATTTGAGCCTTTTAAATGTGAAATATGGAGGCAGTCAAGTTTCAAAGTAGGGTGAGGAAAACAAACCAATACGCGTTTATTTTACCCTTGTATGCATGTATGACTAAAACCACTTTGACTTATTAATGGTATAACTCCCTTTTTTAATAAAAGTTGACACAATGTATCGATTAGTTTAAAAATACCGCATTATAATGCACATTAAACCACATTTTTCACAAGAAGTGTCTCAGGCTGATATCTCATCCACTGCGTTCCCTCCCTTTAGCTCCACACTTAAAAGTTTGCTGCTCCTCTGCTGCACTTACTTGTTCACTAACAATAGGATTTATTTAGAATCACTATAATTTTAGCGCCGAAGCCCCTGGCCAGCACCCCCATCTGAACATTGCTCCAGCACCACTGAACCCACCAGTTACTTGGGAACACTGAGGACTGAGCCCCAGGACTTCCCACAGCAGCACGCTCTTTACACACTGGACACCAGGGTATCAAACGCATTCAGACTGTGAGAGTAGAGGCCAGGCCCCACGACCCTTCATTCTGAAGCCTCTTTCTTGTGTGTAGGCTGCCATGAAGTGGAGAACTTTAACTGAACCCTCAAGTGACAACCCCAGTTCCTTTAACACAGTAACGTTCCCTATAAATCTGCCCTCCATGCAATGGCGAGAAAGACCAGGGTGAAGGCTTAGAGTGGGTAGCCTTGGTGGAAGACATGGGCTTCAATTGGGAAATGCCTCTTTCCATGGTGGGTACTACAACTATCACAGAGATTTAAGCAAAAGAGCGATTATCTGTGAAAAAGCCGCAGATCTGTCCAGAGCTCGTCTGCTATCAGAGCGAATGTGTTCCCCGGTGATCTGCAAAGCACCAAATACCTCCCCAGCAGAATCTCAGTCACAGGTCTTCATTGACCACCAAATGAGTGAGCTGAGAGCTTTTGCAACACACGTCTTCCAAGTAATAGTGTTTTAGTCCATCCGTTGCATCTCTACACGGCATGCACAATCAGTGCATGCATAGGTGTGCTCTGTTGTGTGTGGGCATCAGGAATGCTGCCACTTACTTTATCATTTGAAGCCAGTTTTAGCTGCTTAGGTTTGCTGGACTGTAGGATGCTTCTGTATTGTTAAATGACCTATACATCCCAGCAGACATGGCCATGAAGGATTCAGGGCGAGATGGCACTTGATGTTGGACTCTACATCAGCCAACAGTCTGGACCTACGGCTTCTTGAGCATTAAGGAACAGCACAGAATCATCTCAGAGAGTCAACGTAAAACCGCACCATGCCATCCAGCTTTGGCGCCTGGAACTAGGGGTGCAAACATTTGGGCTCGAGTGATGCCAATAGATGGTAAGAGCACAGAAATTCCACAACATAATTCAAACGCTAATCACATTTGTGCCACACAGGATACCCATGCCGCGTAAAAAGCAAATAAGGGCATACTATCAAATATGCTACCCAGCTTGTATTGGGGCACACAGTCACTTGGTGCCAACCCGTCATGGCATACAAGTAGCCCAGAAACACATACAGGACCACATTTGTACAGAGAATCCAGAGGTCTATAAACAGTAACAATACCCAAACAGCACAGAGGGTACTTCAAGGTCTGCTGCCATGCACAGCACCCTACCTGCCCAAAAGTATGCAGAAGTATAGAGAGGCATATATTGCTGCACCTAGATACCGACTATCTAGCACTTTACAACCACACAGAGTACACATTCTGCATAATATGTGCACAGAAAGTGCCCAGTGTGCAGGGAGTACCCAGGAGTCTGCATATAGCACCTAAGAATCACACAAACATCACTATGTGAACCATGAGGCACCCTATGCTGGATGGATCACCATGTGCTTAAGGCGACCATATGCTTTGATTTCTATTTCAAGAGAATGTTTTCCCTTCTTCTAGGTTTACTAATTAAAACTTTTCAGGTTTCTTATTTTTAAAGTTTTCGTGGCTATTTTCAGTCAATAGGCTTTCCTTTACTTTGTGGACTGTCTTCGATCTTTAAAAGAGGAAAGTGACATCAGACAAAGACCTGAAGTGCATTCTGACTCTGTAGATTTGTCGATGCACCAAAGGTGCACAATAAATTGCTGCTTTTTCTTTTACATTCCACCCAACAAAAAGTACAAACTGTAATTTTATACATTTAGTGTTGCACGGAATTAACAGGCTAAATAAACGTCCTGTTTTGCTGTGAGGTCACTTTCTGTTACAAAGGTGGAAATACGGGGATAGCTAGAAAAAGAGTGTGGGAAAGCAGGCAGACGTTAAAGCATCCGTAGCAAGGAATTGGAATGTATTTTTTAAAAAGTGTACGTCACCTTTAACCATTAAACAATCACAATGTCTCCAAGCACCATAGACTTTGCAGAGCAGAATGCTGAGCGCCAAAAATGTCCCTTTATTATTGTGTTTTCTGCTAGCTGGGTCCGCACTTGGCATAGAGCTGAGGTCTGGCGTGGAGGTGGCCATGTTTGTTGACACTCTTGGCCTTCACTGATCCTAGCTACCTGAGCTACCATTGCGGAGACCCCCGCAGAAGGCTCCAGCGTTGCACATCACGTCAGCACATGAGAGAGACCAGTATCGGAGGACGGGTGAGCATGGGGGCAAAGGCCAACTGCCTGATTCTGCTAAAAGCTCAGGGTGCCGCCCCTCCTCCTGCCTTCTTATGACCACACACTACTCGTCCACACCCTACTCTAACTCGCCAACTGCTGGTCAGTGCCAAGCCCCTGCCGCCATGGAGCCTGGGAACGCGCCCCAGAACCCCGCGCTCCCGCCAACATTCCTTCATCATTGTTTTCATAGAAGTCGCCACATTCTGTATGCTTGGGAGCGTTGACACTCGTTAATTTTATCCGCTGATGTTTACTGCGCTTTTAGTGCTCTATCAACCCTTCAGAAGGGGAGTAATACCACAATGAAATATCAAAACTCTGTATGTCAATAGTAGACAAGAAATGGCCAGGGTGGCGGCTCCCATCTGTTCTATTGTGTGATCTTCTTCAAGTCACCTTCATGTTCTAGTTGAACAAAAAAAAGGTTGGATCTGTGTCAGATGCCCACCAGATTAGGCTTGTGTGAATAACAGCAGACATCCAAATGTACCCTGGGCGTGGGCTCTAGGCTGGAGTGAACGGTTGAGGGGCGGGGAACCACCATTATATCTCCGTTATGGAGGGCTCGCACCCTATCAGTGAACGGACGTCTTCACCTGGACCGTGCTTCCATGTTTTAAGGGCCTAAGTGACCTGCTCCACCACTTCTTTTAACCATCTCTCTTAAATGATCTGTGGCCCTGTGGTAACTTGTCTTTGTCGCATACACAGTCGAGGTTACCAGATCGCACCAACTGAATCGAGATATGGCGTGCCCAATGGATGGTCTTGGTCGTGGCATTGCTGCCCTACGAGGAGGCTCAGTGGTGTTCAGGGTCCAAGTTGCCCAGTGGCAGAGGGTGAATCCGGAGGCAGTGCATCAACCAGGCCCAGGGTCAGGTATCCAATGGCAACTTAACCCCAGACCACTTGCCCCAAATTTGCCCAAGTGCCCGTCAGTTAACAGAGAAATGCAATCAGACAAAGCCGATTTCTGCAGTTCTATATTCCGTCTCTTCCTATAATCTGTATCTGTAAAGATATGGTTGGTTTCATTCTATTTTAAACTACAACAAAGTTGTGTGACTTTATTCTCTCCCTGCGTTATTTTCTGACTCCAAACGTTTGTGTGTGAATGAGTTAAGATGGGTTTGAGGTTGTGCCGGTGAGAAGTGGCTTGGTGGGCGCTACGTTCCGCCCCTCCCTCAGAAGAGCCTTTTGTAAACGAGCAACTGCACAATAGCTACACGTTAAAATAGTGCATCTATAAATACAACACCCTCTTTTGTAAATTCAGGTGAAGACACGTGACTCTCCCGAAAAACATAAGAATTATTTCCGTACCAAAACATCAGTCTTATAGTATTTAAAGATTCAAATGTAAAGGGAATAACTGCAAAATTCTCCACGGGTAAATGTGTGGCTATTATGTAGGTCCTATTTTTCAAAAAGTTTTTTAAATGCTTACATATTACGCTATACATGTTATGTTAGGGAATTTAAATCCATTCATGCTATAGGGTGAGTCCGTAAGGATGCTAACTAGAGTCAGCATCCTTTATTAACAAAATATTTGTAAAGTGTATGCAAAATTGTCACCATCTCGGTGCTAAGTAATCAACAGTGTCTTGCTCACACAGATCATTTTTCCTTATGTTTTTAGGTCGAGCCGGGGCAGCACATGCGCTGCTCTGCAAGCCATGTTTTATTGAAGTATGGACTTGAAGCCCCGCCCACTCTCTGCCTATATTTGTCATTGGCTTGTGTCACTGTTCTTCATAAATGCTGGCTTCTGATTCATTAATAGGTTTGTTAGTCCCTCCTCAGTATCGCCTTGTCTTCATTTGTAACCTCCCAGGAGGACTGGCCCTTTTACTTGTTATACGGTATGTCTTATTTACTCTGTATGCACTATTTTCTTTAATGGTTTCTCCTACTGCAGGCACTACATTCTTTCCTGCAACATTCAGCACATTCAGCGCTCCATGCACGCTTTCACTGGGCGCTTTTACAAAAAAAGCATGTGTTTGTCAACTTGACAAACAAATGCTTTTTTTGGTAAAAGCACCCCATACCGCGCTTTCCCTTTAATAGCGGCCGCGGACCTTTCTTTAGACATGACTCATCTAAAGAAAGGCGCGTGGCCTCTATTAACGTGAAAGCGCAGCATGGGGGGGCCTGTAAACAACAAGCATTTGCAATGCAATAGGTCTCACATTTTAGAAACTTTGACCTATTGGTATTGTAAATGACAATGCCTTTTATTATTGCAGGTTTTTCAAACACAAATAAAAGGCATTGTCATTTGCAATGCCAATAGCTCAAAATCTCGCACTTGCGAGACCTATTACATTGCAAATGCTTGTTTTCCAATGCCACTAATGGGTTAATGCCAGAAACCGATCAGTGGTTGGTGAAAGCCATCACTTGTTCTCTTTGTAAAAAGTGCTCAAATGTTATATCAAATAATGACTTATGAAAAACCCTTCCCCATGTTTATAATGAAAGGATGACAGCACCAGTAATGGAAGCAAGTGGCCTTGTGACTCTCCCTAACAAGATGGCCGCCTCCACAAAAACACTCACCACAGCCATCTTTGTGCAGGTATCTCAACCACACTGTAATCCAACAAGGAGCAATAGAGGGACATAAGTGCCAGGCCACCCTCCACTCAATCTATAATCCAACAACAAGGACCTGGCAATATTCGGCACTTTCGTAAATTTGTGTATGTAGATACGTAGGATTACTTAAGGGGTGATATATTTATCTATTCCCCCTAAATCAATAGTTCTTTTCATGAACAAACGAGTCAACAGTCAGTTCACTCAACCAGCACCAATCAGCATTAGAAAGTGTACGTATCACAAAAAATATAGTGAGGTGCAGGAAAAGTGTAGAGAAAGTGTAGAGAAATGAGAAAGTATTTTCTCATTTCTCTACACTTTTCCTGCACCTCACTATATTTTTTGTGATACGTACACTTCTCTAATGCTGATTGGTGCTGGTTGAGTGAACTGACTGTTGACTGGTTTGTCTCCCCACTGTGGGAATTACAAATTACTAATTTTTAAGGCACAGGGGATTAGGTCAGAGTTCATGAAAATAACTATTGATTTAGGGGGAATAGATAAATATATCACCCCTTAAGTAATCCTACGTATCTACATACACAAATTTACGAAAGTGCCGAATATTGCCAGGTCCTTGTTGTTGGATTATCTCAACCACACTCACTGGAGCAGGGTCTCAGTCTTGTCTGTCACACTGGTCCAGTCCAGGTAGCTTTGAGGGAGCCTCCGAACTGGAATCATAATTTTTTGTTGAAACATTTATTCCAATGATCCTCTAGGCATCTCTTTCCGGTAATTTATAGCATAATTTCACCCCCATGATAGGATAAGAGGAGGAGCTATGCATATGCGAATTTTCTCTGGGGAAATAACACACTCCTACGTCACAGTGACTCGAGGCAGATGAATCAAATATCACCATAGCCTAGAAGCACTGTCGCATGAAGCAGAGTCGGTGGACCTCTGTCACCAGCTCCCATTGCACCCAGATTGAGGCCTGTCGGCCTGGCGTGCCCAGGTAGGTGGTATGTGTGAAGTGCAGGGTCTGCCCGTGCCTTGCCCTGCTGGAGGGGACTTGCACAGTTGGCGCTGCTTGCATTATTGCTCATAAGCAGGCATGCCTTCATGTGCATCAGAAAGACACAGGTGGAGTCAGCACAGGCCTCAAAAGAACACTTCTTTAACACAAATGGATTTTATATGCACACTGTGTTCCTGTATGAAGCAATAAATTACATTTTGAGATTCTGGAAACAGAACTTTGTTGACGACAAGCAAAATAAAAATCAGGGCTAATAATCATCATTTATATACCGATGTTTATTTCAGAGGGAAGTTGTGAATATTGAGAGGTCATTTCTGTAAGATCATCCCACAACCGTCGCCTGCCCCTGCCTATGCAAGTATTTCACATTTCAAAACCAAAACTCTCTCTCCACACAGCACCTGCCCCTCCCATACAAATGATGATTGTTATGGAAGCAAATCACCCTCGTTTGCCCATTACCAGTTCCTGGTTTGTAAGCACATGGCCCTCCTCTGCCCAAGATTTTTCCTGGTTTGTAAAATTATGACCCTCTTCTGCCCATCAATAGATCCTGGTTTGTAAGCAGGCACATGGCTCTCCTCTGCCCATCAATAGTTCCTGGTTTGTAGGCACATGGCCCTGCTCTGCCCATGATTGTTCCTGGTTTGTAAGATTATGACCCTCCTCTGCCCATCAATAGTTCCTGGTTTGTAAGCAGGCACATGGCTCTCCTCTGCCCATCAATAGTTCCTGGTTTGTAGGCACATGGCCCTGCTCTGCCCATGATTGTTCCTGGTTTGTAAGATTATGACCCTCCTCTGCCCATCAATAGTTCCTGGTTTGTAAGGAGGCACATGGCTCTCCTCTGCCCATCAATAGTTCCTGGTTTGTAAGCACATGGCCCTGCTCTGCCCATGATTGTTCCTGGTTTGTAAGATTGTGACCATCCTCTGCCCATCAATAGTTCCTGGTTTGTAAGCAGGCACATGGCTCTCCTCTGCCCATCAATAGTTCCTGGTTTGTAAGCACATGGCCCTGCTCTGCCCATGATTGTTCCTGGTTTGTAAGATTGTGACCCTCCTCTGCCCATCAATAGTTCTTGGTTTGTAAGCAGGCACATGGCTCTCCTCTGCCCATCAATAGTTCCTGGTTTGTAAGCACATGGCCCTGCTCTGCCCATGATTGTTCCTGGTTTGTAAGATTATGACCCTCCTCTGCCCATCAATAGTTCCTGGTTTGTAAGCAGGCACATGGCTCTCCTCTGCCCATCAATAGTTCCTGGTTTGTAAGCACATGGCCCTGCTCTGCCCATGATTGTTCCTGGTTTGTAAGATTATGACCCTCCTCTGCCCATCAATAGTTCCTGGTTTGTAAGCAGGCACATGCCTCTCCTCTGCCCATCAATAGTTCCTGGTTTGTAAGCACATGGCCCTGCTCTGCCCATGATTGTTCCTGGTTTGTAAGATTATGACCCTCCTATGCCCATCAATAGTTCCTGGTTTGTAAGCAGGCACATGGCTCTCCTCTGCCCATCAATAGTTTCTGGTTTGTAAGCACATGGCCCTGCTCTGCCCATGATTGTTCCTGGTTTGTAAGATTATGACCCTCCTCTGCCCATCAATAGTTCCTGGTTTGTAAGCAGGCACATGGCTCTCCTCTGCCCATCAATAGTTCCTGGTTTGTAAGCACATGGCCCTGCTCTGCCCATGATTGTTCCTGGTTTGTAAGATTATGACCCTCCTCTGCCCATCAATAGTTCCTGGTTTGTAAGCAGGCACATGGCTCTCCTCTGCCCATCAATAGTTCCTGGTTTGTAAGCACATGGCCCTGCTCTGCCCATGATTGTTCCTGGTTTGTAAGATTATGACCCTCCTATGCCCATCAATAGTTCCTGGTTTGTAAGATAAAGACCCTCCTTTGCTCATCAATAGTTCCTGGTTTGTGCACATCACCCTTCTCTGCCCATCAATGATTCCCTGTTTAGAAGCGCTTCTCCCCCCCTTTGCCCACTAGTAGTTCTTAGTGCAGAGCGGTATTACTACTAATTTAGCTCTTGCCTTTAAGACAGCTTTAGTTGTCTCCCCAGAACATTGCTCTTCCCAAAAATCATACAAAATATACATACATAAAGAGGGGCTTTTGTCGGTGGGCTTCATCCATTGGTCTGCTAAAAATTGTCATTCACGTTTTGACTCTGCCCACCACAGCATACAGCATGGGGCAAGGGTGGGGCACTTTAAATATTGGCTCCCTTCAGTGCGAGTGACTGCACAAAGCCTGTGCACATTGTTTACATCTCTTCAGTTGCACAGCTCTTGAAAGTGGGCTTTTTTGTTTGATATATTTCATATTAACTTTAAATACAGGCTATTTATTTTGCCTGCACTCATTTTTAAAGTATACACTTTAAAATTGTAAATTGTGTATTTTAAGTGACATTGTAATATCGCAGCTTCGTGTGATCCAAGCGCTTGGATTCCGTGGTGACTTATCACTGCCCCCTTCACAAATCATACTGTTAACATCCAGGTGCAAGTGAAAGGGTAGGTGTTTAAAACAGACGCATTGGGGAGTGATTTAAAATTTAAACTTATTACTGCAAGCATAAGGCAGCAACGTTAAGGTGACTGCATATATTATTTGTTCTCATTTTTATTTTTTGTGGTATATGCATGCACATTTTTTTTTTTAATCCCGTTCGCACCAGCTTGCCTGGCCAGACATACAATTATCGGTTAGTTTCGGCAACACCCTCAGGGCATCACCTCTGCAACAGTTCGACCATGCCCTGGTTAAAAAGCACAGCGCTCTCGTTCACCCAACCCTAGTTCCTGGTCTGGAAGCATATTGCCAGCCTCTTCCCATCTCTGGATTGTGGATTAAAGCACACCTCCAGCCTCTGCCCATCACAGGCTCCTGGCATATAGCACATCTCCCTCCCCATCTCATTGTTTGAACCTGGTTTACAGCACATCTCCCTCCTCTACCATCACCAGCTCATGGTTTATAGCACATCCCCCCTCCCCTACCATCATCAGTTCCTGGTTTATAGCACATCCCCCTACCATCACCAGCTCATGGTTTATAGCACATCTCCCTCCCCTACCATCATCAGTTCCTGGTTTATAGCACATCCCCTTACCATCACCAGCTCATGGTTTATAGCACATCTCCCTCCCCTACCATCATCAGTTCCTGGTTTATAGCACATCTCCCTCCCCTACCATCACCAGCTCATGGTTTATAGCACATCTCCCTCCTCTACCATCACCAGCTCATGGTTTATAGCACATCTCCCTCCCCTGCCATCACCAGTTCCTGGTTTATAGCACATCTCCCTCCCCTACCATCAGCAGTTACTGGTTTATAGCACATCTCCCTCCCCTACCATCATCAGTTCCTGGTTTATAGCACATCTCCCTCCCCTACCATCACCAGCTCATGGTTTATAGCACATCTCCCTCCTCTACCATCACCAGCTCATGGTTTATAGCACACCTCCCTCCCCTGCCATCACCAGTTCCTGGTTTATAGCACATCTCCCTCCTCTACCATCACCAGTTCCTGGTTTATAGCAAATCCCCCTACCATCACCAGCTCATGGTTTATAGCACATCTCCCTCCTCTACCATCACCAGCTCATGGTTTATAGCACATCTCCCTCCCCTACCATCTCCAGTTCCTGGTTTATAGCACATCTCCCTCCTCTACCATCACCAGCTCATGGTTTATAGCACATCTCCCTCCTCCACCACCCCCTGTTCCTGGTTCGCAGCACCCCTCCCTCCCCCGCCCGCACTGCTCCCTGGGAGATGAGTTCCCTGAGAGTGAGATCTGTCCCTGGAGCAGAAAGGAGCTGTGCGCGAGCTCTGCTGAAATCCACCCGCATCCTTTCTCCCCAGAAGGCCCGTAAACCTTTTATTGGACCAACAGTGACAGCCGAAGAGGGTCTCCTCCGGGCCTGCCTTCGTAATGTGAGGCAGCGCGCGGCCCCTCCCCGGAGCCCGGGGACCACTCTCCGGGGTCTGAGCTGCTCCATTAACATGGATAGAAAGCTAAAAGGTACGTAAGGAAGGCGCACGTTTGTCGACGCTTGCCAACTTTGTTTTACAACCTTCCATCCACGCCGGCTGTCGCTTGATGTGAGCTAATTCCTACGCGTCAGTAGTGCATTACCTTACATTAAGTGTATTGTGTTACTTCTAAACAGAAATGGTACTCAATATAAAACGCAAACATTTCCACGCATGTAGAGTTTGTGCTCTGCAAACGCCACTTACTGCAGCGGAGGACGAACCCTTCTGGGCACTTAAAGGTGCCAGGACTTATTTATCACTGATAAGGAGCAGAAACCTGGCTGGCGTTCAATTGGCTGTTGAAGTGAACAGAAACTGCCACGGGCACCATTTCCGTCATTCATTTAAAAACTGCCTTTAGGGACAAACAAGGTCCGCCATACTTATGCGCCCCCTCCATCCTTGGCAGACAGCGCCATCAAGAGGAGGCAGCCCCCTGCACCAAGAGCTCCACTGTAGGGCAGTCTCAACTGTGGCCGGCCAAAACCAAGCAAGGCCAATCGCCACCCCGCGGTTCCATGCGCACCAACCGGGCACAGAGAATGTGACCATACCTGAAGGGGGCGTGGCCTCGCCTATTGGGGCCATCTGTGTGACTCGACCTTTCCAGGCTCAGCACAGGCCTGGGGGTCATAAAGGTAAAGCAATAATAGCTATGATCGTTTATCTAGCACGGACATTAAGCTTTTGACCTACGAATTTGACCCCTTTTAAGATGTGAGCGGGCGCTGCACGCATGATGTGGGCCCACCTTGTCCAGAACCGTTTCAAGCTAAATGGAATCCCTGGTGGACAGGTGCAACTAATCACTCAGTTACTTGTTACAAGCGGGCTCAGCTTTGTTAGGAGTGTATTAGTAGAAACACTAAGGGGCATATGTACAGTCTCCTATCGCCACTACAGCGTTACTTTTACCGACGTTGTGGTGGCGATAGGGGCTGCGTCTTATTTACAAGGCAGCGTTAAGCCACTTAACAATTAACGTGGTTTGACGCTGCGTTAAGCCACTTAACGTGGTTTAACGCTGCGTTAAGCCACCTAACGTGGTTTAACGCTGCGTTAAGCCACTTAACGTGGTTTAACGCTGCCTTGTAAATAAGGCCCCTTTCACGCTATGGTTAGCGTGAAAGGGGTGGGCAGTGGGTGTTGCGGTGGGCGTTCCACCGCAACACCCATTCATTTTGACACTGCCCCCTATGTACAAGGGTGGCGTACATAGGAGGCAGCGCCAAAATTAAGAACCGGTAAAACCTGTCCTTAAGTTGGCGAAACTAGGAGAAAGGCATTATTTCTCCTCGTTTTTGCTTTTTCCATGTGTGCTGCATGGAAAAAACAAAATGCCATGGATTGTTTATGTACAGGAAAGTCTCCCTTCCTGCACATAAACAATCTTTAAAAAAAAATGTCATTTTGTGAATTTCATTTGTGCTGCCTTCCTACACATAAACAATCCTCCCCTGCACGCAGACACCCTTGCACTATGGTGCGTTGGCGCCACACTGCTAAGTGTAACGCCATCGCAGGGGGAAACGCAAGGCTGCACCATATTGTTGTAAATATGGTGCAGCCTTGCGTTTCAGAAGTGGCGGAGCACGGCGTTAAGACATGTTGGCTAACGCCTCACTCCGCCACTTCTATTGTACATATCCCCCTAATTGGATTATTTGCAAACACTATGAGAGTTCATTTTTTGAGGATCTACTGCAAAAATCTGTGTGAAACCTAGGTCCTAGGTGCCCACCATGGCAGGGCTGACTTTAGCCTTCCATCTTGCAAGGGTGATAGAATGAAAACCATCAAATCAAGTTAGAGACAAAACTGTGTTGAATTCTAAAACAAATGGTCCATAGTATGTATATTTGGCCAAACATCCTCCGTGTCCTTCCTCATCTGTAGCTTTACTAACGGTGTGGCACATCTTTTGTGTCCCTTGCAGCGCACATCCAACATGGGTGCACTTAGAGGACTGAAACCCCACCATCTTCTGGTTCTGGTCTATACTTGGTCAGATTTGCAGGGTCTCTTTCTTGTTGAGATATGCAGGACTGCCATTTGGGCATCGGCCCATACCTATGAGTGACTCGCACAAACTTTTTTGCAGATGTTTCGCCCCCGTGTGATCTTGTGCAACATTCCAAACTTTGCAGCTTTTTAAAGAGTGTTGCCAACCTCTGACTGAAACCATGTAATACGAATCCCCATTGTAGGAGCACTTATGCCCTGCACAGAACAGAAGTGCTGCAGCACTGCACACTAGAGTTATTACCTCCAGACTAGGCACAGTTTGAGTAAGTGCCATGACAAGAATGAACGTGGTCACTGAGTAAGGGTGCGGGGTCCGACACATTCACAGGCGTCTGGTTGCTCATAACACAATTTGTATTGTATGCTTTTAATCCCACCTTATTCTATGGTCTAGAATATGACAAGGTGTTTCCGTCTAATTTGCCATATTTTTGTCTTAAGGCTGGGGAAAAATAATTACCAGGGTCAATCCTTTTCTGATTTTATTTTTGTAGTTTTATGAAGTACCACAATCTTTCAGAGCGCATGAATCAGTCTGCATCTTTCTTTCCACTAGCCATCTCACCGTTGCTAACAAGATTGGGGACCTAAGGAGTGCCAGACGGGCAGCTATAGTATAGCTCCATTCTTTCCCAGCACGATTAAAAAAGCGCTATACGCATGCTGAGAAAATAGAACGTCACCCGGTCCTCTTCTAACTATATCACCCATAAGCTGTAGCATGTTATGTATTTCCCGTCATGTTATCGGAATCCGTATAGCCTCGTTCTGCATGTGTGTCCTCCCAGGGCCCTCAGCACCCAGAGGCCTTCTGGGATGTCTCATTGCCAGACTCCTGGTGCACATGCATCATTTTCTTTTACAATGGGTCTGTACAGTGTATTGGTCGGTGCCTGTTCTGCCTGGTGACTGAACTGTGCCCGCGCTTGTATGCCACCTTTATGGGGCAAGTTGTGAGTAGGACGCTGCAAGTACTTTGGTTTCTGAAGGCTCAGAGCCCGGCCGTTGGGGTTGGGTTTTGTTGTTAAGAGGGTCTCATTGCAAGCAATGTGTCCTTGGTGCCCTATTGTGTGCGTGTGAGGGTGTGGAAAGTTGGTCTAGCATTTTATGTAGCTCTACACGTGGTTAGTCCGATCTTTCTTTCTTTTCTCTTCGTCCACTTTCTTACAAAGTTCTTTTTCTTGTTTGTCTGATTCTCTTTTTTCTTTATTTTCTGGTAAATCTACTGCCAGTCCTCTGACTTTGTAAAACTATTGTCCATATTTCTCCATGAAAACAACGCTTGGTCTTTTCTTCTCCTACCTGAGGCCTATCTGTGCTTTTTATCGACCCAAGATGGCGCCCTTAGGTGGAACCAGTAGTTCTTGCAATATCAACGTTGCTGCTTTGGATATATTTGCTGGTGGACAGGAAACATTGTTCTTCCAAGACAGGGTGGGGGTGACAGGCTAGTTTCGAGCTTCCATTTAGTTGTGTGCTGCTAAAGGGCCGTTTAGCAGTCTTTTTAGTCTTGTCTCTTGTGTGGTAGTTGTACCAAACGTTTCTCTGTGAATGTTGTGGCTTCTGCTGTCCCTGTGCCTAGTCCCAGGTCTCCGTGAGGCACTGCTTCTTGCATTGGTTTCTATAGTGCATTGTTCCTCTGGGGGAACGCGGTCACTGTAGGTTTTTGCCCCCTGGATGACCGCTGCTTTTGCACATTTTTCGAGGCCAGGCTCTCCATCTGCAGCTGATTTTGTCTAATAGGCAACAGATGCGCAGTACTAGAAAGAGATGCAACCCCAATTATTGGCACTTTCCCTGCCTACTCCGACCCCGAAGGGCTCTATGGTGGCGGCTGTCAGTAGCTCTCATTAGACCAGTGCTGGACACCAGGATCAATTAATCAAGGATTTATAAAGCACGGCATATCACCCGTGAGTGCCTCGAGGCGATGGAGTTGCCGACTGCTTTGTGGTGAACTGTTCATTTGAACAGACAGGTCTTGAGACCTTTCCTGAATTGCCGGAATG
Source organism: Calotriton arnoldi (assembly GCA_963921515.1). Lineage (NCBI taxonomy): Eukaryota > Metazoa > Chordata > Amphibia > Caudata > Salamandridae > Calotriton > Calotriton arnoldi. The sequence continues at coordinate 686,958 of CAWUFW010003133.1, forward strand.
ATGGGGAGCTCCTGGGGTGCAGGGTACGGTTGTTCCAAGCTTTGGCCGCCTTCCAACTCCCTTCATTTAGGGGATCATCGCCCCGTTTTATCAAAATCTGACTGCCTTCTGGCCAGAAGTGCCATTCTGCACTCTCCCAGGATCACAGATCCCTCTCGCCCCAAGGTTCACGGACCCCTCTCTCGCTGGAGTCCCTGAAAGGAACCCCTTAAATGCTGGAGAGTAAGAGAAACCATTGTCCGTCTAGCAGACCCAACAATTTCAGAGAGGCCCATGTGCTCATCACTACTCCCACATCAGCCCACACTGCACTATTCCCACATCAACCCACACTACAATGCTCCTACATTAATCTACGCTACTCCCATAATAGTATATGCTGCTCACACATCAATCTGCACCCTCCAATATTAATAAGTACTACACTACACTACTCCCACATTCACCTACAATACTCTCAATTAAATCCACACTACACTACTCCCAGATCAGTTCACATTGCACCACTCCCACATCAAGCACACTACACTACTCCCACATTCACCTACAATACTCTCAATTAAATCCACACTACACTCTCCCATATTAATCAACACTATCCTACACTACTCCCAGATCAGTTCACATTGCACCACTCCCACATCAAGCACACTACACTACTCCCACATTCACCTACAATACTCTCAATTAAATCCACACTACACTCTCCCATATTAATCAACACTATCCTACACTACTCCCAGATCAGTTCACATTGCACCACTCCCACATCAAGCACACTACACTACTCCCACATTCACCTACAATACTCTCAATTAAATCCACACTACACTCTCCCATATTAATCAACACTATCCTACACTACTCCCAGATCAGTTCACATTGCACCACTCCCACATCAAGCACACTACACTACTCCCACATTCACCTACAATACTCTCAATTAAATCCACACTACACTCTCCCATATTAATCAACACTATCCTACACTACTCCCAGATCAGTTCACATTGCACCACTCCCACATCAAGCACACTACACTACTCCCACATTCACCTACAATACTCTCAATTAAATCCACACTACACTCTCCCATATTAATCAACACTATCCTACACTACTCCCAGATCAGTTCACATTGCACCACTCCCACATCAAGCACACTACACTACTCCCACATTCACCTACAATACTCTCAATTAAATCCACACTACACTCTCCCATATTAATCAACACTATCCTACACTACTCCCAGATCAGTTCACATTGCACCACTCCCACATCAAGCACACTACACTACTCCCACATTCACCTACAATACTCTCAATTAAATCCACACTACACTCTCCCATATTAATCAACACTATCCTACACTACTCCCAGATCAGTTCACATTGCACCACTCCCACATCAAGCACACTACACTACTCCCACATTCACCTACAATACTCTCAATTAAATCCACACTACACTCTCCCATATTAATCAACACTATCCTACACTACTCCCAGATCAGTTCACATTGCACCACTCCCACATCAAGCACACTACACTACTCCCACATTCACCTACAATACTCTCAATTAAATCCACACTACACTCTCCCATATTAATCAACACTATCCTACACTACTCCCAGATCAGTTCACATTGCACCACTCCCACATCAAGCACACTACACTACTCCCACATTCACCTACAATACTCTCAATTAAATCCACACTACACTCTCCCATATTAATCAACACTATCCTACACTACTCCCAGATCAGTTCACATTGCACCACTCCCACATCAAGCACACTACACTACTCCCACATTCACCTACAATACTCTCAATTAAATCCACACTACACTCTCCCATATTAATCAACACTATCCTACACTACTCCCAGATCAGTTCACATTGCACCACTCCCACATCAAGCACACTACACTACTCCCACATTCACCTACAATACTCTCAATTAAATCCACACTACACTCTCCCATATTAATCAACACTATCCTACACTACTCCCAGATCAGTTCACATTGCACCACTCCCACATCAAGCACACTACACTACTCCCACATTCACCTACAATACTCTCAATTAAATCCACACTACACTCTCCCATATTAATCAACACTATCCTACACTACTCCCAGATCAGTTCACATTGCACCACTCCCACATCAAGCACACTACACTACTCCCACATTCACCTACAATACTCTCAATTAAATCCACACTACACTCTCCCATATTAATCAACACTATCCTACACTACTCCCAGATCAGTTCACATTGCACCACTCCCACATCAAGCACACTACACTACTCCCACATTCACCTACAATACTCTCAATTAAATCCACACTACACTCTCCCATATTAATCAACACTATCCTACACTACTCCCAGATCAGTTCACATTGCACCACTCCCACATCAAGCACACTACACTACTCCCACATTCACCTACAATACTCTCAATTAAATCCACACTACACTCTCCCATATTAATCAACACTATCCTACACTACTCCCAGATCAGTTCACATTGCACCACTCCCACATCAAGCACACTACACTACTCCCACATTCACCTACAATACTCTCAATTAAATCCACACTACACTCTCCCATATTAATCAACACTATCCTACACTACTCCCAGATCAGTTCACATTGCACCACTCCCACATCAAGCACACTACACTACTCCCACATTCACCTACAATACTCTCAATTAAATCCACACTACACTCTCCCATATTAATCAACACTATCCTACACTACTCCCAGATCAGTTCACATTGCACCACTCCCACATCAAGCACACTACACTACTCCCACATTCACCTACAATACTCTCAATTAAATCCACACTACACTCTCCCATATTAATCAACACTATCCTACACTACTCCCAGATCAGTTCACATTGCACCACTCCCACATCAAGCACACTACACTACTCCCACATTCACCTACAATACTCTCAATTAAATCCACACTACACTCTCCCATATTAATCAACACTATCCTACACTACTCCCAGATCAGTTCACATTGCACCACTCCCACATCAAGCACACTACACTACTCCCACATTCACCTACAATACTCTCAATTAAATCCACACTACACTCTCCCATATTAATCAACACTATCCTACACTACTCCCAGATCAGTTCACATTGCACCACTCCCACATCAAGCACACTACACTACTCCCACATTCACCTACAATACTCTCAATTAAATCCACACTACACTCTCCCATATTAATCAACACTATCCTACACTACTCCCAGATCAGTTCACATTGCACCACTCCCACATCAAGCACACTACACTACTCCCACATTCACCTACAATACTCTCAATTAAATCCACACTACACTCTCCCATATTAATCAACACTATCCTACACTACTCCCAGATCAGTTCACATTGCACCACTCCCACATCAAGCACACTACACTACTCCCACATTCACCTACAATACTCTCAATTAAATCCACACTACACTCTCCCATATTAATCAACACTATCCTACACTACTCCCAGATCAGTTCACATTGCACCACTCCCACATCAAGCACACTACACTACTCCCACATTCACCTACAATACTCTCAATTAAATCCACACTACACTCTCCCATATTAATCAACACTATCCTACACTACTCCCAGATCAGTTCACATTGCACCACTCCCACATCAAGCACACTACACTACTCCCACATTCACCTACAATACTCTCAATTAAATCCACACTACACTCTCCCATATTAATCAACACTATCCTACACTACTCCCAGATCAGTTCACATTGCACCACTCCCACATCAAGCACACTACACTACTCCCACATTCACCTACAATACTCTCAATTAAATCCACACTACACTCTCCCATATTAATCAACACTATCCTACACTACTCCCAGATCAGTTCACATTGCACCACTCCCACATCAAGCACACTACACTACTCCCACATTCACCTACAATACTCTCAATTAAATCCACACTACACTCTCCCATATTAATCAACACTATCCTACACTACTCCCAGATCAGTTCACATTGCACCACTCCCACATCAAGCACACTACACTACTCCCACATTCACCTACAATACTCTCAATTAAATCCACACTACACTCTCCCATATTAATCAACACTATCCTACACTACTCCCAGATCAGTTCACATTGCACCACTCCCACATCAAGCACACTACACTACTCCCACATTCACCTACAATACTCTCAATTAAATCCACACTACACTCTCCCATATTAATCAACACTATCCTACACTACTCCCAGATCAGTTCACATTGCACCACTCCCACATCAAGCACACTACACTACTCCCACATTCACCTACAATACTCTCAATTAAATCCACACTACACTCTCCCATATTAATCAACACTATCCTACACTACTCCCAGATCAGTTCACATTGCACCACTCCCACATCAAGCACACTACACTACTCCCACATTCACCTACAATACTCTCAATTAAATCCACACTACACTCTCCCATATTAATCAACACTATCCTACACTACTCCCAGATCAGTTCACATTGCACCACTCCCACATCAAGCACACTACACTACTCCCACATTCACCTACAATACTCTCAATTAAATCCACACTACACTCTCCCATATTAATCAACACTATCCTACACTACTCCCAGATCAGTTCACATTGCACCACTCCCACATCAAGCACACTACACTACTCCCACATTCACCTACAATACTCTCAATTAAATCCACACTACACTCTCCCATATTAATCAACACTATCCTACACTACTCCCAGATCAGTTCACATTGCACCACTCCCACATCAAGCACACTACACTACTCCCACATTCACCTACAATACTCTCAATTAAATCCACACTACACTCTCCCATATTAATCAACACTATCCTACACTACTCCCAGATCAGTTCACATTGCACCACTCCCACATCAAGCACACTACACTACTCCCACATTCACCTACAATACTCTCAATTAAATCCACACTACACTCTCCCATATTAATCAACACTATCCTACACTACTCCCAGATCAGTTCACATTGCACCACTCCCACATCAAGCACACTACACTACTCCCACATTCACCTACAATACTCTCAATTAAATCCACACTACACTCTCCCATATTAATCAACACTATCCTACACTACTCCCAGATCAGTTCACATTGCACCACTCCCACATCAAGCACACTACACTACTCCCACATTCACCTACAATACTCTCAATTAAATCCACACTACACTCTCCCATATTAATCAACACTATCCTACACTACTCCCAGATCAGTTCACATTGCACCACTCCCACATCAAGCACACTACACTACTCCCACATTCACCTACAATACTCTCAATTAAATCCACACTACACTCTCCCATATTAATCAACACTATCCTACACTACTCCCAGATCAGTTCACATTGCACCACTCCCACATCAAGCACACTACACTACTCCCACATTCACCTACAATACTCTCAATTAAATCCACACTACACTCTCCCATATTAATCAACACTATCCTACACTACTCCCAGATCAGTTCACATTGCACCACTCCCACATCAAGCACACTACACTACTCCCACATTCACCTACAATACTCTCAATTAAATCCACACTACACTCTCCCATATTAATCAACACTATCCTACACTACTCCCAGATCAGTTCACATTGCACCACTCCCACATCAAGCACACTACACTACTCCCACATTCACCTACAATACTCTCAATTAAATCCACACTACACTCTCCCATATTAATCAACACTATCCTACACTACTCCCAGATCAGTTCACATTGCACCACTCCCACATCAAGCACACTACACTACTCCCACATTCACCTACAATACTCTCAATTAAATCCACACTACACTCTCCCATATTAATCAACACTATCCTACACTACTCCCAGATCAGTTCACATTGCACCACTCCCACATCAAGCACACTACACTACTCCCACATTCACCTACAATACTCTCAATTAAATCCACACTACACTCTCCCATATTAATCAACACTATCCTACACTACTCCCAGATCAGTTCACATTGCACCACTCCCACATCAAGCACACTACACTACTCCCACATTCACCTACAATACTCTCAATTAAATCCACACTACACTCTCCCATATTAATCAACACTATCCTACACTACTCCCAGATCAGTTCACATTGCACCACTCCCACATCAAGCACACTACACTACTCCCACATTCACCTACAATACTCTCAATTAAATCCACACTACACTCTCCCATATTAATCAACACTATCCTACACTACTCCCAGATCAGTTCACATTGCACCACTCCCACATCAAGCACACTACACTACTCCCACATTCACCTACAATACTCTCAATTAAATCCACACTACACTCTCCCATATTAATCAACACTATCCTACACTACTCCCAGATCAGTTCACATTGCACCACTCCCACATCAAGCACACTACACTACTCCCACATTCACCTACAATACTCTCAATTAAATCCACACTACACTCTCCCATATTAATCAACACTATCCTACACTACTCCCAGATCAGTTCACATTGCACCACTCCCACATCAAGCACACTACACTACTCCCACATTCACCTACAATACTCTCAATTAAATCCACACTACACTCTCCCATATTAATCAACACTATCCTACACTACTCCCAGATCAGTTCACATTGCACCACTCCCACATCAAGCACACTACACTACTCCCACATTCACCTACAATACTCTCAATTAAATCCACACTACACTCTCCCATATTAATCAACACTATCCTACACTACTCCCAGATCAGTTCACATTGCACCACTCCCACATCAAGCACACTACACTACTCCCACATTCACCTACAATACTCTCAATTAAATCCACACTACACTCTCCCATATTAATCAACACTATCCTACACTACTCCCAGATCAGTTCACATTGCACCACTCCCACATCAAGCACACTACACTACTCCCACATTCACCTACAATACTCTCAATTAAATCCACACTACACTCTCCCATATTAATCAACACTATCCTACACTACTCCCAGATCAGTTCACATTGCACCACTCCCACATCAAGCACACTACACTACTCCCACATTCACCTACAATACTCTCAATTAAATCCACACTACACTCTCCCATATTAATCAACACTATCCTACACTACTCCCAGATCAGTTCACATTGCACCACTCCCACATCAAGCACACTACACTACTCCCACATTCACCTACAATACTCTCAATTAAATCCACACTACACTCTCCCATATTAATCAACACTATCCTACACTACTCCCAGATCAGTTCACATTGCACCACTCCCACATCAAGCACACTACACTACTCCCACATTCACCTACAATACTCTCAATTAAATCCACACTACACTCTCCCATATTAATCAACACTATCCTACACTACTCCCAGATCAGTTCACATTGCACCACTCCCACATCAAGCACACTACACTACTCCCACATTCACCTACAATACTCTCAATTAAATCCACACTACACTCTCCCATATTAATCAACACTATCCTACACTACTCCCAGATCAGTTCACATTGCACCACTCCCACATCAAGCACACTACACTACTCCCACATTCACCTACAATACTCTCAATTAAATCCACACTACACTCTCCCATATTAATCAACACTATCCTACACTACTCCCAGATCAGTTCACATTGCACCACTCCCACATCAAGCACACTACACTACTCCCACATTCACCTACAATACTCTCAATTAAATCCACACTACACTCTCCCATATTAATCAACACTATCCTACACTACTCCCAGATCAGTTCACATTGCACCACTCCCACATCAAGCACACTACACTACTCCCACATTCACCTACAATACTCTCAATTAAATCCACACTACACTCTCCCATATTAATCAACACTATCCTACACTACTCCCAGATCAGTTCACATTGCACCACTCCCACATCAAGCACACTACACTACTCCCACATTCACCTACAATACTCTCAATTAAATCCACACTACACTCTCCCATATTAATCAACACTATCCTACACTACTCCCAGATCAGTTCACATTGCACCACTCCCACATCAAGCACACTACACTACTCCCACATTCACCTACAATACTCTCAATTAAATCCACACTACACTCTCCCATATTAATCAACACTATCCTACACTACTCCCAGATCAGTTCACATTGCACCACTCCCACATCAAGCACACTACACTACTCCCACATTCACCTACAATACTCTCAATTAAATCCACACTACACTCTCCCATATTAATCAACACTATCCTACACTACTCCCAGATCAGTTCACATTGCACCACTCCCACATCAAGCACACTACACTACTCCCACATTCACCTACAATACTCTCAATTAAATCCACACTACACTCTCCCATATTAATCAACACTATCCTACACTACTCCCAGATCAGTTCACATTGCACCACTCCCACATCAAGCACACTACACTACTCCCACATTCACCTACAATACTCTCAATTAAATCCACACTACACTCTCCCATATTAATCAACACTATCCTACACTACTCCCAGATCAGTTCACATTGCACCACTCCCACATCAAGCACACTACACTACTCCCACATTCACCTACAATACTCTCAATTAAATCCACACTACACTCTCCCATATTAATCAACACTATCCTACACTACTCCCAGATCAGTTCACATTGCACCACTCCCACATCAAGCACACTACACTACTCCCACATTCACCTACAATACTCTCAATTAAATCCACACTACACTCTCCCATATTAATCAACACTATCCTACACTACTCCCAGATCAGTTCACATTGCACCACTCCCACATCAAGCACACTACACTACTCCCACATTCACCTACAATACTCTCAATTAAATCCACACTACACTCTCCCATATTAATCAACACTATCCTACACTACTCCCAGATCAGTTCACATTGCACCACTCCCACATCAAGCACACTACACTACTCCCACATTCACCTACAATACTCTCAATTAAATCCACACTACACTCTCCCATATTAATCAACACTATCCTACACTACTCCCAGATCAGTTCACATTGCACCACTCCCACATCAAGCACACTACACTACTCCCACATTCACCTACAATACTCTCAATTAAATCCACACTACACTCTCCCATATTAATCAACACTATCCTACACTACTCCCAGATCAGTTCACATTGCACCACTCCCACATCAAGCACACTACACTACTCCCACATTCACCTACAATACTCTCAATTAAATCCACACTACACTCTCCCCATATTAATCAACACTATCCTACACTACTCCCAGATCAGTTCACATTGCACCACTCCCACATCAAGCACACTACACTACTCCCACATTCACCTACAATACTCTCAATTAAATCCACACTACACTCTCCCATATTAATCAACACTATCCTACACTACTCCCAGATCAGTTCACATTGCACCACTCCCACATCAAGCACACTACACTACTCCCACATTCACCTACAATACTCTCAATTAAATCCACACTACACTCTCCCATATTAATCAACACTATCCTACACTACTCCCAGATCAGTTCACATTGCACCACTCCCACATCAAGCACACTACACTACTCCCACATTCACCTACAATACTCTCAATTAAATCCACACTACACTCTCCCATATTAATCAACACTATCCTACACTACTCCCAGATCAGTTCACATTGCACCACTCCCACATCAAGCACACTACACTACTCCCACATTCACCTACAATACTCTCAATTAAATCCACACTACACTCTCCCATATTAATCAACACTATCCTACACTACTCCCAGATCAGTTCACATTGCACCACTCCCACATCAAGCACACTACACTACTCCCACATTCACCTACAATACTCTCAATTAAATCCACACTACACTCTCCCATATTAATCAACACTATCCTACACTACTCCCAGATCAGTTCACATTGCACCACTCCCACATCAAGCACACTACACTACTCCCACATTCACCTACAATACTCTCAATTAAATCCACACTACACTCTCCCATATTAATCAACACTATCCTACACTACTCCCAGATCAGTTCACATTGCACCACTCCCACATCAAGCACACTACACTACTCCCACATTCACCTACAATACTCTCAATTAAATCCACACTACACTCTCCCATATTAATCAACACTATCCTACACTACTCCCAGATCAGTTCACATTGCACCACTCCCACATCAAGCACACTACACTACTCCCACATTCACCTACAATACTCTCAATTAAATCCACACTACACTCTCCCATATTAATCAACACTATCCTACACTACTCCCAGATCAGTTCACATTGCACCACTCCCACATCAAGCACACTACACTACTCCCACATTCACCTACAATACTCTCAATTAAATCCACACTACACTCTCCCATATTAATCAACACTATCCTACACTACTCCCAGATCAGTTCACATTGCACCACTCCCACATCAAGCACACTACACTACTCCCACATTCACCTACAATACTCTCAATTAAATCCACACTACACTCTCCCATATTAATCAACACTATCCTACACTACTCCCAGATCAGTTCACATTGCACCACTCCCACATCAAGCACACTACACTACTCCCACATTCACCTACAATACTCTCAATTAAATCCACACTACACTCTCCCATATTAATCAACACTATCCTACACTACTCCCAGATCAGTTCACATTGCACCACTCCCACATCAAGCACACTACACTACTCCCACATTCACCTACAATACTCTCAATTAAATCCACACTACACTCTCCCATATTAATCAACACTATCCTACACTACTCCCAGATCAGTTCACATTGCACCACTCCCACATCAAGCACACTACACTACTCCCACATTCACCTACAATACTCTCAATTAAATCCACACTACACTCTCCCATATTAATCAACACTATCCTACACTACTCCCAGATCAGTTCACATTGCACCACTCCCACATCAAGCACACTACACTACTCCCACATTCACCTACAATACTCTCAATTAAATCCACACTACACTCTCCCATATTAATCAACACTATCCTACACTACTCCCAGATCAGTTCACATTGCACCACTCCCACATCAAGCACACTACACTACTCCCACATTCACCTACAATACTCTCAATTAAATCCACACTACACTCTCCCATATTAATCAACACTATCCTACACTACTCCCAGATCAGTTCACATTGCACCACTCCCACATCAAGCACACTACACTACTCCCACATTCACCTACAATACTCTCAATTAAATCCACACTACACTCTCCCATATTAATCAACACTATCCTACACTACTCCCAGATCAGTTCACATTGCACCACTCCCACATCAAGCACACTACACTACTCCCACATTCACCTACAATACTCTCAATTAAATCCACACTACACTCTCCAATATTAATCAAGCACTATCACTACACTACTCCCAGATCAGTTCACATTGCACCACTCCCACATCAAGCACACTACACTACTCCCACATTCACCTACAATACTCTCAATTAAATCCACACTACACTCTCCCATATTAATCAACACTATCCTACACTACTCCCAGATCAGTTCACATTGCACCACTCCCACATCAAGCACACTACACTACTCCCACATTCACCTACAATACTCTCAATTAAATCCACACTACACTCTCCCATATTAATCAACACTATCCTACACTACTCCCAGATCAGTTCACATTGCACCACTCCCACATCAAGCACACTACACTACTCCCACATTCACCTACAATACTCTCAATTAAATCCACACTACACTCTCCCATATTAATCAACACTATCCTACACTACTCCCAGATCAGTTCACATTGCACCACTCCCACATCAAGCACACTACACTACTCCCACATTCACCTACAATACTCTCAATTAAATCCACACTACACTCTCCCATATTAATCAACACTATCCTACACTACTCCCAGATCAGTTCACATTGCACCACTCCCACATCAAGCACACTACACTACTCCCACATTCACCTACAATACTCTCAATTAAATCCACACTACACTCTCCCATATTAATCAACACTATCCTACACTACTCCCAGATCAGTTCACATTGCACCACTCCCACATCAAGCACACTACACTACTCCCACATTCACCTACAATACTCTCAATTAAATCCACACTACACTCTCCCATATTAATCAACACTATCCTACACTACTCCCAGATCAGTTCACATTGCACCACTCCCACATCAAGCACACTACACTACTCCCACATTCACCTACAATACTCTCAATTAAATCCACACTACACTCTCCCAATATTAATCAACTACTATCACTACACTACTCCCAGATCAGTTCACATTGCACCACTCCCACATCAAGCACACTACACTACTCCCACATTCACCTACAATACTCTCAATTAAATCCACACTACACTCTCCCATATTAATCAACACTATCCTACACTACTCCCAGATCAGTTCACATTGCACCACTCCCACATCAAGCACACTACACTACTCCCACATTCACCTACAATACTCTCAATTAAATCCACACTACACTCTCCCATATTAATCAACACTATCCTACACTACTCCCAGATCAGTTCACATTGCACCACTCCCACATCAAGCACACTACACTACTCCCACATTCACCTACAATACTCTCAATTAAATCCACACTACACTCTCCAATATTAATCAAGCACTATCCTACACTACTCCCAGATCAGTTCACATTGCACCACTCCCACATCAAGCACACTACACTACTCCCACATTCACCTACAATACTCTCAATTAAATCCACACTACACTCTCCCATATTAATCAACACTATCCTACACTACTCCCAGATCAGTTCACATTGCACCACTCCCACATCAAGCACACTACACTACTCCCACATTCACCTACAATACTCTCAATTAAATCCACACTACACTCTCCCATATTAATCAACACTATCCTACACTACTCCCAGATCAGTTCACATTGCACCACTCCCACATCAAGCACACTACACTACTCCCACATTCACCTACAATACTCTCAATTAAATCCACACTACACTCTCCCATATTAATCAACACTATCCTACACTACTCCCAGATCAGTTCACATTGCACCACTCCCACATCAAGCACACTACACTACTCCCACATTCACCTACAATACTCTCAATTAAATCCACACTACACTCTCCAATATTAATAAGTACTACACTACACTACTCCCAGATCAGTTCACATTGCACCACTCCCACATCAAGCACACTACACTACTCCCACATTCACCTACAATACTCTCAATTAAATCCACACTACACTCTCCCATATTAATCAACACTATCCTACACTACTCCCAGATCAGTTCACATTGCACCACTCCCACATCAAGCACACTACACTACTCCCACATTCACCTACAATACTCTCAATTAAATCCACACTACACTCTCCCATATTAATCAAGTACTATCCTACACTACTCCCAGATCAGTTCACATTGCACCACTCCCACATCAAGCACACTACACTACTCCCACATTCACCTACAATACTCTCAATTAAATCCACACTACACTCTCCCATATTAATAAGTACTATCCTACACTACTCCCAGATCAGTTCACATTGCACCACTCCCACATCAAGCACACTACACTACTCCCACATTCACCTACAATACTCTCAATTAAATCCACACTACACTCTCCCATATTAATCAACACTATCCTACACTACTCCCAGATCAGTTCACATTGCACCACTCCCACATCAAGCACACTACACTACTCCCACATTCACCTACAATACTCTCAATTAAATCCACACTACACTCTCCCATATTAATCAACACTATCCTACACTACTCCCAGATCAGTTCACATTGCACCACTCCCACATCAAGCACACTACACTACTCCCACATTCACCTACAATACTCTCAATTAAATCCACACTACACTCTCCCATATTAATCAACACTATCCTACACTACTCCCAGATCAGTTCACATTGCACCACTCCCACATCAAGCACACTACACTACTCCCACATTCACCTACAATACTCTCAATTAAATCCACACTACACTCTCCCATATTAATCAACACTATCCTACACTACTCCCAGATCAGTTCACATTGCACCACTCCCACATCAAGCACACTACACTACTCCCACATTCACCTACAATACTCTCAATTAAATCCACACTACACTCTCCCATATTAATCAACACTATCCTACACTACTCCCAGATCAGTTCACATTGCACCACTCCCACATCAAGCACACTACACTACTCCCACATTCACCTACAATACTCTCAATTAAATCCACACTACACTCTCCCATATTAATCAACACTATCCTACACTACTCCCAGATCAGTTCACATTGCACCACTCCCACATCAAGCACACTACACTACTCCCACATTCACCTACAATACTCTCAATTAAATCCACACTACACTCTCCCATATTAATCAACACTATCCTACACTACTCCCAGATCAGTTCACATTGCACCACTCCCACATCAAGCACACTACACTACTCCCACATTCACCTACAATACTCTCAATTAAATCCACACTACACTCTCCCATATTAATCAACACTATCCTACACTACTCCCAGATCAGTTCACATTGCACCACTCCCACATCAAGCACACTACACTACTCCCACATTCACCTACAATACTCTCAATTAAATCCACACTACACTCTCCCATATTAATCAACACTATCCTACACTACTCCCAGATCAGTTCACATTGCACCACTCCCACATCAAGCACACTACACTACTCCCACATTCACCTACAATACTCTCAATTAAATCCACACTACACTCTCCCATATTAATCAACACTATCCTACACTACTCCCAGATCAGTTCACATTGCACCACTCCCACATCAAGCACACTACACTACTCCCACATTCACCTACAATACTCTCAATTAAATCCACACTACACTCTCCCATATTAATCAACACTATCCTACACTACTCCCAGATCAGTTCACACTGCAGCACTCCCACATCGACCTACAATACACTGCCCAAATCAATTCACACTTCACTGCTCCCACATCATCCCACAGTGCACTACACTACTCCAACCGCATTCCACGATACTCCCACATCAACCCGCACTGCTCTCCACCTGCACTACACTTTTCCAACATCAAACCACAGTACACTACACTACTCCCATATCATTCTATGCAACTCACACCTAAATCAACACTATACGGCCCTCCATATCAGCCCACACTACACCACGCCCACATTAATCTTTGCCTCCCCTTAGTCATTCTGTACTACTCTTGCGTCAACCCACACTATGCTATCCCACATTAATCAACACTATACAACACAACTCCCACATCAGCTCACATTACGCCACTCTCAAATCCACCTACAATACACTGCTCCCAAATCAACCCACAAAACAAGGCTCTGACATCACTACACTTTTACACTACATCATTCTATGATACTCCCATATAAATTGACACTATACTGCACTCCACTCACGTCAATTCACATTATACTACTCTCACATAAATCCACACACTGCATTCATGCGCCCTCACCAGTGCTTTAAATGGACAGGTGCTATCCAGTACTCAGTAACTGTTCTTTCATTTCGAAGGGATAGTACCTGCACTTCTCAGCAATGCTGGAATTATTTTAATGGGAAAGTACCAGCACTTCTCAGCAGCAAACAGGTACTCTGGAGCAAAGAGTACCTGCACATCTATACATCCATTTCAGGTACTGCACATCCAGCAACAACGGTCATATTTGGGCCTCAGACCCCACCCTCGACAAAATCCTGCAAAAACAAAGTCTCCGTGTCTTTCTGTAAATCCTGGAATTCGAAAACTGAAGTCTGTCCATCAGAAATAAATACACAACTACCGCAGCTAATACTTTGTTTCTGCAGCCTACATTCACCTGCTGTGACTGCAACATGTGCAAAGTGAGACAGAACAAGAGCAGGACGTTGACAGGCCCACACCTGACCACATTTTCAATCAAAATCTGTGGCCCCTGTCACAGCCCTTAGTTGTTTACCTTCCCTTCTGCCTACGTAAGCGCGTCTACGTCAGGAGTAGGAAGGGCTGATTGAAACTTGGTTGCAAGGCCACACCCCATGACAATAAGCATCTCGTAGGGTTGACTGCGCCACTGATCCTACCGAGAATCAATCCTTCCTAGCTGGCATCAGTGTACACACCACCAAAGCAGACACAACGAGAGGACTCGCACTACCACAGTCAGAGGGGATTCGGATTATTGAACTACAAAGAGGCCTGGACCAAGATGCTGGATTGCATCCTCTTCAGAGTGTTCGCATACTACACTATGGAACTCGGGATACCTCCTGCCACTGAAATCACCCCAGTGGCGAGCTGACATTCCTGACTCCTTTCTGTCAGTTTCTGTCCTCTCTCTCATATGACCCTCCATTGCACCGTGGAAAGCGGGGCTGATGTAAAAGTGTTTCCATGGCAGCTAAACCCGCTCCTTGTCTTTTCTTGTGTCATTTCAGACTTTCTTCTTCCAACAAGCATTCTGGTATTCGTGTTTGACAATTAGTACATATTTCACGTGTTATTTGGTACCACAAGGAATGCTATATCCTCGCTCTACTGAGACTTGCATGCTATACAATTATGTACGTCTGTTTTATGTGCACCATAACGTTCAGCAGCGCGTGGCTACAGTGAAAGCATACATGGAAACAAGGTTGTAACATGACTTGGTTGTGATAGGACTTTCATTCATTAACACCACAGGCGTCACTATGCAATTCACACAACTTCCAACCCAAGCATGCGGAAAGCGAACTACGCATGCATTCAACTGTTACTTTTTCAGCAGCTGGAATTCTACGTTTCCACTATCGAAAGAGCACTCCTTTCACCACAATGTAGCTAATATGATCAAATATATCATTCTTGCACCACACCAATGCCACACCATTACTGTCACACTACTCCCACACCTACTCCGCCCAATGTCGTCCCGCCCTTTCAACGCACTAGTACAGGCTCGGCTGTTATTCACCTCTCTGAAAACGTCACGTCCCCTCTTTCTGACAGCACAGCTCTGGTCGGCATCTTTCAGTGAAGGTTCAGTGTTTCTCGGTTTCATAAAATAAACGCATGCCATCGAGGTGGCCACAGAAAGCACAACGGCCGTGGTGTGCTCTTAAAAGCGCATAGCGCCAGAGAAAGCGCAATTAACGCGCCTTCCATTTGTATTCCAAACCTGTTAATTCTGAGGCCTCTGTGGAGACAGTTTGCAGCCCTTTTGTTCCCAGGCGCATTGTGGGATTTCTCTGAATGCCCCTGCAGGCCTGGGAGACCGGGGCTTATCCCCCCGGCTTCCCATCCAGGCCTTCAGCTATAGAGCAGGGATCGGAGGGGGAGGGGAGGCCTCGAAATCTACATTTAAATTGACATTCCAGGGAGCGGTGCAGGGGCTGCCAGGCTGCCCTCTATTCAAACCAGACAGGCTTTTCAGATGCCAGAGAGCAGAGATTGGGGGGGATTTAGAGAGTGCGGGCTCGGTACACAGCAGACAAAAGTGGGGGTTAATTCTGCACAGCACAGAGGAGCGAGGCCCCGCTTTCTGCAGCTCAGCCTTGACAAAGTGAGCCCCTGGCTTCCTTTCTCAAGCACCCCCCCCCCCTATTAGGCTTTGGCTACTGGCAGCCCGCTACCCCCCTTTTGTGAGGGCGAATAGACAAGAAAAGCAGCCCCCCTACCCTGCACCCCCACAAAGCGTGAGGTCAAAGCTTTTGTTTTTACAGAAACGGATCTCTGCCGAGTGTCAGCCACAGTTTGCGAGGGAACTGCTAGTGTGAGCACAAAGAAGAGGATTCAAAATGGCTGCCCCCTTTTTTGGGGCGTCGTCAATTATATGGAGCAAAATGGGGTTTGCAGGTGATGTAATGGGCCACAATACTTGTTCATTTCCTGTGAAAATGTATACAACGAGTCAAGACCACGAAAACGGAGAGCTGTGGAGTTTTGAAGGGAAAACTACACCAAACGAGCAGCATTGGATTCTGAATGTATGAATAAACCTCACACCCTAAAGAAACACGCCTGATTTGTACCTAAGCTCTGCGCACAACACCGAACACATGCAGTAATAGTAATAAAACAAGCACAGGTGTCACTCATACGAGGGCAAACTGTGTATGGGTGCGACAATGCCTGAGGGCATATGCGTGCCTGCGTGCGTAGATTTACGTGGGACACGCGCCTTTCCCTCTTAATAAAAAACAGCCAATGACCGGAATATGGCCAGTCGAGTCAGATGAGTGTGTCGAGCATGGCTGACGCCTAGACAATATGGTAGATCCCGGACCTCTTATCGGGGTTCAGAAAGCATTCGCCCTCAGCCTGTTATTTCATACTAGTCACCAGCCAGGGAGGCATTACGGGACGGTGAACCACGTTGGCCGCCACTTATTCATACAAATAAATGTAACATCTGAACATTGTCTACATCGATCCAATAAAAAGCGCCGTCGTAACCACACAACGCATCGGTCAGAGAGGAAGAAAGGCGCAAGTGTGTTGTGACCAGGAGTCAGGCCGGTACAAAGGGTTCTGGTGGCAAACTCCTTTGTAACGGTTTGGTCGCTGCCGTCTTGTATTTCACGTTGTGCATTTCCTCATACATTCTGTACTTTCTACGTTTCCTTGAATAACATCACACGTCGGTAATGCTAAACCAATCAAACTAAGGGATTTCAGCGACAGTGCAGACTGAAGAAAGGAGCGTCACTCCCGAGAGAACCACTTCCCCATCGTGGGGGTCACTGCTCCAGTCCACCAGGGACACCCACACTTGTGTTCTTTAGGAAACAACTAAAACCTTTCTTTTGGGAGTTCATCTTTGTTGCTTTCCCGTGTGTGCGCTCAGAGGTCCTCCCGGGGTGTTCGAGCTCCTCATAAGAAACCTGGTGCTGAGCTGTCCGGGTGCTCGGGAGGTGTAGGGGGTCGCCATGGTGTGTTCTTCCATGTTCACAGACTCACATGAGGCACAAGGGCCTCTTGCTTCGAGATAGCGGATCTCCGAGGCATTTGGGGTCCTCCTGACGACATGGAGATACAATCCTTCGGAAAATAAGGCTACCAGAGAACTCCGCCCCACAAAGGGCCCACTGTTCCTGTCCCGGGTTTCATTCAATAACCTAATGGATTCTGGGGGTTGTAGTTTGTAGTGACAATTTACTCAGCTGAAAAAAATGACTTGCAAAAGAAAATCCCAATGCTAGAACACTCTGCCCTTGGTGACTTGTGGGGTCATCACTAATGTCACAAAGAGGAAAGGCAGACAACGTTTCAATGAGGGTACAGGACAACTACAGGCTGAACCCTTACATCATGAAAGGACCCTAGAAGACCCCATATCACCAACACGCAATGCTCCTGGGCAGTATTTTCATTTAACAACCTGTTGCATTGTGGGAGCTGTAGGCAGGGTTGCCTTCAATCGAACTAATTGAACCAGCATGCCTCAACTGCACCCTTCCTGCTCAGCTCCCAGCACTAGCAAGTAGCAGTCCCCTGCGAGCCAGTGCTGCACGAGGCTGTAAAATGAAATGAAAACAGAGCCCATGACTGTGATATGGAGTTATCTGGTAACCAGGCCTGTAAGGAGCCAATCTATTCAAGTGATGGCTGTCTTTTACTACTCAACCAGGAGGCAGAGGGGCCCATGTTCCCTGCTTGAATAAGGCCTCGTGGCAAGCTAGCCACACCAGTGCTGGTAGGTAATGGGGCAGTGAGCACCACGAGGGCAGGTTGTACAGTGCAGGCACTTACTGTATGTACGGGGCGCCTCTCATTGGGGAGCGATGCCAGATTTGTGCCAACACCAAGAAAGGCTCGGATCTGAGATACGAACAGGAAGCACCACCCGCTGCCCCTCTCTGAATCACACCGACCACAGATCTGACTATCACCTCCCTGTGTCCAGAACAGGAAACAGCAGAGATGTCGGATACAAATATAGCTCCTTTTTGCTGTAGTATGCGACGCTAGAAGATGGGTCTCTGATTAAAGCAGGCCTCTCTCTTCAATCTGCTCGCCCTGCGTGTTCTCCGGCATCCCCATGGTGGGTCTCCACTCATTGACAGCAGGGACGATTTAAGGATTTTGGGGTCCCTGGGCCAAATGTATTTTGGGGGCCCCTGTTCGAATAGCTTTGATTTTATGATCCAGTTTCAGCTCTTTCATGCCCTCTTTGGTCAAATTCTAAATGTTTTTACCACTAATAATCCGGGATAGTGATGTGTGTTTTTAATATTGTAACACAGCAGCAGCTCACAAGTTTTACTGCATATAATCTCTGTCACACCCTCCCATTTCTCATATGTGAGATCCTGTTTTGATCTAAAAGAAACTTTCTATATGGATGCTGCATGAAACATAAACACATTTTGTCTGCAAAATGTCTGTAATAGACTCTCACACATTAAAAATAAATGATAGAAAAACGCTATTTACAACAATCTGTTTAAAAATCATTCAAGGTCACCAGGGCAAGAACAGAGCTGGCTCTATCAGGGGACCCTTAAAAGCCTGGGGCCCTGGGCCAGAGCCCACTTCGCCCATGCCTTAAAACGGGTCTGAGGGGACCCCCTCAACAAGGGGCATTTGGTATACCCCACACGCGCAGTACGACCACTGCGCTACTCCCGAGGCCCCCTGGGAAAGCAGCAAGGCGGGCTCGATGGCCCACCGCTTTCTGGGGGTCTTTCATCAATAAGCCCCCCTCGGTGGATGTTTTACTCACATGCACGTCTGACTTCACATTACTTTGAAATAATTTGTTCTCCTCCCCTAAGAAAATGCTGTCAACGTGCTCGCTCGAAGCTGAATTCCAAAGAGGGAAAAGAGGACGATAAACCCATTTTGGACACCCACATGGGGCGGGGAAGGTAACTCAGAGTACCACGAGTTTGAAAAGTAGGCCAATAACTCCAACCCGAGCATTCAGCTGCCTCGAAACAGGCTTACAGGACTATTCTTCCCGAGGTGCGGTCGGTGGAGACGTTTTATTTTTCCTACCGACAAAACTTTCCATGAACCTAGTGCCCGATTTTCAAAGCCTCGCAAAATATTGCGTGTGGTCCGTGGAAACAGAAAACGGTTTTTATTATTATATTTGATTATCATGTGCCGCTGGCCCAGACGTGCGGTGTAGTGGTTTCTGGGATCCGGGACGTGTGCCGGCCTCGAGTTCAGAGGCACCACCGAGAAACCATGGAGACCGGTTGACTGGCCAAGCGGAGGCCTGGCAGGCTAGTGAGGTACAGTCAGTGCTTCTGAAAAGCAAGATGGTCTGGCGCTAAGTCAGTCACCTGCAACAACAAGACGATGGCATGCTTGAAATAGTCTCAGCCACTGGCAAGCGCTTCGGGCCGCATTCCATAGTTTTTCACCCACCATGCCACTCTAGACAAAGGCATGCCATATGCAAATCAGTATTAGGGGAGAGGATGTGGCCTAACGGCTAGGGCGGTCGACCTGAAGCTGGGGAACCGGGTTCGAGTCTCGGCAGGGACGCTCAACATCTTGTGATTCTGGGCAAATCACTTAATCTCCCTGTGCCTAACAAAAAATGAATGTGTCCGTCTGTAACGCAACTGGTGCTAATGTGAAGCGCTCTGATACCTTCGGGGCTACTTCGCACTATATAAAACGCCACCAAAAAAAAGTATCAACCCTGCTCCTCATGAGAGCAGCTCGTCCAGAACTTGCCAGATGAGACCCCCTCAAGAACGGGGCACAAGCAAACCCAGACTAGATTTGACCTACTTATGTCTCATCAGTGAGGTATAGTTTGAGTCCTGTGGCACAGTGAGCAAGGGAACCACGTCTGGGCATACCTGTCGCACTTAGGACGTCATCTGCAACAACAGCAATGTGATGGGTGGTATGCTTGCACACTCAGTCACTGGGAGGCTAATCCCTAAAAGGACCCACGCACTGTGCTGGAGTTGCTGACCAGTCAGGCTTCTGGCCATTGCTTCTGAAAGGAAGCAGGGAGGAGCAGAGTGAGTCACATGCAACACCATTGCTTAGGAGAAGCAAGCCGGGCTGGCACTGGGTCAGTTACATGTCAGGGTCACCCCTCAGAGGACGCTCAGGCTACGTTAGAGACAGATACACCCCAGGCCGTGGTCCAGAGCTCTTGAAAGGCATGTAGAATGGGGACAGAGCCAGGCGAGTGACTGACCGGCGTTTCTGAAAGCAGTCATGCTGGGGCAGAGTCAGCACATGTCAGGTTAACTCATGAAGTGGCCCTGTGGACTTTAAATATTCAAGACTTTGCACAGGTTTGCATCACTTTTTATAACTTTGCACGAAAACAAAGCCGTGCTTGATAAATCTGGCCCTATGCCTACAGCAGACCTGGTAACATGCCAGGACACTGCCCAGCACTTCTGAAGAGCAGGCAAGGCTGGGTCTCGGTCAGTCATGTGCAAGGCCACTAGATCAGTGCTTCTAAAGGAAAGCAGGGCGAGATATTGACACGTGTTAGTCCAGCTAGGGAATCCTCCCCAGCACCACCAGCCTTTGAGGGGTCCCAACCTGCTGAGGAAATCTTCCCACCACCCACTGTGCGGCCCTCCCCAGCCCCACCAGCCTTTGAGAGGTCCCAGCCTGCTGAGGAAATCTTCCCACCACCCACTGTGCGGCCCTCCCCAGCCCCACCAGCCTTTGAGAGGTCCCAACCTGCTGAGGAAATCTTCCCACCACCATACCTGCCTCCCGTCCCCACCAGCCTTTGAGAGGCCCCAACCTGCTGAGGAAATCTTCCCACCACCCACCGTGCGGCCCTCCCCAGCCCCACCAGCCTTTGAGAGGTCCCAACCTGCTGAGGAAATCTTCCCACCACCATACCTGCCTCCCGTCCCCACCAGCCTTTGAGAGGCCCCAACCTGCTGAGGAAATCTTCCCACCACCCAGCGGCCCTCCCCAGCCCCACCAGCCTTTGAGAGGTCCCAACCTGCTGAGGAAATCTTCCCACCACCCACCGTGCGGCCCTCCCCAGCCCCACCAGCCTTTGAGCGGTCCCAACCTGCTGCTGAAACCTTCCCACCACCCACCGACGTGCCCCCTCCCCAGTAAAGGGGGCCTCAGCCTGCACCGTGCACTTTAAAGTATGGAACAATGGGCAATTGTGCACACATCAGCTGCAGATGTGTAGAATCAGTCCAGACTGGGAGGGGTGTTTATACAGGGCAAACACCACAGAGAGCGCCGCCCCCACTCCGTGCTCTGCCAGGAGCCGACGCCGTCCGTGCACGGAGACAGGGTCGCCACAGGCACAAAGGCTGGATTGTGAGGCTGTTCACCAGGGCCGGTCGTAGAGTTTTATAACTGAAGATCAGAGTTTACAGATCGTGTCACTGCCATGGTGTCAGCGTATAGCAAAACCGGCCCGATGCAGCCACGTGACAGAGACTACCCATGCCACGCTCAGCTTCTGTCCCAGGGACTCCTCCTGGCACATGTAGCTCTGTCCAAGGGACTCCTCCTGGCACATGCAGCTCTGTCCAAGGGACTCCAACTGTCACATGCAGCTCTGCTCCAGGGGCTCCCCCCTGTCACATGCAGCTCTGCTCCAGGGACTAACCTGTCACATGCAGCTCTGCCCCACGGCTCCACCGTCACATGCAGCTCTGCCCCAGGAACACCCCCCTGTCACATGCAGCTCTGCCCCACGGCTCACCCGTCACATGCAGCTCTGCCCCAGGAACTCCCCCCTGTCACATGCAGCTCTGCCCCAGGGGCTCCCCCTGTCACATGCAGCTCTGCCCCATGGACTCCCCCAGTCACATGCAGCTCTGTCCCAGAGACTAATCTGTCACATGCAGCTCTGCCCCAGGGACTAACCGTCCACATGCAGCTCTGTTCCAGAGACTAATCTGTCACATGCAGCTCTGCCCCAGGGACTCCCCCCCTGTCACATACATCTCTGTCCCAGCGACTGCCCCTGTCACATACAGCTCTGCACCAGGGACTAACCATCCACATGCAGCTGTGTCCCAGAGACTAACCGGTCACACGCAGCTCTGTCCCAGGGACTAATCTGTCACATGCAGCTCTGTCCCAGGGACTCCCCCTATCACATGCAGCTCTGTCCCAGGGACTAATCTGTCACATGCAGCTCTGTCCCAGGGACTCCCCTCATCACATGCAGCTCTGCCCCAGGGACTCCCCCTGTCACATACATCTCTGTCCCAGCGACTGCCCCTGTCACATACAGCTCTGCACCAGGGACTAACCGTCCACACGCAGCTCTGTCCCAGGGACTAATCTGTCACATGCAGCTCTGTCCCAGGGACTAACCGTCCACATGCAGCTGTGTCCCAGCCCCCCACCTCCGTCACATGCAGCTCTGTCCCAAGGACTAACCGTCCACATGCAGCTGTGTCCCAGCCCCCCCCCACCTCCGTCACATGCAGCTCTGTCCCAAGGGCTAACCGTCCACATGCAGCTGTGTCCCAGCCCCCCCCACCTCCGTCACATGCAGCTCTGTCCCAAGGACTAACCGTCCACATGCAGCTGTGTCCCAGCCCCCCACCTCCGTCACATGCAGCTCCTGTCCCAGGGACTAACCGTCCACATGCAGCTGTGTCCCAGCCCCCCACCTCCGTCACATGCAGCTCTGTCCCAGAGACTAATCTGTCACATGCAGCTCTGTCCCGCGGACTAACCGTGCCACATACAGCTCTGTCCCAAGTACCCCCCCACCTCCATCACATGCAGCTCTGTCCCAAGGACTAACCGTCCACATGCAGCTGTGTCCCAGCCCCCCCCCACCTCCATCACACGCAGCTCTGTCCCAAGGACTAACCGTGCCACATACAGCTCTGTCCCAAGTACCCCCCCCCCCACCTCCATCACATGCAGCTCTGTCCCAAGGACTAACCGTGCCACATACAGCTCTGTCCCAAGTACCCCCCCCCCACCTCCATCACATGCAGCTCTGTCCCAAGGACTAACCGTCCACATGCAGCTCTGTCCCAAGGACTAACCGTCCACATGCAGCTCTGTTCCAGAGACTAATCTGTCACATGCAGCTCTGCCCCAGGGACTCCCCCCCTGTCACATACATCTCTGTCCCAGCGACTGCCCCTGTCACATACAGCTCTGCACCAGGGACTAACCGTCCACATGCAGCTGTGTCCCAGAGACTAACCGGTCACACGCAGCTCTGTCCCAGGGACTAATCTGTCACATGCAGCTCTGTCCCAGGGACTCCCCCTATCACATGCAGCTCTGTCCCAGGGACTAATCTGTCACATGCAGCTCTGTCCCAGGGACTCCCCCTATCACATGCAGCTCTGCCCCAGGGACTCCCCCCTGTCACATACATCTCTGTCCCAGCGACTGCCCCTGTCACATACAGCTCTGCACCAGGGACTAACCGTCCACACGCAGCTCTGTCCCAGGGACTAATCTGTCACATGCAGCTCTGTCCCAGGGACTAACCGTCCACATGCAGCTGTGTCCCAGCCCCCCCACCTCCGTCACATGCAGCTCTGTCCCAAGGACTAACCGTCCACATGCAGCTGTGTCCCAGCCCCCCCCCCCACCTCCGTCACATGCAGCTCTATCCCAAGGGCTAACCGTCCACATGCAGCTGTGTCCCAGCCCCCCACCTCCGTCACATGCAGCTCTGTCCCAAGGACTAACCGTCCACATGCAGCTGTGTCCCAGCCCCCCCACCCTCCGTCACATGCAGCCCTGTCCCAGGGACTAACCGTCCACATGCAGCTGTGTCCCAGCCCCCCCACCTCCGTCACATGCAGCTCTGTCCCAGAGACTAATCTGTCACATGCAGCTCTGTCCCAAGGACTAACCGTGCCACATACAGATCTGTCCCAAGTACCCCCCCCCACCTCCATCACATGCAGCTCTGTCCCAAGGACTAACTGTCCACATGCAGCTGTGTCCCAGCCCCCCCCACCTCCATCACATGCAGCTCTGTCCCAAGGACTAACCGTGCCACATACAGCTCTGTCCCAAGTACTCCCCACCTCCATCACATGCAGCTCTGTCCCAAGGACTAACCGTGCCACATACAGCTCTGTCCCAAGTACCCCCCCCACCTCCATCACATGCAGCTCTGTCCCAAGGACTAACCGTCCACATGCAGCTCTGTCCCAAGGACTAACTGTCCACATGCAGCTCTGTTCCAGAGACTAATCTGTCACATGCAGCTCTGCCCCAGGGACTCCCCCCTGTCACATACATCTCTGTCCCAGCGACTGCCCCTGTCACAAACAGCTCTGCACCAGGGACTAACCGTCCACACGCAGCTGTGTCCCAGAGACTAACCGGTCACACGCAGCTCTGTCCCAGGGACTAACCGTCCACATGCAGCTGTGTCCCAGCCCCCCACCTCCGTCACATGCAGCTCTGTCCCAAGGACTAACTGTCCACATGCAGCTGTGTCCCAGCCCCCCCCACCTCCGTCACATGCAGCTCTGTCCCAAGGACTAACCGTGCCACATACAGCTCTGTCCCAAGTACCCCCACCTCCATCACATGCAGCTCTGTCCCAAGGACTAACCGTCCACATGCAGCTGTGTCCCAGCCCCCCCCCCCCACCTCCATCACATGCAGCTCTGTCCCAAGAACTAACCGTGCCACATACAGCTCTGTCCCAAGTACCCCCACCTCCATCACATGCAGCTCTGTCCCAAGGACTAACCGTCCACATGCAGGTCTGTTCCAGCGAATCCCACTGTCACATGCAGCTCTGTCCCAGGGGAAAACACTACCAGGTGCTGTTTTGTGCCCCAGCACCCATCTCCCATATGAAGTCATGTGCCAAGTACAATCCTTGTAACATAAACATGTTTTCCAGGACCAAGCTTACTGCCACACCGTGCCACGAGCACCCAGAGCCATAGTGCCACACGCCGCCTGTTCTGGAGCACACAACAGTCACACGCACCCCCTCATGGCTCCCACTCACCACGTGAAGCCCGTGGCGCGCGCAGTGCCCTGCGCCACTCCTGTGCCGGAAACATCCTTACCCACACCTGCCATGTACCGCGTACCAGGGACTACTTTCGGCACATGCGTCACGTACCAGGTTTACCCAACCAAACGTGCAACTGTAGCTAGGATGGGTCCATCCGTGTGGCAAAGAGCCCCTAAACCGCCCTCTCTCAGGTGGGTCTCCGTGTGGTGACAGTTTGAAAAAGTAATCATGCAGTATTTTTGTGGTAAGTTCGTGACAACTTACCAAAAAGTGAAAAAAACGGTATTAATAATGGATGTCCCTGTAAATGCCCCCTCGGTCTGCGCCAGCTTCCGCACTCCCTGCTCTGCCAAGGCTAGCTTGGGTACCACTTCCGAAGAGATGGCTTCAGATCCAGCAACGGATATAGTCCATTCAAGCTGGGGCAGGAACCGCGGAGAACCACGGGGTAATAAAGTGCTGAGACTACGAGGCTTCTCTGCGCAGCAACCCTACACAGCTACAGTGATCCCCAAGATCCCCTATAAAAACATTATTTGAACAGAAACAGTCAAACAGGCCGAACTCCTTAAAGTGGAGGGGGGGTCTCCCGAGTGCTGATCCCAGCCGCATGAAGAGACGACCCCCTGAAGTGGAGAGGGGGGGGCTCACCAAGTATTCCGCACGTGCATATATATTTATGTATGATCCACACTGACCTTAAAATTGATGCATTTATGGCTAACTTATCAAAGAGAACCCAGTGAAACTGCAGAAAACTTCATTAAAATGAATCGTGGAAGTAAGACAAATGCTAAGGAAGAGGAACTCATTTACATATCTAAGAATACGGGCAGAATGAATTACATAACGTGATTTTGTAACTTGTACAACATCACATTGCTCGGTGACCCGGCTCCATCGCACCACATCTGGCACGTGGAAGCACCGGGTTCTGTAAAGCATCTGATGATCACCTGCTGAGAGTTCCTCAGTGTCCACTTCTTTGCGCTAAATCCGGGGCGACAGGCGCCCAAACAACCCCACTCTGTGTTTAGTGCAAAGAGGGGTGCGTCGGTCGGACGCGTTTCTGTTTGTGCCTAAGTCCCACAGAGCGTAAACAGATACAGTGCTTAGAAATGCAGGCCGGGCTATGTAGCTCTATACTTTGGAGTAACGTACAGACCGAATGCTGGTATACTGCAGATCAACTATTTCAGTTGCACGTGCAGCGCACACTGAACTTAGATACATCCAAAGACACAACCGTAAAACACACACGTACTACATCGCACTGCACTCGGCACCGCAATCAGACGCAGTGTGCTTGAGTAAAGCACACTTTCGAGTTTTGGTAAACTGCATTTTTTTCTTTGAGTCTGGCTTGCAGCACACAATCGTACACTAGAAGTTCACGATCAGCACAGCTCCGAACTCCTACACTAAACACGAGCAGCGTCTCGAAAAAAAGGTGCGTTAGTATACAATATCCAACTCGTTCAAGTTGTGCTTGTCAAACATCGCTTAAAGCACAGTTACACTGCGATTACATACTTCAGCTTGGAATGCAGGCGAGTTGTAGCTGCACGGCGCCCATTTTCGAACTTTGATGTCATTGAATAGACGCTTTCCAACTACCAGCAAATAACGTGGATTCCTTAATATATCGCGATTGTGTAGAGACACTCGAATTCGAAATTAGGTAGGATGTGATCGGACAACGGTAGCGTCAATAAACCGTGATCTTATAGCGCCTAAAGTAGAACTAGGATACGTTTCGACTGTAAATCGGAGAAAAAAACGATCGCAGTTTTATAGCCCAAAACATCAAATTTATATCAATACTGCCAAGCACACAAGTTCACATAGTAACGCTACAGTGTACAACTTGTAAATTCAAGCTAGTTTGGCATGGCATAGCTCCTAACTGGGTGAATCACGAATTAAGTTACGTTAAATAAGTTTTCAGGCGCACCAGGTTCATTCATTGGTTTATGTGTATCGGAAAATATATGTTCATGTTTAATGTAAACTTCCTCTTACTTCGAATGTTACAAAATACGCATCGACTGTTTTTTTTTCATCTCAACAAAACATTGTTAAAAAAAACAAAGGTAAAACTGTTGGAGAGTTATTTTTAGGACAACGAACTTGCGCTATGCGCACATTGTGCTGCGCCCAGAGTTGCGCGCACTTCATTCCAGCCGCAGAGCCGGGCTCCCGTGAGCCCCCTGCCCCGCGGGCGCTGGCACACCTTGGAGAGCCCAGCCAACCGGCTGCGGGCACAAGACGTAAGAAACACGAGAAATTCCTCAGCGCGCAGGGAAGCGTAAAGAAAGCGCCGCTGTCCCTCCTCCCAGCCACAGAACCGGTTCTCGGCCGGAGCTAGGCGCACCAGGCGCACTGCATCTCACTGGCACACTTACCTGGCGCGGAGAGGGGCGAAGACCGGCGCAGGCCCCCACCTCTGGGGCAGCCGAGGTGCAAGACGTGCTTCTATCCAGAGTTAGGTGGGGGGCGCGTCCGACACCCCCCAAAACAGATAAAAAGGGAAAATTCTGCTAATCCAAGAGCCTATTCCGCGGGAAGCCGTCGGGAATGCGGGATCCCCAGGTAGCCATGGCAAAGTGATGGGGCCCGGGGTTTGAAGGTCCAAGTCTGGGAAATGCCGGGCTGTTGGATCCGAGGCCGTGTCTGCCAACAGCTGTCCAGGTCCAGTGAGCAGGACCCTCTTCAAACTCTGGGGCGTCAAGATCCCAGAAGAGATGGCAGCTTCAGAGCACTCCTGAAAAGTTTCCAAAAGTTGCTGAAAAAGTTTCCAGCGGTGAGGCAGGCGCTCAGGGGTCTGTGGGGACCGGCTCTCATCGAGGTCTGGGCCAAGTCTGGGACTAGAGGCCGAGCCTCCACTCCCCCAGCCTGAAACCCGAGCAGAGGCACGCCCACTACCCTGCCGCCCAATCACAATCCAGCCCTCCGAGCCTCTTGTGTCCCAGGGCTTGGCACCGGGCCCTACGCCGCATCCATGCAGGGGACAGGCCCTGCTCTCCTTCTCACCGGGCGCCCTCAGGAGGCTGCGAAGGGAAGCGCCTGGTGAACCATTAACTGGACCGCTTCCAAGCATCCCGGACTCAGGGGCTCCATACACAATCACAGCGCATATTCGCGGACAGAGCGGGTGCAAAAATGTGTCAATCAGTTATCAGCATCACTGAAAACTTACATCCGAGGCGAATTGCAATTCACCTCACGACCGTCTAAGACAGGAACGCAACTCGGGTGCTAAAAGGCGTGTGTTCATGAGAGAGAGCAATGCATATCTACACACCTTCGTCAGGCATGCCCGTAGGGCCATCTCTCCCTACCATCCTGCGAGATGGGATAACGTAGCACCCTCGAGTGGGTAATATTGTTACAAAGACTGATTCAAAGCCTTTACGTTCTAGCGAGTGCCTAAGATCACACACAAAGTCTAGTGTTACTACAAGCAGTAGAGCTAGGACTTGGTTCGTTCAGTTAGTTGCACATACAATAACCGCTGGGCCACATTTTCAGACGTCGGGAATGATATACGATCCAGCAGTAAACGGCATGACATCTAACACCAGTCACCAGCTTCGCGCCCGTTTGGAAGAGCTGCTGTTCCTTGGTAAAGAGCGGAACCGAAGCGCTAAACAATGTGCCCAGTATCACACAGTGTGTGGAGCACCATGCCTGGATTAAAGCTCAAGTTTCCCAATACATCTGTCAAACAGTCACTATCCGGCGTCTGCTTCCAGTGCCCACAGAGCGCCTAGTGAACCCCAGCAGTTTCCCACTAGGCTCAGCACAGAAGCATTCACGCCCAAAGCCGGCCCGCCCACCTCTCTTATACGTGCACTATCCACAGATAATCCACTCTGTGTCTGCAGGCTGCTCTAAACTTGAGGAAGCCGGTTTCATGTTAATGGAAAGAAGTCCCATATACTATAATATGAACTCTTCATAATGCCAAAAATGAACCTATTTTTCTCCCGAAGCCGCCATATTCAAGTGCACCTGCATGCCGCTCGTAGCGCTAACTGGTTAATGCCCTTCGAGGAAGTATTAGCTGATCACCTTGACGTTAGGACCCCTCCACTCCAAGCTGAAGAGGGCGCATAATATGGGGAAGGGCAATTAACAGTGGTCAACACCCCACAGAATGTGAGCAATGAGGCTATCAATGCCTGCCCCTACTCTCGCCCAAACACAGATGTAGAAAACAGGGAAACTGTCCCATCCGCTCTGTATCCGACCTGCATGCTTTCATGGAACAAACAAAAGTAGTGAGCGCCAGCATCCCGACGGTCCTGACCAATCACAGCCTTCGGTTCAGCGGCCGTGCCGAGGGTGTTGCTACCTAAATCAATGCTTCTCGTTTCATCAACCTTTATATAAAGAAAGAGTAAGGCATCTGAGCGTGTTGATTATCATTACTAATCAGCTCAGTGGTACTCATTTCATCATCCGGTAATTATAGACATTCGGAATCTACTCAGAGTGCTAAGGTGCACTGCTACTGAACTCACTGGTACTCGTTTTAGCAACAGGTAAATAAAAAATGCCGAGTCGATTCAGCATGCGGATGAACATTAAAACCCGGCCCAACGGTCCTCGTTTTATCAACCTATAAATAAAGATTGAGCCGGTTCAGCATGCATTGATGATCGTTATTAGCCAGCTCAATGGTCCTCATTTCATCAACCGTAAATAAAGAACGGCTGAGTTCAGTTCATGCTGATGGTGGACATTACTACCCTGCTCTGTGTTATGAATTGCAGCCTCAGCCTGTAACCTCCAGGTCACGCGCAGCTCTGTCAGTGGGGGCTCAGCACACCGAGCTTCTTACTGTTCACGAACATCAAAAGACTGGGGGGCTTATTTACAAGCCCCTTGCGCTGCCGGTACGTCACCTTTTCCCCCCCATATTAACAGTGACGCAGCGGCGGCGGAAGGGGCTTGCAAATAAGCCCCTGGGTCTTCAAAATTGCAATTTTTCAAACTATCGATAAACATGCTGATGCAAACAGAGATGCATCAATTTCCTCCACTGCTTTGCATTCCATACGTTAACAGAACATAAATACTAGTTTACAAGTAGCGCAGCACAAGCCCCCTCCCAAAGAAGCCCCGGGGGTGCAGGGCAGTGCCAACAAGAACACTCGGACACTTCGAGAACCTGTGGTAAAAGAGCCCCGCCCAGTGGTGCCCCGGTCTGAGCGCGTTTTACACCGCAGGGTCGATTTACAGCCGCAACAGCCTGGATTTAGGTGTTCAGTGCAGAGTCACAAACTAAAAGTGAGGACTTTCCAACCATCCAACCTTGGAAAACCAGTCGGGGATTGGCATTTTTAGCAGCAGTAAGGCCAGAGCTGGGAGCAGGGGTTGTGACTGGCCACAGCACCGTGGGGGTTCCCACACGTTCGCAATGACTTCACACGCCACAAATGACAGTCTATGAATTTCAGGAAACGTCTAGAAACGCGTCTGTTTCGCTGCCACATGAGAACCCACTGACTTCGCCTCAGTACATACTGTATCCACATGAACATCTCCCAGAAGCATCTACCTGTTTAATGCTACAATCCAGTCCTAGTCAGTTTTGTTTGCTTTTGGTTGCGAATTGTAACTTACTATTCTCTGTAAAGTAACCACAATGCCTCACGGCGAGGGAGCATTTTATACAACTGATAAACAAATACACAATAATGTTAGGCCACAAACGGTGGCGGAAGTGTGCGAAAAGAGCGTGGAAACTTCTCTGACATGGGCTGGGTCGGTATGTTGGTAAGGAAGGGTATCTGCCAAGCACAAACCAGCCTAGAGGGCAGGGTAAACCTAAACACGGCCGGGAGCCCAGGGACGCCTTTCAAAATGGTGTCCTAGGACTCTGGGAGAGGTTTTTCCATCACATGGAAAAATATTTTGCACGCAGAGTTGAAAAAGGAGAGAAAAAGTTATACATGAAACCGCACCGGAGTGGAACGTTTACTCCATCAAACTCTTGTCAGTGCAGATAATCTGCATGAATAAGTGAAAGGAAGTCACAATGAGCCAGGAAATATACTGGTTCAGGTTTTTAATATTCTGAAGCTCCCTCCAAAAATGCAGGAATTACTGGTAAATCTGTGACGCAAAGATTTCCGATTTTTTTTCTGAAATGGATAAATTATAAATAATTTTACAGCGGTCAGAGATGCCTGCATCCTGAGCATCTCAAAAACCCAGAAGACAAATGAAAACACAAGGGAACATAATTACAAATACATTATTAAAGTGCCTGATAGCACTTCTTTCAGAGGCGCTTTCATGCATGGAGATGCAGATGGATTACCCAGTACTGCTTTCATTGACTTCAGAGAAAATGAATGGCTGAATCAACTCTGCTGGATTCAAACCTGTGACTTACAAGTCCCAGGGGATCCATCAATGCGCCGAGCAAAAGAGATCGGCTTGGATCACACCCAATGACCAGTATTCCGTTCACTCATGGCCACGAATGAAAACTGGCCGGCATGAGTCTGAAGCTGCAGAGGGGCATTTTACACAAAGGAAGCCAACAAGAAGAAGAAAAAAACCGAAATGAATCTGAGGCAGTTCTTTAAATGGCAGAAACTGTCCAGTAGGGAGTGCCTACTATCTGCACTTCTTTAACTTGAAAGTGAGAGTGCCCGCACTTCTCAGCACTGCTGCAATACATTTAATGGGCAGAGTACCAGCACTTCTCAGGAGCAGACAGGCTCTCTAAATAGTGATTACCTGCACTTCCATATTTCCATTTAAAGCCCTGCACGGCACTGCTGCTGATACCGGATTCCACGCCAACTATCTCCTCTCTCACTTTACAACAGCTTTGTTGCCCTTCATCAGCGTTGTGAGGCTTCGCCACAATCACACCTACAAAAAACCCTGAATAAGTACATTCACTTCCTGCAAACTCGGAGCATATGCCAAGATATTCAGCAACTCACTGGGACTAATAGGATACACATGCATTTTCCATTGCACGGTGAAGCGATCCCAAAGCCTGATATTCCACGTTCAAACACAAGAGTGTTAAACGGAGGCAAGACAGAGCCCAGTGGCAAATACATGTGGTGCAAGTGGGCGCATCCATGGCCTCCATAGCCGAGGACATTTTAGAGTAGCCCTTCATTCACACAGAGCAGGCATGAACACTTAACTATGATAATCTTGTGGTACTACAACACAACACCAGCACCTACAGCAATGTGACACAGAGGAGGGTGCGGATTCCGGCACCCACTAACCACCTCCTACCAGGGTCATATCATAATACACACAGGACACTGTGCCAAATTAAGCCAAACGTCCTTCCATTTAAAATTAGAGGGAAATGTGACTTGGCCATGGAATAGCTCTTCACAATTTGAAAAGCCCAAATCTTTTAAATAGCCCCAAACAGAATGGAGAACTGAAACTGACCACCGTCACTAGAACTAGTCGCAAAGTGCTCTTGCGGATTTGCAAAATCAGTTACCATTCACAGGGCATCACACAGTCCTGTGCTGCTTTAATACAAAGAAGGAAGCTCCCACAGTCGCAAGCACTAAAGAGATGGACCACACAGTAGACAAGCATTGGAAATGACAAAAGGTCTGGGTTGCATTTTGAGTCCTGACTAAAATATTTTCAAAAAAGCCCACTGCAGTGACCAAAAAAAAAAAGATTGGTTTCTGTATGCAATGCATCTATGAGATAAATAAGTTAACGTGTGATGACTCAGTGTATGAATGAGATTTAAAATCATCCCTCAGTCATTGCAATGCAAGTACGCCATAGAAGGTGGGAATAATAAAGCAAACAGCCAATGGCATGAGGTGTAAGGTTAATACTCCTATGGGGTAGAGGTACAGCTTACTCTAAGTATATGTTAAAGAATTGGTAATGAAGATTGGCTTCCACTGTCAAGACAGAACTAAAATGAAACAGAAGACACAGAAAAAAGGCTTTATGAAACAGCTATTAGCTCCTCCAGCTCACAAGCCTGGCCGAAATAAAATCCAACATTGATGAAATTTGCCTCTTAGTGCGGAACATTTGAAAACATAATAAAGGAGCTTCTCGAAAACAGATCAGATATCTCGTAGGGTGGGTGCATCACCCTAACAAGAAGAAGGTATGGGAGCAAAACCATAGCCTAATATTTAAAACACCCCAGAATTTGGAAACCCCAAAATTGTACCTCATACAATTCAACCACTGGAAATAAATGCACAAAAAGCGCCATCCAGATCATCAATTTAGCAGAGTGGCAAAAACAAGTAGCTGGGACCACTCAATAATTGGAGTCTAGATCAGGGAGAAGTTAAAAGTGCTGTTATTAAAATCTCAAAATCAAGTGATGTAGAATAAATGCTATAAAAGCTCAATTTCAGAGTTATACAGAATAGACAAAATCAGAAATCATGCGGAGTCCCAAATGAGCAGCAAAATCATTAAAGAGTCAGATAACATTCCCATTAGAACAGGAAAGTCTTCATTGATCTTCTGGCTCACCCCCAAATCCAAGGGTTCTTATACACAATTCTTGTATAACAAATCAGTTAAAACAGCAAATTCCTCATGGTTTGATCGTAAGTAACACTTCTTTAACAACTCAGAAATGTGAACATCATTACCTTAACACATAAGCACTATCCATTTTAAGGAGACATTCGGCATCTTCTGTGTTACTTCCATCCGGAGATGTTCAAACAAAATCTGAAACATTTTAACAATATCATTTCACACAAATGAATAGAACCTGTCTACATAGCGGGACGACAGTGGAAAGACCTTGAATGTTGCAACACATCAGGAACACTTGAAAACTAATTGAAAGCTTTGTATCTACAGTGGTCGAAGTGGGCGGGATCGGCAGGGCACGGCGTGCCCCTACTTCTCTAATTTCATAGATTCCGTTCCCCTACTCTCTTATTTTAAAATGCCTCCCGGATGGCAGAAATCGCCAAAGCCATAGTTAAGGCTCGGCTTTTGGGGACGGGCGGAACGGGCAGAGAAGGAAAAGGACTCTGTCTTTTCCTTCGTGCCCAGAGAAGACAGGGACAGTGTCCAGCTCTCCTGCAGCTGCCCCCTCTCTTTGTTCCCCCTCTTCTCTCTCTTTCTGTCTCCCTCTTCCTCATTTAGTGAAAACCGAGACTTCAAAAAACGGGTATTACCCTCTCTTTCCTCCTTTCGTTTATTTGCTCCCCTGTGAAATGGATCCAAAAAGAAAAACACTTTTGCTGGAAACGTTGTCTTTTTTTTTTACATTTTTCAATTTCTAAGTGCAGCCTCGGGGTGGAGAGAAATAAAACATTCAAAATATGAAAAATAAATAACTAACTAACTAAAGTAAGACAGAGTGGTTGCAAGGTGGCCAGATTGACTAATTCACACCTAAACACATTAGCGCCACTTTACAGTGTTTGCCAGTGAAGCGCTACTTTTGTTTTCCCAGTGAAGCGCTACTTTTGTTTTCTCGTCTCTCTTTGAACAACATTGTTTTCCCTGGGTGGGAAAGTGCACTATTCCTGGAGGTACTGAAATACCTGCTTGATGGGTGAATTGGAAAACAAAATGTGTACAGCGGCTCAGTGTTCAGGGATGTGGTCTTTTTAAACCATCCTGCTTACGTTTTGTAAGGATATAAGCAATGGGCATTGAAACAGGTCCCTTCTGGGCCCTGTAGTCATGGCCTTAAATTTTCAGGCAAAAGCACTCACTAATTTCTGAATAATGAGTGTGAAAGGAAAAAGGTAACCATGTTGTTCCTGCTTACATTTCACATGCTTTACTTAATCTTGCATTCCCTAGGAGTGTTTGCTTTTTCTAGGATGTTGTTAATTTCTTTTAGGCAGCATATTGCTCTTGTCTAGTGCGTAATTTGAATTGAGTCACATCCAGGTGTTTATAGTGGGTCAGTGCAGTGCAAGTTTCTCTCAGTGGGGCAGTATGGTGTTCAGTGGGGGAGAGGATGTGGCACTATGGTCAGAGCTGCTGAATTTGGAACTGGGGAACCAGGTTCAGCCTTCATGACCAGTCCACCAGACCACACCCCTTGAGGGAGCACATTCCCATGCTAGACCATAGAAGGTCCCGCAAGATCTTAAAAGCCCTGGTGTCGTAGCACCAGCAGGTGGACCCTAGTGGTGACAAGTGTGGGTTAACCTTGAAGGCCTGTCCACCACAATCCATGAAGTTCACCTCCAGTCTTGCGGGCAGGCCTATAAAGCAGCACACCATAGAGTGACAGTGACTCTGTGACTGAGGTCACAGGACCCTTGAGCAGGGTGGCTCTAGGGCAGTGCTGCCTCCTTCCTGGCCTCCAACAATTTTCGGCAACAATAAAAATGTCATGATAACTCCAGTGATTAATGTTCTTAGTAGAGAGAGATGTTTGTCTAGTGGAAGTTTTGACTCATGAAAAGGAAGCGCAGAGGGTCAATGTGCCTGCTGCTAAGTACATGTACCATGCAGATCACAAAGTGCACATAATGTAAATAGGTCAGTGGGTTACTGCTTTTGTCAGAGACCCTATTGTTACATGCAGTTAATAAGTTAAATCCTAACATAGAACAGTGAGCTATTAACTGTCATGTAAGAGCTGCATGCAAACTGCAAAGTATAAATTAGAGCGTTAGGGTTTTTTCCCCAGTCTTTGATTATCCTAATGTTGCAAAAAAGGGTTAATTTGGGTAGAAATCAATTCTGATTATTAAAGCGAACCCCCAACTATGGTATTAAGTTTTAAATTCTGAGTTTGTGTTTCTCCAGACCAATCACTATTAAACTATGCTGCCTACTAGTATGGCTGTCATGTGACTCCTACACCTTGTAGTGCTTTGTCTTATGTAACATTTCCTATACAGTGATTTATACACGTATGATTGTCTCTGTGTAATATGTGTGATGTAAAGTGCTCTGACACCCTACACTGGTATTAGTGGTGCTGTAAATTTTCTGATACTTTATTATTTTGACATTTTTACACATGCTAACAATCTCTGCAAAGATTTTTCCTTATTAGTACCAGTGGAACATACAACTGCAGCAGTGAGAAAGGTGACCAGTCAACCTTTGCAAAGGGCCCTCCACTTCACAGCAGCACAAGTCAAATTTTTTAGTAACTTTTGATCCATTTGAGCTATAAACAATTTGTTAGTTAAAATCGTCAGATTATGCAGCAGATGATGTATTATGTGGCAAATATGGCAGAGCCATCATTATGTGGAAAACATTTGCAAACTAGGATCTTTTGCCATTCATGTTTGAACTGCTCTTGTGGAAAAAGGGAGGAGAAGTGCTGATGACAAACTCCATGGCTGGGAGACAAATGGCTTGCGATTCCACTTTTAAGGATATTTGGGACATTCTGTGATTGGAAACGTATCCCACTTTGTGAATGTATTTTAATGCCAATAACTCATATTAAACCGTAAATAAACATGTGTATCTATTGGTTAAATTAAATAACGTAATAAGCTGTAACCAGTTAGTGAAATGGGAAACAAATACTAAAAATTGGGATATTTTGCTCTTTCTGCCACACCTCTGACTCCGCCCACTGACCCAATCCACGGGTTATTCCCGCCCTCTGATTCTCCGCCCACAGCTCCCCTACTTTTTCCCCCCACTTCGACCACTGTGTATCTATAACTGTAGGAATAAACCATCAGATCAGCAGTCTTCTCTCTGTAGAGCCTATGAGGAGAGAAGTTGCACAGGGGGACCAGATAGGAGGGGAGAATGCAGGAATGATTTATAGAAACAGCATCCATTTTATCCAGGAAGGAATTTTCATATAAATGTGGCACAATTAAATGATATTAATATACACAACTCCACAATCATATTTAATTTGTTTATAATCAGTTAACTAATCATGTGCATATTAGATACATGATAAAAATTATTTCAATTTATTATTACTTATTGCACAAAAATATACATTTGGAAAAACACTTCCACGGTTCCCCCTCTGATTATCTTATAATCACTAAAACCCATTAAAAACTCCATTAAGCAGGAAATCCTTCAGTCTGCATCACTTTCTGCTTCTTTCTGGAATTCTCCTCTGCCATCTTTAGCTAGTTGGAGACACAATCCTAGATAATCTCCATCTCATTTTCCACAGATCTTTCTTCTTCAGATTACACGAATTACTTCTGTTTTCACACTTTTTAAATATGCGCCCAGAAAAGTTCAGAAAAAAGGATAATTGAGCAAATTGTTATAATTAATACAGCTGTTAAGATCCGTCTTAATGTACTCCCATCCAAATTATATAATCGCTCACGAACCTTACTCAAACCCTTTCCTAACCCACTAAACAAGGAATGTACAGTTTCCCATAAGCCATGCTATTTGAAAGATTGAAGTTTGTGTGAACTATAAGTAATATTAGTAATATAAGTATTAATAACCCTACTATTATCCAGAATGTATGTGCAACACCTGATGGCCTTTATCACCGTGCAAACTCCGCCTTCCTTCACCAGAAGAATATCCAATGCTAAACAGTTCGGCAGAACCATAGTCCTAATAGCCATCATCTCTGTATTTATCTGTTTCAAGGTTCGGGCTGTATCTACTGCAAGCTTATCCAGTAGAGAAGATACACTACTAATTTTCACATCATTCAATGGCACACCTACAGAATAAATCATAGCACCTCATGTATCTAAAACTACTTGTCCAAAACTCTGCTTTTCTCTTTTTCACACCAATTTCACCATCCATTTCACTCATATGGTAGAATCTCAAAAACACTAAAGCCCGATAACAAGATCCAACCCAGTTATGCAGCAAATTGAAATAGGTTATCTTTCCACAAACATAATAGATTATTGGCTTTCCACTCAACAAATGTTTCCCACTCACTTCATAGCTTCTTCACACATACTTTCTCCACATATTTAGCTTTACCACCTTTCAAAGGACTATTTCTCACCAAGCAAAATTCACCCTTTTGTTCTTGCTCCATCCCCAACCTAGGATGCAAATTCAGTAATCTAAATTCCTCCTCTTCCTTTATTGGTCCATTATAGACATTTCTTCTTCCCAATCTCTTACTCCTCTCTCATTATATCTCCTAATGAAATTATGTTTTTCCCTATTCAGAACACATACATAACCCTGTTTAGTAATTTTAATTTCATGCTTCTTTTGTGCAATTACCCTAAAAATATATCATATATTTAACAGCTCTATTGTCTTCTTTTATAGGTAAATCTTCTAAACTCACGTTGAAATCCATTAGATAAAGAAAAAGAAATTCATCATTATTAAATATAGCAACATACACATTACATGACAACGCAAAGGAAATTAGAAATTGAACATACCTTGATCCCTCACCAGCAGAAGTAAGAAGAAAAGCACAAACAAAACAGTCTTTAATCGTCATAATATTTAGATATTCATGAATTATTTTATTATAAATGTTATCTTGAAATCCACTAAGTTCTCTTTATGCTATAGCATATCATATTTCAATTCATTCCTAACAGTAGTTAATTCAACAGAGACATGTCCCACTGGAGTCAGTAAGCACAACAACCCAGCTAAGACTAATAATATTGTTATTATTATCACTAAACCTAAAAATGAACAGAATTTACTATTCTCCATGTTCTATTTGAGACAAAAAAATTATCATGAGGCTCAAAAATACAAAGTCAACACAATTTTAGTTTATAACAATCATAGATTTCTTCTTTTATTCTTATTTCTTTAAAACCACAATCAAAACAAAAATTAAAAATCATATTTTTGCTAATTTCCCTCAAAAGTTCAGTTCATTTCAGTCTTTTATTTGTCTTTATTTTGTTCAACAACTCTTTCTTGATCTAATTTTGTCTTAGTCTCTTTATCATTTCAAGGTGGCTCGTCTTCGGTCTCTGTTCTACTCTCAGATTCACTCTCAAATTTGTACTGACAGTGATTCACTGGAAAGTAACTCTCTAACTCCAATTCTTCACCATTCAGGTGAAGCATATTTTCTATTTGGAACTCTCCTTCTCGTTGACCTTTTGGAAACAGGTGATTCACCCAACTGGTTTCAGAGTCCAATTATCTCTCAAGCTTTTCTGCCTCACAATACTTTCTTTTGCAAGTTCTTTTCCATGGAATAACTTATTTAGCTTTACTTTGTTCACCAGCAGTCTTTATTAAGTTGTCTTTACTATCTGATGAACTTAGACTTGAGCTTGAACTTATTCTTGAGTCTTGATAAGCCTTGTCTGAACAATTTACTGCAAACTCCTTTCTTCCTCTGAGGGGTTCAAGTAACTTGAATTTTCAACTGCAGTTTCTCATTGTTTGGATCAGGGTCTAATTCTTCCTACTGCCACTCATGCTTTTGGCTCTTACACAATAACAGCTCTTCACTCTGATCCTTGCTTTAAAACTGGACTTTTGGCTTTTCAGGTTCTTCATTAGAGTTTTCACTAACCTGAAATTTTATGAGTCCATTTCTTTCTTCACCAGTTTCAAAATGTTCATCCTCCTCTTGATCCATGTTACGAACTTGAGGTTCGTTTTGAACTTTACCTTGTACTTGACTTTGTAGGTCAATGACTTGTCTACCACTTCTTCTATTTATTTATTTGGTGTTTTATATAGTGCGAACTTGACCCTAATAGGGTATCAGAGCGCTTTACATTCACATAAAGTTTTCCACTAATCATTATACAGTAAGTTACTAGCAACAGTTATGCTACAAAGTCATAAATTAGTTGTACATTGAATTGTGATAGAGACATTTGTGCATGACATACAAATTTACAAAATCAAAATAACGTTAGTGGTGGATGTGTGGTAGTGTCTGTATTAAACAAGAAGGTTGTTGTAATCTTTCAAAGGTGCTGGCCTGTTCTATCTCCATGGTGATGGCTCGCGTGAGGAGTCGTTACCGGAGAACCGACAGGCTCGCAGCAGGAGTTGGTGGTTTAACTGCATACCAATAAAAGACGTGAAAAAACTTACCGGTGTTCGTCTTTTCAACACTGGCGACGAGGAAACTTGCGGGGGACAAGCCCGCCACCAACTCTCCCCAATGTCCTGGACCCACGGACACAGACTGCATCTCTTCGCATGCCGGAGCGAGACCTTCAAAGCGGTGATATCTTCAACCTTCAGCAATTTTCCTCCTTCTGCCCCGGATTTTCGGAGACGCTCGGATTGAGTTTTGGGCAATTTTGACCATTTTGCCAACTCTCCTTGGGCAGTTACTACACCTCGTGACGCCACAGCTGACTCACTTGCCCATGCACACGAGTGCCCTCTGTCTCATCCACGTCACGCTACGTTGCGCTACGTACGTGCGTGCCGCCATATTGTTTTTTTTTGTTTTTTTTTTCGTTTCCTTGACAACCGGTCACGAAGCTTTACACGGAGGATCTTTAACACAATTATCGCCCCCCTATGATACCCAGGTACAGATTGAACCGTTTTTGAAGCTCTTTATCTGCCACAAGCTGCCTATGCCTGCGTTTACTTGCTTCAACTGCTTTGCTTGATTACCTTTTAGACATTAACCACTTGTGCTCACTATTCTTCCATAACAAATTCACACCTGCTTACAACATTGATCAATTATCGTGACATTAGTGACTTTATTTTGTAGCTGGTTTTCCTTGCTTGAGATTAACATTTAAACCCTACGCCTACCATGACTGCCACTACTATGAGCCAACCACCTCCTTTCCTTTGCGATAAAGGCGAACCTCTCCTGCCATGGAAAAGATGGAAACTCTTATTCGACTCTTATTTGGTCGCAATTGGTGGAGAAAAATTTTCTGCTCATAGAAAACAAGCAATTTTGCTTCACAACTTGGGAATAGAGGGACGGAATATTTATGAAAGCATTGACTTAATTCCAGTAGGTGAAGGCGATGGCGAACCTTCAGATGTATTTGACATGTCCATGAAAATGTTAGAGCTGTATTTTGGACCGCGTATCAATGTAGTTTTAGAGAGGCACAAGTTCTTCATGAGGGTCCAAGAACACAATGAAAAGGTTGGCAACTACATAGCTTCCTTAAAAGCACTTGCACGCACCTGTGAGTTTGGTGATCTCACTGACTCGTTGATACGAGATCAACTGGTCAGGTGCACAAACAGTCCCAGGGTGCAAGAAAAACTCCTTTCCAAAAATCCGTCTCTAAAAGAAGCCATAACCATCGTAGAGGGCATGGAAAATACCTCTGGCTGGGTGAAAGAAATGAAGGCCCACAACACATCCGCTGACGAAG
Source organism: Calotriton arnoldi (assembly GCA_963921515.1). Classification (NCBI taxonomy): domain Eukaryota; kingdom Metazoa; phylum Chordata; class Amphibia; order Caudata; family Salamandridae; genus Calotriton; species Calotriton arnoldi. The sequence goes on from CAWUFW010003133.1 coordinate 730,455, forward strand.
TTCTTACGCCCAGTTCTATTCACGAAGTGAGGCCAAAAGGAGACATCCTCCACTCAATCTAAAGAGTTCGTTGACAATGTCTCCAAAGTGGTCAGAGGATTTAAACCTAAAACCTCCACAGACTTTTCTAAGTTGAAGTGTTACAGGTGTGGGAGTAACAACCACTCTTCCAACTACCCTCAATGTTATGCCAGGAATACCACGTGTCACAAGTGCGGCATCAAAGGCCATTATGCTAGACTATGCAAGACTGGTGGGAGGAGTACGCACAGTGGATGGTGCGCATGAGAATATTGAAACAAATGTTTTCTCCAAAACGACCATGTTAAGTGTAAGAGGTGATGGCGTGGTGGATGCTGACCTCGTCAAGATGCCAGAATGCGAAGTTGTGATTGGTGACGAGTTGATTGTGGTCTTAGCTGACTCTGGTTCTCCTTTCACTATGTTAGACAGTGAACTTTGGGACAAGACATTTCATGATTTACAACTGGTTGCACCAGACATTAACCCTGTTAGTTATGGTGGCTCACACATTGATGTGATAGGTTATGCCATCATGAAGATTCACTTCAAAGGAAGGGACACCATTGGAAAGATCTATGTCGCCAAGCGTGGTGACAACCTCCTTGGTTGGAGACATCAGAGAGACTTGGGAATAATTCTTAATCCCAATGCCCGCTGTCCTTCAGAACAAGTCATGCTGATTGACCATAGTATGTCTTCTAATAAGTATTTTGAGGAATTTCCTCAAGTTTTCTCTGACAATTTGGGTTTGCTCAAGGACTTTGAGCACCGCATTGTGCTTAAGCAGAAAGCTGTACCAGTGGTACACAAGGTTAGGAAAGTCCCTAACATGATGTTGGAACCCCTAAAGAGTGAGCTTAATAGGCTGGTCACTCAAGGTGTAATAGAGGAAATTGAATCCTCTGAATGGTTGGCCCCAGTGGTTTTAGCCCCCAAGGATGGTGGGAGGAGCATTAGGATGTGTGTTGACTTGAGAAGCCTAAATAGGTGGATTTGGGTGGATCGTCAACCACTTCCTAATATCTCGGAATCGATCAACATGCTTGGTGGTGCAAGGGTCTTTAGCGTGTTAGATTTATCCTCGGCCTACCACCAAGTCCCCTTCATCCTGACTCCAAACATTTGACGTCGTTTGTGACACCACTGGGGGCCTTCCGTTTCATCAGGATGCCGTTTGGGTTAGCCTCAGCAGCTGCCTGCTTTCAGCGCATTATGAAGATGGTTCTGAAAGATGTCCCCAACATCATGTTTTTTCAGGATGATATTTTAGTGTATGGCAAGAATGATTCTGAACATGACACAATTTTGAGACTCACATTACAAAGACTAGCTGACAAGGGGTTAACAGTGAATCGTTTGAAATGTAAGATTAATGTAACTTCTGTCACATATTTGGGACATGTTATATCTGGGGAAGGTATCCAGCCAAAGCTAGATTTGGCCAAAAGCATTGTTGATGCCCCTGCGCCAGCTGACAAGGAGCAGGTGAGGTCTTTTCTTGGCCTCGCTGAGTTTTATTCTAAGTTTATCCAAGGTTTTGCCTCCACTGTTGAACCCATCAGAATACTTCTTAGGAAGGGAGCACGTTTTGATTGGTCGGCTGATTGTGCAGCGGCTTTCAGTTCCATAAAACAGGGAATAGGGAAGATGCCAACTCTTTGGTCATTTTGACTCCAAGAAGAAAACTTTCCTAACTACAGATGCCAGTTTGTGCGGTCTTGGGGCTGTTCTCTCTCAGGTTGATTGCGGAGAAGAGAAAGTTGTTGCGTTCGCTTCTAGGGCATTGGAGGAAGCCTGAACAACAGTATTCATGTATTGAGAGGGAAGCTCTGGCCATAGTGTGGGCTGTAAAGCACTTTAAGTTTTACCTGTGGGGCATCCCCTTCCTTGTTAGATCTGACCATCGTCCTTTGGTTCATGTGTTTCCCTGCATGGAGAGCGAAAGACTTACCCCAAGGCTGAAGCGTTGGAGTGAGGGTTTAGAGGAATACAATTTTCGTGTGGAATATCTACCTGGTACTGCTAACAAAGCGGCAGATTGTCTTTCTAGGTTACCTATCGAATGTCCTGGCAATGCCCTTGACTCGGACACGGTTAATGTTAGCTGGGTCAAGGAGTCTGCCATTCAAGAGAGTGAGTGGGAAAGTTCTTTGAAAGCAGATCCTTTGTTACCTGCAGTGACACATTTTTGTAGTTGAGGGATGGCCAGACAATAAGAGAATAGATTCTGAGTTGCTTCCTTTTTGGTCCATCAGGAATGAGCTTACTCCTTTGCCAGGGGCAACTCATGCGTGGAGAGAGAGTGATTCCCACCTGAGGATCTCAAACCTAAACTCATAAACCTAGCTCACGAAGGACATTTGGGAAGAAGTCTCACGAAGTCTCGCCTCAGGGAGAGGTATTGGTGGCCAAAGATGGATAGTCAGGTGGAAAAGGTGGTCAGTGAGTGTTATGAGTGCGCTTCCTGTGATAAGTCCCGTGTTGTCAACACCCCTCCGCTGTCTCCGGTTGAAGTTCCGCAGGAACCTTGGGTCAAGTTGGGGTTGGATCTCATGGGCCCTTTTGAGCTTTTGAATCCTGCAGACAGATTTGTGATTCTTTTGGTGGATTATTCGCTCCAAATGGGTCTCCACCAGATGTGTAAGTTCAATCAGCACAAGGGTGGTTATTGATTTTCTCAAAGATGAATTCGCTAGCGAGGGGATTCCCAAGTTCCTTATCACAGATAATGGTCTGCAATTTGTTTCTCAAGAGATGAATGAGTTTTTAAGGGACTATGGAATTGTTCATCAGAGAACTGCTCTTTATACTCCGCAGGCCAACGGTCTTATGGAGCGCATGAACAGAGTGGTCAAAGCATGCGTGCAAAGGGCAATTGAATTGAGAGTTCCTCTTAAGAGTGTCTTGAGGGACACATGGTGGGCTCATCGCACTGCCCTCAATGTGGTTCTGCGGAAGTCCCCATTTCAAATGTTGCGTGGGAGGGTTGCGCTGTCCAAACTCAATCCTGGGTGGCTGCCTCTTATTGAGGGTTCTGTGTTGTGTGGGGAGGAGTTGAGTGGTAGAATTGAGTCCTACCAAAGTAAGTACAAACAAAGGTTTGATTCCAAAAATCAACCAAGGTAACATCATGGAAGGTTGGTGAGTGGGTGTTTATTAAAAGACCACGCTGGCACAAGAAGGGTGCCACAGACTTTATGGGACCATTTGCCATCACTGCTGTTTATAAGAATGTGGTTACTGTACATAATGGTGGTAAGTGGAGCATGTCTCGTTTAGTGAAGTTCCAGGGTGACAAGTCCATGTTTCCTTCTTGCCCTGATATTTCACCTGCTTCAAACTTACCCACCAATTGTGGTTCTTCACCTTATTGTCCTAGATCTCGCCGACTTCCCAAAAGGTATGATGACTACGAGATGTATTGAATTTTCTTTTGCTTTGTTCCTTGCTTATCCTGGTCCATTGCATATGATGTTCATTTTTCAGTATAATTGTTACTGTTTTTAGTGCTGTATTTGGAATGGGTGTTTTCTTCTCCTTTTCCTTTCTTTTTCTTTTCTCTTTTCTTTCTCTTTGTTGTCTCCACTGTAAAGGGGATGTGTTGTAATCTTTCAAAGGTGCTGGCCTGTTCTATCTCCATGGTGATGGCTCGCGTGAGGAGTCGTTACCGGAGAACCGACAGGCTGGCAGCAGGAGTTGGTGGTTTAACTGCATACCAATAAAAGACGTGAAAAAACTTACCGGTGTTCGTCTTTTCAACAAAGGTCCTCTGATAACGACCGGACTGCTGGAGTTATGGCAGGAATTTGCTCATAAGAAAGGTTTTGGCTGCGTTTTTAAAAGCCGCGATGGACGAGATTTTTCTAATGTTAGGGGGGAGAGCGTTCCAAATTCTTGGTGCTGCGCCAGAGAAAGTCGATCATAAGTTCTTTTCTTTCAGAAGAGGGCCGGTTTTAGTAATAGATCTCCATGACTCCGGGAAACCCGGCAACCTCCTGATAGAGTGATTTTCTGAGCTAGGTACATGGGTGTAATGTATCGCTTTGTGAGTGATACATGCCATTTTTAGCTGTATTCTTGCTTCGTAGGGCAGCCAGTTGAGCGCTTTCACATGAGGGGTGATGTGGTCGAATTTTCTGGATCCAGTTATAAGTCTTGTAGCCGCATTGAGACAGGCTTTTAGTGGAGCTGTTGAAATCTTAGGAAGACCGGCTAGTGTTGTGCAACCGTACTCGATCCTTGAAATGACTAGTGCCTGGACTGCAGTTTTAAGGTCTGCGTTATTATGAAAGGTTTCAGTTTTCTGAGGTAGCTTAAATGGAAGCGGGCGTTTTTTGCCATCGTATTGATATGTGCAAGCATGTTCAGGTTTTTGTCTAGCATAATGCCCAAGGATCTGGTTGAATCTACAATCCTCGGGATACAGTTTAGCGCCGTGATTAGTATGGTCCACTCTGTGATATTCATGGTGCTTTTCTGGGGGGAAATCAAGAGGAATTCAGTTTTCTGTGGGTTAAGCTTGAGGTGATTACTGGTTAGCCAATGGACGGTTTTCTTTAATGCCTGGTTCATGATACCGATCTCTTCTATCAATCTGATCTTTATGTAAAGCTGTGTATCATCAGTATTACCTCATAGGGTCCTTGCATCACTCTTCCAAGCAGTTCTTCCTGATGTGCTTCCAGACCACTATCCAGCCTCCAGGATTTAGACTGTGGCAGGAGATGTCCTTTGTTGCTTCCGTTACCACATCCACCTGATAAGAGACAGGTTTCACCATATCAGCCAGACATCAGTTATTGAATCTAATGCAGCTGAAGGAATGTAGGCATGGTCACTTCTTGGGGCAATAACCCATTCTTTCTGTCAGGAGAACATTTAATGCTCATCAAAACAAGAGAAAGTGTGTAAGACCACTTTAAACTAGTTGAAGCATGCACTTTGGACAATTTGTTTTTGAGAGTTCCACTAGCCCTCTCCACCACACCTCAAGATTGAAGATGATAAATACAATTGAACTTTTGATTTATCTGGAATTCTGTGCAGATTATTTGCAAAACTCCATTTTTAAAATGAGTACCACAATCTGTCTTAATATAAGTTGGAATTCCAAATCTGGGTATCAGCTTCATCAACAAAAGTTTGGCAACTGTAAGGCTATCTGATCTCCGGGTGGGATAAGTCTCAACCCATTTAGAAAACAGGCAGACAATGACCAAGGTGTATTTTAAACCATTGCATGCTGCCATCTCTATAAAGTGAGCTTGGAGTCTTGTAAATGGGCCTTCTGGTCAATGGTGGTCAATGCCCAGGATGGGTCTAGATTCCTTCTTCTCTCTCAAAGCTAGATTCCTAGAGCTTAGTATCAAGAACATGTACCCCCACCTCCCTTTGCACATCGACAGGTCACTCCTCAGTGCACTCACCATGGTTAAGGTGGACTACTGAAGCACTCTAATCATGTCCCTACTTGTGGCCCTCCTAAAGTAGTCTCCCTCTAATTGACCAAATAATCATCTTTACAACTCGCGTTCATTCTAATGACACAGGCCACCAAACTCTTAATAATGGCATTTGACAAAATGGCTGACAACGGTGGACCCCAATGAAAGCTTTTTACTTTGGTTTTCAAATCCATCCACATTCTGTCCACTCTCTTACCTAAATGGCTACCGTTCGGGCTACTCATCTGGCATTCACTGTACTCCGTAAACTCTCGCCTCCAGGCATCTCATGCAGACATACTCTCCCTCATGAGGATCAGTGAAGACTAGACTCTAATTCCAATTCATGAACCTACAAACCCAGCTATGCTGGCGCAAAGCACCCTGCCACAGCTTAAGTCAAAACTCCTAACCCCTTGCATCATAAATCCATTGGAGCAGGTTAAGCATCTCATTCTCTAGTAGCTGCAGTTGACCATTACACCCGGACTTGTTTCTCGGTGTAGCCTTTCCTTTACAAATGTTCTGTTACTTATATGCATAAATGCATACATTGAGATTTTTTATAAGTACCACAAAAGCACTTTTATCCAAGGACATTATCTTCAGTTGTGTGCAAACACATTTCAAAACGTTTCCCACAGAGACAGTTTCAGCACCTCTATGAAGCTTCTGTAAATGCAACTCTTCAACTGCTGAAAGACAAGGCGTTGAAATGTCCCAATGGGTAGGAAGATATTTCAAACTCATACCACAGACAGCAACGCTTCTTACTTGAGTTGTATTGTCAGCACGGGATCTTGCATCAGGCAACATGTCTAACCTGGGGTAAACCGATTAATAGGGTCAGGCATCAAGGATGTCCACCATGTGCCCAGCTCCCTACCAGCCATGTTATCTTTCAAGATACACACTTATTAAAGGACTGTGGCTCAGGCAGCATCACTACCCCTGGTGCTACAAAGACCCTATAAGGCTCTGACAGCTGTTCCTCAGGTACAGAGTAATCTACACTCAGACGACAAAGCTATCTCCCCGCTGATAGCCAGCAAGTGACGAGGCATCAGCAGTGGTGCTGGAACAATTTTCAGACTGGGGGTGCTGCCCTCAATCTTAAATCACTGAACTCATAGCAATTCTGAAAAATCCAAGCATAACACAAAGAACAAGTGCCACAAATGAGCCATGCCCATTCAGCAGGGGAGTGGTAAGAGTGTAGTATGTAGATGGTGTTGCATTTGAGAGCACACTGTCACAAATCTATCAATAAAGCATGGCGTGGTACCACACTGTCATTTACCAACAGCACATTTTTAATTTTAAAAAACCACTACATTTGCACAGACTTAAAGTTTTACTACTGATAAAACTATATAGCACACAAATGATAATGTGTGGAAATTGGTTTGCAGCAAATATTTGTAATTTGTACATCACCAAGTAAAGTGTATTGATTTGTTTTGATCCTATTAAAATCTCTGTTTCCAACACACTTCAGAATTAGAAAAAAAAACACTTCATTTATGCTTTCCTGTGTATTTATTTTGAAATATTTGTGCAGTTAGTTTATAGGTATTTAAATTGTGCTGTGTTTTAGAAGAAAACGACATCCTACAGCCTTTCCCTTCACACCAGCAAGATTGTCACATATTTCACTTTACACAATTCTCACACTTTGTAGTAAGAGAAAGAAACGTAAACACCAGTCTCCATGTTAAAAGAATAAGCAGAAATTTATCAGATGACTAGGCAGACATTTGACCTCTGTCTTTGAGCACACAACAAATGTGATAAAACAAAATGAAATGAAAATGAGATTTATAAAGTGCACTAATACCAAGGGGTGTCTAGGCGCTGGACTCGAAAGAAGATATCAAACTGAACTGGAGAGCTTTGAAAGAGGAAGCTACTGATTCAAAAGTCATGTTTTAAGGACTTTTCTCAACGCTAGCAGATCCGTTATCTTTTTCAGTTCAAAGGGGAGGGAGTTCCAGAGTCGTGATGTGCTGCCCACAAACCTTCTACCACCCCATGGAGACTTTTTAAATTTGGGGGCCACCAGGTTGTGGGTTGCAGCAGAGCGAAGTGGTCTTGATGGGATGTACCAGCGAAAGCTTTGCCTGAGATAGAGAAGGCCACTACCGTAAAGTTGCTTCAGGCAATACAGTGAGCCTTAAAATCTATATGTTTCTTGATGGGAACTCAATGGAGGTGGGTGAGTGCAGAGGAAATCGATTCACGTTTGGGAATGCCCAAAAGTAGTCGAGCAGCAGCATTTTGTAGAATCTGAATTTTCTTAAAGCATTTTTTCTGAATATTGACAAATAGGGCATTACAATAGTCAATTCTTGAAAGAATGAGAGATGATATCATGGTTTTCTGTAAGTCCATCGGGATGAAGGGGAAGATTTTCCTGAGAAGTTTGGTTGTAAAGAAAGAGGCTGAGGTGATGGAATTCATGTGGCCCTCAAAGGATAGTTTGTTATCAAAAACAAGCACTAGATTATTGACCTTTTTAACTGGGGAAGGGAGTATACCGAGTTCCGGAGGCCACCATATTGCGGACCAAAAGGAGGCGTTCCTTATAAAAAGCAGAACCTCCGTTTTATCAGAGTTGGGCTTAAAACAATTATGGGCCATCCATCTTTCAACCTAAAGTATGCATTTGTGGAAGTGTGTGGCGGTGTCTACTGGGTCACTGGCTACAGAAACCACAATTTGGCTATCATCGGCATAGGATACTGCTGAGAACCAAAAAGACCTGATCAGTTTGGCCAGTGAAGCATCATAAATATTTAAAAAAGGGTAGGGCTCAAAGAAGAGCCCTGGGAAATGCCACAAGTTTGGGTGAAAAGGGATGAGTTGAAAGCTTCAAGAGCAGCAAATTGTTTCCGACCAGTGAAGACAGATTTAAGGAGGGTAAGTGCTTGACCCATGATGCCAATCGAAGAAGGCCAAGGAGGATATCATGATTGACAGTGTTGAATGCCGCCGAGAGGTCCAAAAGAATCAGGGCTGCATTACCTCCTGCGTCAATGATCTGTCTGACTTGCTCCGATGCTGTGATTAGAGCAAGTTCCGTGTTGTGATGGCTTCTGAAGCCAAACTGGGAGGTGTCCGGTTGACCCTCTTCCTCAAAAAAGGATGTCACTTGAGAATGAATAGCTTTCTCAATGATTTTTTGCAGGAAAAGGGAGGGGATTAACTGTGCGGTAGTTATTGAGATTCGAGGTGACCAGATTTGGCTTCTTGAGAAGATGGATGCTAACTTCCACTTCATTGGGAAATATCCAGTGCTAGGCACCTGATTGAAGATGTTCATGAGATGCACGGAAATTATTTCGGATGCAAGGTGTATAATTTTAAGAGGGCAGGGATCCCAAGAGGATTTTTTTAGGGTGAGTAGGGTCAAGACTGAGGAGTGAGGAGAAGGTGGACAGCATGACTGGATCATTGCCCAAAATGGGGGCGGCAGTAGTCCCTGATAGTGCAGAAGAGATGGAGGATCCTGGGTCAACTAGCAAAACATCCACCACAGAAACATGGGTAGGTCCGTTGTTTGTTGAGAAAAAATTAAAGACTGCATTCACCTTATCTTGAAAATGGAAGGCTAAAGACTTGCAGAAGACTTGACTAATGTTATTTTTGTTTTCTGGGGACTTGTGTTTTTTTTTTTGTTTTTAACTGCGGCACAAAGTTGTTTTGAACAATATTTTGAAGATTCTATCTTGTGGGTGTAGTAGCTACTAGTTTTCTCCTTAAAGATCATATTTTTATTGATTACTAGACAGCACTTAAACCTTTCTTTTTCCATTAGGCCATAGTTAAGCCTCCATTTCCTTTCCAGCCTGCGACAGGCCTGTTTCTGGAGTCTCAGACTTTCCATAAAGCAAGGTTCGGAAGGTGAGGTTCTCTGATTTTTGTGGGACTTAAGTGGAGCTAGCTGAATTAGAGTGGAGTCAATCCATTGATGGTAGGAGGTGACTGCCATATCAAGACCATTAGAAGTTGCAAACGAAGTTAGGGCTAAGGTAGTTTGTAATGAGTCAGTGTTGATAGTGTGCCAGTGGAAATAGGCCCTTGGAGGCAGTGGCCACACTATAGTAGGAATGTTTGAGGCAAGTTTAAGGCTAAACATGACCGCCAAATGGTCGGACCAGAGGGAGGGATGGAAAGATTTGGAGATGAGGACTGTCGGACTCACCATTGGAACTCCTGCATTGTTTTCTTTTAGGGTTCTGTGGCACCCACCACACTCCTACTTCCAGCGCCTATGGGCATCTGACAGCAGACCACAAAGCTATTACCTCGAGCTGTAAACATATTATGGGAGCAGACATTGGCGATGTTACTTGGGTTTTAGTGTCTCAGACAGCAGATCTACCCAGATCTACCCTTGATGTTACACAAACCTCACAGGGCAAGCCTCAGACAGGGCTCTTAATTAGGTTTAACACATAGGCTCATACAGAGTTGCCCTGCTTTGAGCTACACAGGGCTTACAGGCACGGACTATAAAGCAATCACTCGTGTTACGCCCACATCTTGCAAACTGAGACATTCGACAGCAGAGCTATTTGTCAAGTTCCACAAATTTTACAGGGTTAGTCCTCAGCAAGAGTTTATACAGACAAGCATTGGCAAAGCGAATTATTGGCTTTGTCAATGTTTTTAGCCATGTTGCACAGTAGCGAGGCTGCTGTACAGTCTGGCTGAAAGATTTTTTTAAAAACAGAATGATGCAGCACTTTTTTTTAAATTGCAGCAGGAAGGGCGAGGCAGGAGGCATATTAGAGTGAAGTAGAGTGTGCAATACGGAGGGTGTATACGCCTCCCAACCTGCCCTCCCACTAGCAATAATAAAAAGTGATATGACGATCAGCACTGGATGCGTCATAGCACTTATTTTTTTTTAACTTTCAGCCATGCTGTACAAAAGCCATGCTGCTGTGCAAAATGGCTAAAAACATTGACAAAGCCAATAGGTTGCATAGGCGAGACATATTGGCTTTGACCATGCTGCTTTTTCTGGCGTGTCAGAAGGGGGCAAGCAACATCACCGGATGGAGCGAAAAGGGGCAAGCAACAAAGCGAGGTGAGGCAGGAGAGACAAGCAACAATGTAGGTTGGGGCACGAGGGGGCAAGCAACTACGCAGGAGTGGGCAAGCAACGTGGGATGGGTGAGAGGCAGCAAGCAACGGGACGGAGAAGAACATCTGGGGGCACACAACAGCCCAAAGCAGAGCAGGAGGGGACAAGCAACAATACAGAGAGGCGTGGAAGGGCGGGAGGGGCCAGCAGCAAAGCAGAGGGACAGAAGGGTGGGAGGGGCCAATCAATAACAGAGAAGGCAAGCAACAACACAGTGAAAGGCGGGAGGGGGCAAGCAACAACACAGAGGCGTGGAAGGGCGTGAGGGGCTAGCAGAAAAACAGAGGGACAGAAGGGTGGGAGGGGCCAAGCAAGAACAGAGAAGGCAAGCAACAACACAGTGAAAGGCAGGAGGGGGCAAGCAACAACACAGAGAGGGACAGGAGAGTAGGAAGGGGTAGAAGCGCATGAGGGAGACAGCATGCAAACATATGAACTGTTATGAAGTGGTTCACCTAAAAGAAAAAAGGAGCTCCGAAAGCACGAGCATTGTAAGGACACAAGTGCATGGGGCATCTCCCAGTGGAGGGACGAACACATGAAGAGAAAGTGAAGCCGGCACGCTATGACCAAAGAGAAGTAAGCAAATGAGGGTGACGATGAAGCCGACTAATGGTAAGCAATCGGGGGCTCTAAGCCCACTGTGAGCTAATGAAATATCTCGAAAGCGACAACGCATGACCTGTCTCAGTCGAAACATAAAAAACCTTTTCCTTCAAGTTTCATAGACAGAGCTTAGAAGTTGAGACACATAGTCCGTCAGTGGAGTAACACTGGCCCCCCGCAGCCCCCACGGTGCAGGGGGGCCCCCCAAGCTCCAGGCCCCTCTTCAGCACAGTACTCTGGCCGAGAGCTTCTGATTGATTTCAGAGGGGGGCCCTCCACGTACCTTGCAGGGGGGCCCAGTGCTTAATTTGTAAAATATTAAGTGCCAGGGCTCTGACCAGGAGGCCACTGCAGCTTGCACCACCCATCGCCCTTGTCATCGCTGCCAAAGCAAGTACTAACCATCTCTCTCGCATTTAAATGCGACAGTTCAGATTATTCCAGGTCCCCAAAGCTAACGGAATGGTTGCGGAGGCAGGTATTATAAATTTTAATGTATATTGTAGTCCTAAATTACCGTTGTTCTGCTCACCTCTAAATTAGATGAGCAGCACCACCATGTAGTGGACTGTTCTAAGTATAGTGTTGCCAATTAAGTGCCGGTGCTGAGCAACGGCTCAAATTAAGCACTGGGGGGGAGGGGGGAGAGGGGCTCAAGTTTTGTTACGCCAGTGTAGTCCGTGCTACATAGACTTTACCGGCTCAGAGCTATTTCTCAGGTTACACTGACAGGCATTACACGACTCCTTAGAGGTCCACCGCTTGCCTTGTAGGCGAACTCTTCTGCACACTTTTTTGCCATAGGGTCATTCTGTTTTCAGAATAAAGATAAAACACATTTATCTGTAATGGCTTCATTAAAGCTCTCTCTACCGGTCTGCTTTGTGCCTCACATATTAAAAAATATGCCTTCCAGAACAACCAGGATATATAATCCATAGGTTACAATGCTTAAAATGCAATGCTCTTTAAAAGGTTTAGATTAGCACTAACGTGCCATACCCAGACGTGCTGTGTGCCTTAAGCATCATCCGTGTGTGTCCCACTTTCTCTCCGCCAGCTGCAGGGGCTCAGAAGCTGCCAAAGCAGGGGTAAATGACTAACAATCCTGATAGCGACCATAGTGCCCCCCACACATTGAACAAACGGTAGCACTAGAGCGCTGAGAGGCTGGTGAGAACACGGCGACCCCCGGGCCCCCTGCACATTCTCAGAGCCACCCCTCTTGTCTTGGACATTTTGGAGAGGCCTTGACAATCCAGCAAACACTCAGAGCCCCGGAGATTCTCACATAAATTAGGCCTCAAACCCCCCTCTGTTTCCTTTCATTGAGATCTGCACACGTCGGGGAGAGCGGACTGAAGCACACTTCAAGGAGCTGCAGTGTGCGAGGTGGGGAGAGAAAGAAGACTGAGAAGAGAACACCCGCGCTCACTGGAGCCGCCACCCGAGGGGGCCAGGACAGCAAACTCCCTTTTGAAAGTTTTACGTGTGAGCCCTGCCCCCATCTCCTGTATTTCACGCCAAGCGCTCCTACCTTACCTTGATGGGAGAGGATGCCGTTGACAACATGGAGTTGCAAAAGCGCTCATTCACCCAAAGGGTATGTTGGCGCTACATAACAAATGTTTAGCAGTATCCAACTCAAGGATATTCGTTTTATCGAATTTGGACGGATTAAAAAAGGCTGAGTGGGCCCGCCAGGAATTGAACCTGGGGCCGCTTTCTCTCCCTCGAGACACACACCATAGCCAAGTGGACCCATGCCATGCCTGGCGCCTTCATTTACTCCAGAGTTTTTAGCCGAGCACACTTTGCATACTGGGAGTTTTAAACTCATACTTTAATATGTGAATGGGTAACTACAAGTCCCAGAATGCAAAGTGTTGTTGGATCAAATACAGGTCTGGATGGAGGTGTGAGTCATTCATGATACAGGGCCACGTCCTGTGCTGAGGCTCGCCACTCACTGTCTGGGAGCTAGGCTCACGCACATGGGGAGCTGAGCACTCGGGGGAGAGGGCTCTCCTGCCATATTGGGGAAACAACAGAGACTGCCCACTGGTGGCGCTGAGCGCAAACCCCAGGTATTATTGGGGTGGGCGGGGACTTGGGTGCCCCAGCATCTTAGTTCAGAAGACACACAGCACCCCACTCGTAAGGAGAGAGAGGCCTGCCCTCTCAGTCCGGTGCGGAGAATGCCAGAGCAGAGGAGGAGCCGGTTTCGGCTCCGTGGTGCAGGGCGGCCTCCAGAGTAAGGTTCATGGTCCCAAAGGAGCCTCTGCTCCCGTACACGTCACATCCTGCAGCTGCCAGCTTCCACAGGGTCCGGATCTTTGTTCGGAACTGTTACAGAGGATTCGCCTGGAAAAAATCATCAGGGGGCAGATAGTCTTACACCAGGTGCCATCTCCGGGGTTACTTGTGCCACTTGCATAGGGCTAGCGAGGGTGACCTTGAGGAGAGGCTCCCCGAGGGAACGGCTCCTACCCCACTGGAACATGCTGATGCCCTGCACTTACCTCCTGACCCTTCTTCCGGGTGAAGAAATACATCACTTCCGGGATCATTGCTGCCTTAGTGTGCAAGCAAGACAGGTGTCGCCTGAGGGACCAGGAGCACCTAGCACCTGTGCCAGCACACATACAGACACACAACTTATGCCTGTCATGCACATGCATGTCTAAAAGCCAGCGCTCTGCTGCATATGCTGAATGATCGAAGAAAGAGGCGATGGAAGGTAGAACAGCAAACGATTATATTCTAAAAGGGCCCTAGCATAGGAGTTGTGCTACATGAGGGATTTACTGAGCACAGGAAAGCAGGTTCTGATCCATACAGTTTGGAGGGAAAGTGAGAACTGGCGAAGGTGCAAAGAAGCATAGAGTAGGGGGTATGACGCGTATAGTGCAGCATGCTTACTTCATACACAGTTTGTGGTTCGCTCACTAAGTGCCATGAGAAAGACTCGGGGCCTAAGAGAACCATGATGTAAGCAGTGGCCAGCTACCTCTGCGATTGCTAAAAGGAGTACCACTGGGTTGAGAAAAAGGCCACACTTGTTATTTACAGCACTACAAAGCATCAAGATTTTGGCAACAAGTGCAAAAATGGCTATTTTTATGAGACTCAAGGCATTGGTGCAAGAGCGCAGAGTTTAACACACAAAATGGACTCAAGAAAAATGTGGACCATCCCAAACCTCAGTTCAAATCCCATCTACCCAACTTGATTGAATTGTCTCTCATTGTGTTTCAGTTTCTTGACCTGCTACCAGGCACGGCTCCAGGAATTTTAATTTGGGTGGGCCAAGGGTGCATTTGGGTTGGCCACTGTGGGCCCAATTTGTCGCTTCTTGTAGTAGCCTACAAGCCCTTGATTACATCATATCTACTTGCGAACAGTCACCATGATACAACAGATCAATTCTGTGTGTATACAGAGCATGTGGAGAGTTATTTGAAAGTAAGAGCAATGTCTGGATCTTAGTGCAGACCCCCAAATTCCAACAGGCCAGGATTCAACACAAGTACTTCCAGGCCCGATTATCCACTTTTGTCCCTCTCCTGTGCACCTTATCTCACAGCTGACCCTGGGCCCCAGCCCCATATCAGCCACCATCCAGTACCGCTTTCATTATTCCCGTAAAAAACATTAGTAATATCACCTTCAAACTTAAAACATTGAGTATAGCAGTATATATAATTAGCAGGCACTTTAAAATATGTCCTACAGTTGCCCTAATGACCTGACTGCTAATTAAATAAAAACAGAAAGGCCATGACAGGGCCAGCTTTAGCGCTAGTGCGAAAGTCTTTTTTGGCACCCCACCAATGACCTCTTTCTCTGCAGATACCATTGCTACCACCCTCCAACAGTGCCCCTCATCTCTCCGTAGCCTCTCCCCTATTGACCGCCTCCTCGGATTCCCTCACTGCCACCCTCTAACAGTGCCCCTCATGTCTCCGTAGCCTCTCCCCCTATTGACCTCCTCCTCGGATTCCCTCACTGCCACCCTCCAACAGTGCCCCTCATCTCTCCGTAGCCTCTCCCCCTATTGACCTCCTCCTCGGATTCCATCTCTGCCACCCTCCAACAGTGCCCCTCATCTCTCCGTAGCCTCTCCCCCTATTGACCTCCTCCTCGGAGTCCCTCACTGCCACCCTCCAACTGTGCCCTTCATCTCTCCGTAGCCTCTCCCCCTATTGACCTCCTCCTCGGATTCCCTCACTACCACCCTCCAACAGTGCCTCTCATCTCTCCGTAGCTCCCCTCCCCCTCATGACCTCCTCCCAGACTCTCTCACTATCGCCCTCCACCAGCGTCCCTCATCTCTCCGGAGCCACTCTCTCATATGCATCTCATTTGTTGTATAGCGCTACTAATATCAGTGTAGGGCGTCACTGCACTTTACATCACACACACATTATACAGAGACAATGAATCATACAAGTATGTAAATCAGTCTATAGGGAATGTCACATAAGCCAATGAGGATTACAAGGTGTAGGAATCACATGTCATCCATAAGGGTGGGCAGTATATTTTAAGAGGGTTTGGGCTGGAGAAGCACAAACTCAGGATTCAAAGCATCCCCCAGTGGTTGGGGGTTGGCTTTACAAATAAAAATGTATATTTGCCCAAACTCTTTTTAGCAAAATTAAAATAATGAAAGAAAGAAAGGAAGTTCTAACTATGTAGCAACACAAAACAAAGTGAAGTTCTAACTATACCATTCATGTTTGTATGCCGCCCTTAGATGACACTTCATAGGTCACTGTCCTATGTTAGAAGAATAACCTCTGTACTGCAAGTAACACAAGAATCTCTGTGACAAAGGCAGTAACCCACTGAGCTATCCACATAAAGTACAGTTTATCTGCATTTCAAAACTACCAACAAAGGATTGCTATCCAGCCGGATTCTTAATCACCAGTTATCTGGACATTTTTATTGTTGTCTTGCATCCCTGATAAAAAAAAATGATTTAAATAAAGCATACCAAAGTACGTGCCTTGCTGGGCCTGTGCAGATTTTAAAAATAAGAACAAATAGTAACACATTCTCTTACCTACTCAGATAGCCAAACTTTGTGTCACAGCCTGATCTGATAAGCAGCTGCAGGGGTCAGGAAAGGTTAATCAGAATAAACAAACTTCTTTTCTCCAGTGTGCCAAATAAAGAATTTGTCCCCTTGCCATGCCCCTATTGTTCCTGCAGGACATAGCCCACCTTTCTAAAAGGAGTTACGTGACTGGGTCTGGGCTTTTTCTCACATCCATCCCCATCACCTAACTCCTAGAACAGGAAGAAAAACAACGTTCGGAGGAACGTTTTAAATGAAAGTGCCCATTTTCTATTGGCCTTCATGTCCTCACTGCGAGGGCCAAGGCTCATGTTTGGGTGGGCCTGGCCCACCCGGCCCACCCTCTAGAACCGGGCCTGCCTGCTACATAGGTTAGGGATGAAAAACACGGAAATGAATGCAAATGAAAACCTGGGCACCTGCTCTCTCCAACGAAGTTATTGCGGGAGCCCTTGGGGAAATTGTGCTATGCACTAAAATCCGAATAAAGACACAATGTGCGGAGTTTACTTTCTAACTTGACATGGCCTGCTGCTCCACCGTGCCAGGCATGAAGAACCCACACAGCCCTGTTTTCTTTTGTGAGCTCTGGGACTTGTTGTCCTGGGTTTACAGGGTGCAGAGTTAAACTACTGGTACCATGAAACCAGGTCAGGACAGACACTTACAACTGCATACTTCCCGACCCGTGGACTTTCAAAGCAGAATGAGGCCGGTGTCTTGGAAGGTGTGAAAGATGCCAGAGTATATCACAACCCTCAAGCCTACATCATCAAACATGGGGGCACCCTAGAATGCCTATTGTTGGCGATTGTCAGTGATGCAGCCAGGACTGGGGGAAGAGAACAGTCTCTTCATTGGATGGCCTCCTAAATGCAGTGCAGGGATAGGTGCATTTTCAAAGGGTGATGATGAACCTGTTCTGGGGGTGGGATTATTGAAGTCTATAAAAGATTTATTTGGAGGCGGATTGTGATATTCACCAAATTGAGTTAATTTATTGATACTCAAGGGGTCATGGAATAGCTTGAGATGTCTTAACCACTCACGCCTGTCTTGGAACAGCCGGAGGTTAGAGAAATGCACACCTGACACAAGACAATGCAAGGTGTCTGAAGACTCACACCAGGCATGAGACAATGCAAGGTCTCCGAACACTCACATCTGACATGAGACAATGCAAGGTCTCTGAAGACTCGCACCAGACATGAGACAATGCAAGGTCTCCGAACACTCACATCTGACATGAGACAATGCAAGGTCTCTGAAGACTCGCACCAGACATGAGACAATGCAAGGTCTCCGAACACTCACATCTGACATGAGACCATGCAAGGTCTCTGAAGACTCACTCCTGACTGAGACAATGAAAGGGCGTTGAACACTCACACCAGACATGAGACAATACAAGGTCTCTGAACACTCCCACCAGGCATGAGACAATGCAAGGTCTCCGTACACTCGCACCTGACTGAGTCAATGCAAGGTCTCTGGACACTCGCACCGGACATGAGACAATGCAAGGTCTCTGAAGACTCACTCCTGGCTGAGACAATGAAAGGGCGTTGAACACTCACACCAGACATGAGACAATGCAAGGTCTCTGAACACTCACACCAGACTGAGTCAATGCAGGGTCTCTGAAGACTCGCACCAGACATGAGACAATGCAAGGTCTCTGAACACTCACAGCTGAGACAAGACAATGCAAGGTGTCTGAACACCCACACCTGACACGAGACAATGCAAGGTGTCTGAACACACGCACCTGACACTAGACAATGCAAGGTCTCTGAACACTCGCTCCTGACTGAGACAATGCAAGGTCTCTGAAGACTCACTCCTGACTAAGACAATGCAAGGTCTCTGAAGACTCACTCCTGACTAAGACAATGCAAGGTCTCTGAACACTCGCACCTGACACAAGACAATGCAAGGTCTCCGAACACTCGCACCTGACTGAGTCAATGCAAGGTCTCTGGACACTCGCACCGGACATGAGACAATGCAAGGTCTCTGAACACTCGCTCCTGACTGAGACAATGCAAGGTCTCTGAAGACTCACTCCTGACTAAGACAATGCAAGGTCTCTGAAGACTCACTCCTGACTAAGACAATGCAAGGTCTCTGAACACTCGCACCTGACACAAGACAATGCAAGGTCTCCGAACACTCGCACCTGACTGAGTCAATGCAAGGTCTCTGGACACTCGCACCAGACATGAGACAATGCAAAGTCTCTGAACACTCACACCAGACATGAGACAATGCAAGGTCTCTGAAGACTCACTCCTGACTGAGCCAATGCAAGGTCTCGAAAGACTCACATCTGACATGAGACAATGCAAGGTCTCTGAACACTCACACCAGACAAGAGACAATGCAAGGTCTCTGAAGACTCACTCCTGACTAAGACAATGCAAGGTCTCGAAAGACTCTCACCAGACATGAGACAATGCAAGGTCTCCGAACACTCACACCTGACTGAGTCAATGCAAGGTCTCTGAAGACTCACACCAGACTGAGACAATGCAAGGTCTCTGAAGACTCACTCCTGACTGAGACAATGCAAGGGCTTTGAACACTCACACCAGACATGAGACAATGCAAGGTCTCTGAACACTCACACCAGACATGAGACAATGCAAGGTCTCTGAAGACTCACTCCTGACTGAGTCAATGCAAGGTCTTTGAAGACTCACTCCTGACTGAGACAATGCAAGATCTCTGAAGACTCACTCCTGACTGAGACAACGCAAGGTCTCCGAACCCTCACATCTGACATGAGACAATGCAAGGTCTCTGAAGACTCACATCTGACACGAGACAATGCAAGGTCTCTGAAGACTCACTCCTGACACGAGACAATGCAAGGTCTCTGAAGACTCACTCCTGTCTGAGACAATGAAAGGGCGTTGAACACTCGCACCAGACATGAGACAATGCAAGGGCTCCGTACACTCGCACCAGATATGAGTTAATGCAAGTTCTCCGAACACTCGCACCTGACTGAGACAATGGAAGGTCTCTGTAGACTCCCTCCTGCCTGAGACAATGCAAGGTCTCTGAAGAATCACTCCTGACTGAGACAACGCAAGGTCTCTGAAGGCTCACTCCTGACTGAGTCAATGCAAGGTCTCTTAAGACTCGCACCAGACATGAGACAATGCAAGGTCTCTGAAGACTCACACAATGCAAGGTCTCTGCAGACTCACTCCTGACACGAGACAATGCAAGGACTCTGAAGACTCACTCCTGACATGAGACAATGCAAGGTCTCTGTAGACTTACTCCTGACTAAGACAATAGAAGGTGTCTGAACACTCGCACCAGATATGAGATAATGCAAGGTCTCCGAACACTCACATCTGACATGAGACAATGCAAGGTCTCTGAAGACTCACTCCTGACACGAGACAATGCAAGGTCTCTGAAGACTCGCACCAGACATGAGACAATGCAAGGTCTCTGAAGACTCACACAATGCAAGGTCTCTGCAGACTCACTCCTGACACGAGACAATGCAAGGACTCTGAAGACTCACTCCTGACATGAGACAATACAAGGTCTCTGTAGACTTACTCCTGACTAAGACAATAGAAGGTGGCTGAACACTCGCACCAGATATGAGATAATGCAAGGTCTCTGGACACCTGGACTGAGACAATGCAAGGTCTCTGAACACTCACACCATACAAAGACAATGCAAGGTCTCTGAAGACTCACTCCTGACTGAGACAATGCAAGGTCTCTTAAGACTTACTCCTGACTGAGACAATGCAAGGTGTCTGAACACTCGCACCTGACACAAGACAATGCAAGGTCTCCGAACACTCGCACCTGACTGAGTCAATGCAAGGTCTCTGAAGACTCACACCTGACTGAGACAATGCAAGGTCTCTGAACACTCACATCTGACATGAGACAATGCAAGGTCTCCGAACACTCACATCTGACATGAGACAATGCAATGTCTCTGAAGACTCGCACCAGACATGAGACAATGCAAGGACTCTGAACACTCACACCTGACACGAGACAATGCAAGGTCTCTGAAGACTCATTCCTGACTGAGACAATGCAAGGTCTCCGAACACTCACATCTGACATGAGACAATGCAAGGTCTCCGAACACTCACATCTGACATGAGACAATGCAAGGTCTCTGAAGACTCACTCCTGGCTGAAACAATGAAAGGGCGTTGAACACTCACCCCAGACATGAGACAATGCAAGGTCTCCGTACACTCGCACCAGATATGAGATAATGCAAGGTCTCTGAAGACTCGCACCAGACATGATACAATGCAAGGTCTCCGAACACTCGCACCTGACTGAGACAATGCAAGGTCTCTGTAGACTCACTCCTGCCTGAGACAACGCAAGGTCTCTGAAGACACACTCCTGACTGAGACAATGCAAGGTCTCTGAAGATTCACTCCTGACTGAGTCAGTGCAAGGTCTCTGAAGACTCGTACCAGACTTGAGACAATGCAAGGTCCCTGAACACTCGCCCCAGACATGAGACAATGCAATGTCTCTGTAGACTCACTCCTGGCTGAGACAATGGAAGGGCTTTGAACACTCACATCAGACAGGAGACAATGCAAGGTCTCTGAACACTCACACCAGATATGAGACAATGCATGGTCTCCCAACACTCGCACCAGATATGAGATAATGCAAGGTCTCTGAACACTCACACCAGACTGAGACAATGCAAGGTCTCTGAAGACTCGCACCTGACTGAGACAATGCAAGGTCTCTGTAGACTCACTCCTGCCTGAGACAACGCAAGGTCTCTGAAGACTCACTCCTGACTGAGACAACGCAAGGTCTCTGAAGACTCGTACCAGACATGAGACAATGCAAGGTCTCTGAACACTAACACCTGACACGAGACCATGCAAGGTCTCTAAAGACTCGCACCAGACATGAGACAATGCAAGGTCTCTGAAGACTTACTCCTGACTGAGACAATGCAATGTCTCTGAAGACTTACTCCTGACTGAGACAATGCAATGTCTCTGAAGACTCACTCCTGGCTGAGACAATGCAAGGTCTCTGAAGACTCACTCCTGACATGAGACAATCAAGGTCTCTGTAGACTTACTCCTGACTAAGACAATGCAAGGTGTCTGAACACTCGCACCTGACTAAGACAATGCAAGGTGTCTGAACACTCGCACCTGACACAAGACAATGCAAGGTCTCCGAACACTCGCATCTGACTGAGTCAATGCAAGGTCTCTGGACACTCGCACCGGACATGAGCCAATGCAATGTCTATGAAGAATCACTCCTGGCTGAGACAATGAAAGGGCTTTGAACACTCACATCAGACAGGAGACAATGCAAGGTCTCTGCACACTCACACCAGACATGAGACAATGCAAGGTCTCCGAACACTCGCACCAGATATGAGATAATGCAAGGTCTCTGAAGACTCACTCCTGACTGAGACAATGCAAGGTCTCCGAAGACTCATTCCTGGCTGAGACAATGCAAGGTCTCTGAAGACTCGTACCAGACATGAGACAATGCAAGGTGTCTGAACACTCGCACCTAACACGAGACAATACAAGGTCTCTGAAGACTCGCACCAGACTTGAGACAATGCAAGGTCTCTGAAGACTCACACCTGACACGAGACCATGCAAGGTCTCTGAAGACTCGCACCAGACTTGAGACAATGCAAGGTCTCTGAACACTCACACCTGACTTGAGACAATGCAAGGTCTCTGAAGACTCATTCCTGACTGAGACAATGCAAGGTCTCTGAACACTCACATCTGACATGAGACAATGCAAGGTCTCTGAAGACTCACTCCTGGCTGAGACAATGAAAGGGCGTTGAACACTCACACCAGACATGAGACAATTCAAGGTCTCTCAACACTCACACCAGACATGAGACAATTCGAGGTCTCCGTACACTCGCACCAGATATGAGATAATGCAAGGTCTCTGAAGACTCGCACCAAACATGAGACAATGCAAGGTCTCCGAACACTCGCACCTGACTGAGACAATGCAAGGTCTCTGTAGACTCATTCCTGCCTGAGACAACGCAAGGTCTCTGAAGACTCACTCCTGACTGAGACAACGCAAGGTCTCTGAAGACTCACTCCTGACTGAGTCAATGCAAGGTCTCTGAAGACTCGTACCAGACATGAGACAATGCAAGGTCTCTGAACACTCACACCTGACACGAGACCATGCAAGGTCTCTGAAGACTCGCACCAGACATGAGACAATGCAAGGTCTCTGAAGACTCACACAATGCAAGGTCTCTGAAGACTTACTCCTGACTGAGACAATGCAAGTTGTCTGAACACATGCACCTGACATGAGACAATGCAAGGACTCTGAACACTCGCTCATGACTGAGACAATGCAAGGTCTCTGTAGACTCACTCCTGACATGAGACAATGCAAGGTCTCTGTAGACTCACTCCTGACTAAGACAATGCAAGGTGTCTGAACACTCGCACCTGACACAAGACAATGCAAGGTCTCCGAACACTCGCACCTGACTGAGACAATGCAAGGTGTCTGAACACTCGCACCTAACACGAGACAATACAAGGTCTTTGAAGACTCACACCTGAATGAGACGATGCAATGTCTCTGAAGACTCGCACCAGACATGAGACAATGCAAGGTCTCTGAACACTCACATCTGACATGATACAATGCAAGGTCTCTGAAGACTCACTCCTGGCTGAGACAATGAAAGGGCGTTGAACACTCACACCAGACATGAGACAATACAAGGTCTCTGAACACTCACACCAGACATGAGACAATGCAAGGTCTCTGGACACTCGCACCGGACATGAGACAATGCAATGTCTCTGAAGAATCACTCCTGGCTGAGACAATGCAAGGGCTTTGAACACTCACATCAGACAGGAGACAATGCAAGGTCTCTGAACACTCACACCTGACATGAGACAATGCAAGGTGTCTGAACACACGCACCTGACACGAGACAATGCAAGGACTCTGAACACTCGCTCATGACTGAGACAATGCAAGGTCTCTGAAGACTCACTCCTGACATGAGACAATGCAAGGTCTCTGTAGACTCACTCCTGACTAAGACAATACAAGGTGTCTGAACACTCGCACCAGATAGGAGATAATGCAGGGTCTCTGAAGACTCACACCTGACTGAGACAATGCAAGGTCTCTGAAGACTCACACCTGACTAATACAATGCAAGGTGTCTGAACACTCGCACCTGACACAAGACAATGCACGGTCTCCGAACACTCGCACCTGACTGAGTCAATGCAAGGTCTCTGGACACTCGCACCAGACATGAGACAATGTAATGTCTCTGAAGACTCACAGCTGGCTGAGACAATGAAAGGGCTTTGAACACTCACACCAGACATGAGACAATGCAAGGTCTCTGAACACTCACATCAGACTGAGACAATGCAATGTCTCTGAACACTTGCACCAGATATGAGATAATGCAAGGTCTCTGAAGACTCACACATGACTGAGACAATGCAAGGTCTCTGCACACTCACACCAGACATGAGACAATGCAAGGTCTCCGAACACTAGCACCAGATATGAGATAATGCAAGGTCTCTGAAGACTCACACCTGACTGAGACAATGCAAGGTCTCTGAAGACTCACACCTGACTGAGACAATGCAAGGTCTCTGAACACTCACACCAGACTGAGACAATGCAAGGTCTCTGAAGACTCACACCTGACTGAGACAATGCAAGGTCTCTGCACACTCACACCAGACATGAGACAATGCAAGGTCTCCGAACACTCGCACCAGATATGAGATAATGCAAGGTCTCTGAAGACTCACACCTGACTGAGACAATGCAAGGTCTCTGAAGACTCACACCTGACTGAGACAATGCAAGATCTCTGAACACTCACACCAGACTGAGACAATGCAAGGTCTCTGAAGACTCACACCTGACTGAGACAATGCAAGGTCTCTGAAGACTCACTCCTCACTGAGACAATGCAAGGTCTCTGAAGACTCGTACCAGACATGAGACAATGCAAGGTGTCTGAACACTCGCACCTAACACAAGACAATAGAAGGTCTTTGAAGACTCACACCCGACACGAGACAATGCAAGGTCTCTGAAGACTCGTACCAGACACAAGACAATACAAGGTCTTTGAAGACTCACACCCGACACGAGACAATGCAAGGTCTCTGAAGACTCGTACCAGACATGAGACAATGCAAGGTGTCTGAACACTCGCACCTAACACGAGACAATACAAGGTCTTTGAAGACTCACACCCGACACGAGACAATGCAAGGTCTCTGAAGACTCACTTCTGACATGAGATAATTAATGCAAGGTCTCTGAAGACTCACTCCTGACATGATACAATGCAAGGTCTCCGAACACTTGCACCTGACTGAGTCAATGCAAGGTCTCTGGACACTCGCACCAGACATGAGACAATGCAATGTCTCTGAAGACTCACTCCTGGCTGAGACAATGAAAGGGCTTTGAACACAAACACCAGATATGAGATAATGCAAGGTCTCTGAAGGCTCACACCTGACAGAGACAATGCAAGGTCTCTGAAGACTCACACCTGACTGAGACAATGCAAGGTCTCTGAACACTCACACCAGACTGAGACAATGCAAGGTCTCTGAAGACTCACCACTGACTGAGTCAATGCAAGGGCTTTGAACACTCACATCAGACATGAGACAAAGCAAGGTCTCTGAACACTCACACCAGATATGAGATAATGCAAGGTCTCTGAAGACTCACACCAGACTGAGACAATGCAAGGTCTCTGAAGACTCGCACAAGACATGGGACAATGCAAGGTCTCCGAACACTCGCACCTGACTGAGACAATGCAAGGTCTCTGAAGACTCACACAGTGCAAGGTCTCTGAAGACTCACTCCTGACTGAGACAATGCAAGGTGTCTGAACACCCGCAACTAACACGAGACAATACAAGGTCTTTGAAGACTCACACCTAAATGAGACGATGCACGGTCTCCGAACACTCGCACCAGATATGAGATAATGCAAAGTCTCTGAACACTCATTCCTGACTGAGTCAATGCAAGGTCTCTGAACACTCACACCAGACATGAGACAATGTAAAGTCTCCGAACA
Organism: Calotriton arnoldi; assembly: GCA_963921515.1. Lineage (NCBI taxonomy): Eukaryota > Metazoa > Chordata > Amphibia > Caudata > Salamandridae > Calotriton > Calotriton arnoldi. The sequence continues at coordinate 755,912 of CAWUFW010003133.1, forward strand.
CTCGCACCAGATATGAGATAATGCAAGGTCTCTGAAGATTCACACCAGACTCAGACAATGCAAGGTCTCTGAAGACTCGCACAAGACATGGGACAATGCAAGGTCTCCGAACACTCGCACCTGACTGAGACAATGCAAGGTCTCTGAAGACTCACACAGTGCAAGGTCTCTGAAATCTCACTCCTGACTGAGACAATGCAAGGTGTCTGAACACCCGCAACTAACACAAGACAATACAAGGTCTTTGAAGACTCACACCTGAATGAGACGATGCAAGGTCTCCGAACACTCGCACCAGATATGAGATAATGCAAGGTCTCTGAAGACTCACACCAGACTGAGACAATGTAAGGTCTCTGAAGACTCACTCTTGACTGAGACAACGCAAGGTCTCTGAAGACTCACTCCTGACTGAGACAATGCAAGGTCTCTGAAGACTCGCACCAGACTAAGACAATGCAAGGTGTCTGAACACTCGCACCTAACACGAGACAATACAAGGTCTTTGAAGACTCACACCTGAATGAGACGATGCAAGGTCTCTGAAGACTCGCACCAGACATGAGACAATGCAAGGTCTCTGAACACTCACACCTGACACGAGTCAATGCAAGGTCTCTGGATACTCGCACCAGACATGAGACAATGCAATGTCTCTGAAGACTCACTCCTGGCTGAGACAATGAAAGGTCTCTGAAGACTCACTCTTGACTGAGACAACGCAAGGTCTCTGAAGAGTCACTTCTGACTGAGACAATGCAAGGTCTCTGAAGACTCGCACCAGACATGGGACAATGCAAGGTCTCCGAACACTCGCACCTGACTGAGTCAATGCAAGGTCTCTGAAGATTCGCAGCAGACATGAGACAATGCAAGGTCTCTGAACACTCACACCTGACACGAGACAATGCAAGGTCTCTGAACACTCACACCGGACATGAGACAATGCAATGTCTCTGAAGACTCACTCCTGGCTGAGACAATGCAAGGGCTTTGAACACTCACATCAGACATGAGACAAAGCAAGGTCTCTGAACACTCACACCAGACATGAGACAATGTAAAGTCTCCGAACACTCGCACCAGATATGAGATAATGCAAGGTCTCTGAAGACTCACACCTGACTGAGACAATGCAAGGTCTCTGAAGACTCACTCATGACTGAGACAACGCAAGGTCTCCGAAGACTCGCACAAGACATGGGACAATGCAAGGTCTCCGAACACTCGCGCCTGACTGAGTCAATGCAGGGTCTCTGAAGACTCGCACCAGACATGAGACAATGCAAGGTCTCTGAACACTCACAGCTGACACAAGACAATGCAAGGTCTCTGAAGACTCGCACCTGACTGAGACAATGCAAGGTCTCTGAAGACTCACACAGTGCAAGGTCTCTGAAGACTCACTCCTGACTGAGACAATGCAAGGTGTCTGAACACCCGCAACTAACACGAGACAATACAAGGTCTTTGAAGACTCACACCTGAATGAGACGATGCAAGGTCTCCGAACACTCGCACCAGATATGAGATAATGCAAAGTCTCTGAAGACTCACACCAGACTGAGACAATGCAAGGTCTCTGAAGACTCACTCTTGACTGAGACAACGCAAGGTCTCTGAAGACTCATTCCTGACTGAGACAATGCAAGGTCTCTGAAGACTCGCACCAGACATGGGACAATGCAAGGTTTCCGAACACTCGCACCTTGACTGAGTCAATGCAAGGTCTCTGAAGACTCGAAGCAGACATGAGACACTGCAAGGTCTCTGAACACTCACACAATGCAAGGTCTCTGAAGACTCACTCCTGACTGAGACAATGCAAGGTCTCTGAAGACTCACTCCTGACATGAGACAATGGAAGGTCTCTGAGGACTCACTCCTGACTAAGACAAAGCAAGGTGTCTAAACACTCGCACCAGACACAAGACAATGCAAGGTCTCCGAACACTCGCACCTGACTGAGTCAATGCAAGGTCTCTGGACACTCGCACCAGACACGAGACAATACAAGGCCTCTGAACACTCACTCCTGACTGAGACAATGCAAGGTCTCTGAGGACTCACTCCTGACTAAGACAAAGCAAGGTGTCTAAACACTCACACCAGACACAAGACAATGCAAGGTCTCCGAACACTCGCACCAGACATGAGACAATGCAAGGTCTCTGAACACTCACACCAGATATGAGATAATGCAGGGTCTCTGAAGACTCACACCTCACTGAGACAATGCAAGGTCTCTGAAGACTCGCACCAGACATGAGACAATGCAAGGTCTCTGAACACTCACACCAGATATGAGACAATGAAAGGTCTCCGAACACTCGCACCAGATATGAGATAATGTAAGGTCTCTGAGGACTCGCACCTGACTGAGACAATGCAAGGTCTCTGAAGACTCGCACCAGACATGAGACAATGCAAGGTCTCTGAAGACTCACTCCTGATTGAGACAACGCAAGGTCTCTGAAGACTCACACCAGACATGAGACAATGCAAGGTCTCCGAACACTCGCACCAGATATGAGATAATGTAAGGTCTCTGAAGACTCACTCCTGATTGAGACAACGCAAGGTCTCTGAACACTCACACCAGATATGAGACAATGTAAGGTCTCCGAACACTCGCACCAGATATGAGATAATGTAAGGGCTCTGAAGACTCACACCTGACTGAGACAATGCAAGGTCTCAGAAGACCCGCACCAGACATGGGACAATGCAAGGTCTCCGAACACTCGCACCTGACTGAGTCAATGCAAGGTCTCTGAAGACTTGCACCTGACACAAGGCAATGCAAGGTCTCTGAAGACTCACTCCTGACTAAGACAATGCAAGGTGTCTGAACACTCGCCCCTTACACAAGACAATGCAAGGTCTCTGAACACTCACACCTGACACAAGACAAAGCAAGGTCTCTGAACACTCACACCTGACACAAGACAAAGCAAGGTCTCTGAACACTTACACCAGACATGATACTATGCAAGGTCTCTGAACACTCGCACAAGACATGAGACAGCTGCTGAGGTTTCATGTGACTCGAGGCCACTTGAGAACTTTTCACAAGTGCTCTTCTTTATATTTCTAAGGCAGTAAATCATTTTTTTACCCGAGCACAAACTTGCAAAAGCCCGATTTTTGCAGTAGGTGTACTATGCAAAATTATCTATTTCCTTATGTAACGCCGGCCACCTAACTTTCTCTCGTACGAGACCTTGTTTGAGCAGAAAGTACACTGCAGAAAGGGTGAAAAGAGTAGTGTGCCACCACGTGATGCCCAGGGCTAGCAATGTTCACCACGTGACTTCCGGAAACAGGACTGGACTTACCAGTGAGAATGCGGGGAAAATGGAGGATATCCTGATAAAAAATTACCACAACAGTCCAAATTTGCGCACAGACGACGTCATTCTCATAATATGCATAATCCAGTAAATCTGCATGAGAGACAGACAACTTCGCCCCATCGCTGGCATTCCATGTCTGGCATAAATAGCCTATTTAATCCAATTTGTTTCTTTGTATTCTAGTATTTTATGTGCAAATTATTTACCATAGGTTTTTCAGAGAATAAAACCAGGACAGGATGTTCACTTTGATGTAAATTATCATGTTAACGCAATGATGCGATGTCCATGTGCCATCGTTAGAGTGGTTTTATTTTATTTTTGTTTTTTTTAGTTATGTGATTTTTTATTGCATTGTATTAAATCTGCATTTTTGTTCATGCCAGTCAAAATAAATGTGGCCTAATAACAATGCACTAATATAACACACATTCACGCATTTATTGTTACAGTGACCAAATTCTAAACTATTAGTACACTACAGTGTAGATGATGTGAGAAAACACTGCTTACTGTCAGAATGCCTGATTCAAAGACTTACAAACAGCTAATTGCCACAAGCTCTTCTAAGTGCTATTTTATTTCAATCCATTGATTTAACCCCTTGTATTCCCATTCTGGTTAGATACCTTTGTCTATTACTTCTTTGCTTGACAAAAATCGTGCATCCATATATGCACTGGAGGCTACCTCTTGTGAGTCATGGCCACCTGCACACACTCACTTATGGTAATAGACATATTGCACTCTTCACATCTGACTGTATAGTATATATCTGCGTTATATGAATGGAACAATGTGAATAAGAGTATTCGGATGTATGGATCCTTTAATTTGATTGGGTAAGCCCATCACAGACGAAGGGCAGCTTAGGATCCAAACCGGAAGTGGTGTCAGGCACTATGAGAGATATGAGGCCTTCCCAGCACCGTCTGAGCTGTAAATCCTGGATAAGGCCCGGCTTACCCGGAGGAAGGGGCTGTGGTGAGCCGCTCAGCCTCCTCTCAGCACCTGTAGAGGTGTGTAGGCCTCTCCCCCTTGGAGTGTCCCAACACACTCCCACTCCCGCAGGGCACGCATTTCTGTCTTGACAAGTTGTTTTAGGAGAAAAAAACGAAAAAGAAGAGTGATTCTTTTTTTAACTTCTTGTTGAATTAAGTAAGCCCAGAGGCACCGAGGCTTGTAATAACGAGAAACACTGGGGCTTGTCATAGCGTGTTCTCCGGAGGCAACCTCGCCTCTGCCCGGGCCACTATCTGTAAAAAAGAAACACTATTAGAGGTAAACATGGCGAGAATTTTTTTTGGGTGGGGGAGGGGGGATTTGTTGGGGCCAGCACAGTTTTTGGAGGCAAAAGGTAAATTTGGAGGAGATATTTAGTAAATTTCGCGAGGACACAATGGAGATTCATAGGAGAAAATCAAGAGAATTAAGAGTGAACAACTGCTTTTAGGTGTGCAGTTAGATTCCAGTGGTATCACTGAATTCTTGAGGTGATGTCAGGGAGATTTTTGATGAGCTACCCAGGAGATGCAGAGGGAATGTGGAAGGTTTTCTGTTCACTTTCAGGACTTTAATATGTGAGGTAAGTTCTTATTACCCTACCTCACTATAACTGTACTTTAACCTTTGCTTTATTTCAGTGAATTTTTTTTTTGTGATCACATTCAAACTTCAGCATACACCAAACTCTCTCATGTAACCTACAGCAAAGGCCCTCGCTGCACACAGCTTTCAGCTGTACGCAGCTGGGGGTTGCCATGCCCAGCCAGCCCCTCATTGCGCACGGTCTTCTGACATGTGCATCGGAGGTTAGACCCAGGGCCTGGCCTCAGTCCAAGCACTGCGCTCAACCCTACCATGAGCGGCCAACCCCTACTGCACACTTCCTTCATGTGTGTTGTTTGGACATGCGGACCGAGTTCCCAAATCATATAATAGTGGCTGCAACACTTTCCTCAGAGTTGGGGCCAACCAATCAAATTTCTCGATACTGAGGTAATGGTACCTTGGAGCCAAAATGTCCGGCAGCTGAAAAAGCTTCTTCAACCAATCAGACAGCCCTATTTTTTTTTAAATTTTCAGTATGGCCGTACCCCCATGGGCTCAACCATCCAGATATGCTAATCTTTAAACCCCTTCATGCCCAACCCAAGTCCATCTTGAAACACCAAGTTCTCGAAAACGGCTCAACAGATTTACACCAAACTGCAAAAATCACACTTTCTAAGTAAAATTCTAACTCTCTACCTAATTTGGTGTAATTCCATTCAGCTTTTTTTTGTATTGAAGAGAAAGGGTAAAATGGAAAATAACATGGGTAATCAACATTTTGGACCTCACCCCTTTTTTCTTTGCCTCCCACGTCTATCTATCTATCTATCTATCTATCTATCTATCTATCTATCTATCTATCTATCTATCTATCTATCTATTCATTACTCAGTGTCAGTCGCCACTGGGTAGTTATAGTTAGGTCATCGATTCCACAGGAACTACTTTTTTGTGTTGCTAAAAACTTTGACACAGTTTGACGAATCTTCACAAAACTTTCAAAACAAGTTCTCTTTTTTGCCTTGTTTGTGCTTGAAAGCTTCAGGGTGAACTGTCAAGCAGAAGCCGAGAAACAAGGGGGGTCCCCAAACACAAAATCCCCATGCATTTTCCATAAACTTCTTTAAGAAGCACTACTGCATAAACTGCTAAACGGAATTACACCAAATTTGGCAGGAATCTAGATCTTGGTCCGCAAATTGTGACTGGGCGTAAATCCGTTCAGCAGTTTTTGAGAAATGAAGGTTTAAAAACATTTGTATATCTGGATGGCTGGCTCCGCAAGAGGCTTGCAAGAGTCATGTGGGAGCACCAATTTAAAAATAGAGCGGTCTGATTGGCCCAGTGAGATTTTTTCCCCTTGGGCCATCTCTCTCCCGCAGGACTCAGACTCCTGCAGGAGCGAGAGCTCTGATTGACTGCCACCAACATGAGCCAAATGTTGCTGGCAGCCATTCTAGGACTCGGGGACTCAGTCCCCTGTCCTGAAGGTTAAAAAAAAAATTATATAAGGGGACAGGGTAGCGATACCCCGCCTGGTACCAAAATAATAACAAATTTTGCCACAATATATATATATATATATATATATATATATATATGGGGAGGGGGCTGTCAATAGGGCCCCACTCCCCAGCCCATTTAAGGATCTGGGGGCCCCATCCCTCTGGGCTGGGTATATTTATTAGATTGGGGTGCACGACCCTCCCCAAGTCATTTTCAGACCCGGTTACTTCTTCTCCCGGGCCCCAATGTATTTATTAAGGGGAGGGGAGCGAGCAATCCTCTTCCCGAGCCATTTTCAGCACCGGGGACCCCATCCCCCGGGGTCCAATTTATTTATTAAGGGGAGGGGGCGTGCCGCCCCTCTCCTTGAGCTGTTTTTGGCCCCAGGGACCCCTTCCCCTCTGACGCAATGTATTTATTAAGGGAAGGGCGATCACGCAGCCCCGTCCCTAAGCCTTTATAAGCTAAATTAAAAGGGAGTGGGGCCGCAGAGCTCCTCTCCTGAGCCTCAAAAGGGCCTGGGGGCACCGGGACTGTAAGTTAAGTTAAAAAAGAGGGGGAGTGCACGTCCCCCCTCCCTGAGCCTTTAATGGCCCCAGGGATCCCATCCCCCAGGACAAGGTAGTTTCCCTGCTCAAAGTACAGCAGGCAAGGAAATATGTATTTGCTCCTGTCTGGTGGGAGCATTTTTAAATCTCCCGCGAAACGGGAGCAAACACTAAATCTTCTCCAGCCCGTGGGAGATCAAAAATGCTCCTGCCGACTGGGAGCAGAATTGTGTTCTGTTTCCCTGCCTGCACTGATACGGGCAAGGAAAGCGAACACATATTGCTGCTGCCTGGAGGAAGCAGCATAAACAACTGCTTGCTCCGGGCAGGAGCAATGCAGTCTCCCACAACAAGCGGGGAGCTGGCTGGGGTCGCGGGGGCCCTGGGAGATAGGGTCCCGGTGGCTGAAATAGTCTCGGGGAGGAGGGGCGCGCAGCTCCCCTCCCCTCCCCCTTTTAATTGTGTTGTGCCCGGGGGATGGGTTCCCCGGGCCTATTAGGACTACTAGGAGAAATGGGGGCTGCATGCCCCGCCCCCTTAGATTTTGTCCCCGGGGAATGGGGTCCCCTGGCCCAAGAAGGATTGGGGAGGAATGCTGCGTGGCTCTCCTCCCCTTTTTATTGTATTTGACCCCAGGGGATAGGGTTCCCAGGGCCTAATAAGGTTCGGGGAGGTGGGCTGCATGCCCACCAACTTCCCTTAGATTTTGGCCCCAAAGTATGGGGTCTCTAGGGCCCAAGAAGGCTCTGGGAGGGAGGTGCACGTCCTCTCCCCTGTTTAACTGTATTTTGCCCCAGGGGATGGGTCCCCCGGGCCTTTAAAGGCTTGGGAGAAAGCCATGCCGCCCCTCCCCTTTTTATTGGAACTGACCCCAGGGGATAGGGTCACTAGGGCCAATTAAGTCTCAGGGAGGCCCCTTAATATATATGATTTGGTCTCAGGAGATGGGGTCTCCAGGGCCCGAAGGCTGACCCTACACCACGCACGCCAAAGGCTGTGCTCGGCCTGCGGTTGGCAGCCTGCTGGAGGTTTAAACATAGGGCTTGGCGGCAGGCCAAGAACTGTGGCTAACCCCCCACTGTGCATGGCCATAGGCTGTGCGCAGCATGGGGTTGGCAGCCTGATGGGGGTTTGGTCACAGGGCCTGGCGGCAGGCCAAGCTCTGTGGTTAACCCCCAGCTGTGCACTGCTGAAAGCGTAAAATATTACTTTACATTAAAAAAGCATAGAAATTCACTGAAAAAACAAAGGTTAAAGTAACATTATAGTTAATGTGATAAAAAGATCTGTTTTTGTTTCAAAAATCTTACTTTCATAGCTCTAATGCCATACCCGTTTCTAGAGCAATATTTACAAAAGAAGCTTGGATGATGTCATCAGTGATGTCATTAATGATGTAATTTGAGATTTCATTAGTGATGTCACAAATGATGTCATAGAACATGTCATGAGTGATGTAATATGTGCATGCGCACTCTGGATGTGAGCCACCAATTGGGGATTCAAGCAGATCGCAGCTGGAACATAATCTTCCTCTCTGTGGATGACACTTTGGTGTACCTTAGGGATGACGCCATGATACTCCCTTACCTTATGGAGCTCTTACGTCAGTTTGGTGACGTTTCAGGGCTTTGGGTGAATTAGGACACGTTGCAATTATTCCCCCAGATGCCCCTGACCAAGGCACAACAGCAAGTTTTACAGCATGCCCTATCCCCTGAACTTGTGCATCCATGAAATACCTGGGGATTTGTATTTGTCATTCAGACAAAGACCTGGTGGACAGCAATATAGGCAAAGCCCTATTTGGGATGAGATCCTCCCTCCCATTTTGGTAATCCCTGCTGCTCTCACAGGCAGGCTGGATTACCATCTCCAAGATGTTGATACTGCCAGTTTGTTATATTTCTTTTCTCCCAGCCCCATTCTACTACCTCGTTGACTGTTTTCGGAGCTACGCTCGCTATTGATTGCAGTGATATGGGGTAAGGGCAGGAGACAAGTGGCCCTTATGAAATTATATATTCCCCTGGACAAAGGAGATCTGGGTGCCCCAAATTACGAATATTATTATGCTGCAGCCCAGCTGCAATGGCCCACTAGATGGCTGGCTGGACAGAATAGGTCTGAAATGGGGCACTGGTTCGGTGAATGCACACTGCACCCAGTGCTACAATGGCTACTGGGCTCGAACAAGAACGTTCCCAAAGGTGGTGGGAACATATTAAAGCGCACAGCGAAAGCATGCTGGCTTGCATATACAACCAAGCACCTTCCTCACCCTCCGTGTGCACCGGAGTTGCCATTATGGGTGCTCCCGAACTGCTCCGACCTCAGGATGTGGCCCGACGCAGTGGCATGGTCAGAGGCGGGCCTCGACACATAGGGCGATCTTTTCACAGACAAAATTCTTAGTACATTTGAGGGCTTGGTGGACGACTACAGCATACCACTGGGCTCCATCCTTATCTACGCCACACTCATGCAACAATTGCACAAGACTTGGCGCAAAATGCATGATGAACTCGTGACCTCACTCTTCCTCCAGGCATTATTAACGCATGAAGTAGGAGTCGGGCTGTCACATACCTTTATAGTTCCCTGTGCACTGATAGAACAACACCACTCCACTCATGACGTGAAGACTAGAATCCTGCACTTAACACTACACTTACAGACAAACAATGGACAATGCGCTTTGAGGGTCCCAAACTTGTTTCCACAAATGCTAGACTAAAATATACTCAACTTAACTACCTTCATCACACCTACCTCACCCCAGAGAGACTAGCGCGTATGTATCCGGGGGTGCCCAACACCTGTCCGGCCTGCCAGGCCACTCCTGCCGATTTTCTACAAATGATCTGAACATGCCCACCCTTAGTGGCATATTGGGACGAGGTACTGGAGTTTCTCTCTGAGGCTTCAGGCTCTCCACTCCAGGGGGATAGTCTACACTGCTTAATGGGCATCACCTAACGCTCAGCAGCCCGTAAACCCATCAATACATTCATCGACTTAGCTTTGGTCCTGGCTAAAAGCAGGATCGCCATGTGCCTGAAAGCAACAAACCCCCCCATCCCCATTTGGCGGTGGCTGGCAGATCTACAGTCTGGTACACTAGCAGAACAGCAGGCCTTCAATAGTGGTGGCAGCAGGAGCTGGGCACTGACCAACCCTCCTGACTGGTAAAAATATTTGGGGAGGGTAGAGGCCAAGTCAGATGATAGACCACCCTGAGTGCTTACCCTGCCGCACTCGATACGGAGGGAACAAGGCTTTTAACCTGCACTCTCACACAAAATGGGACTGATGCAGCCATGGACATAATACCGGCACTAACTGAGTCCTGTTGGTGGGACGTTCCTGGCGGCTCCCCCCACACCGACGGAAGCGCGGCTCCCCCCCACCTTATTCTCTTCCCTCCCAACTCTCTCTCCCCCTCTCCCCTGGCGCGGGAGTTAACATGCCTTGGATATGTTGTTTTTGTTGATAACAGTTATGTTTAACTATAAAGTAAATCCTCAGGCAACCAATCTTTTTAGTTACAAACACAATGTTTCATGATTAACAGAGCTAATGACCACATAGAGGTTAGAAAAACTACAAAATATTTTATTATCAGTATTTAAAATGATATGCACAAAAGACATATCCATAAATTTAGATAAAATACACAGCTCTAAAACAAAGCAGTAGTCATCCACAACTGTCATAACCCATTCACATTCATAAATAGTGCTTAATAAACAAAAGATGGAATTCCAAAATATTTATAAATCATTTTCATATTGATATACAAGTCCTAATCGGAAAGATAACCATTCCAACATATATTTTTAAATGGATCAAGAAATGGCATATGATACAACTTTCAATAGATAAGTATAATTGACAATGCAATCCTATCTGCTTGGCCGCTATCAGGCTGTATCTGTTCCCCCATTTTTATCCAAATTTAGAACGACTTCAAATGGCGTCCCCCAGGGCTCTTCCCTCAGCCCAATTTTATTAAACCCTTAATCTCTCTTTTTAAGTCCCACAAGAGGAAGTTGATTAATTATGTGGACGACACCCAGCTGATTTTATCACTAAACGAAGAGTAGGATGACTTTCAGTGCAACCTTCAGGCATGCATCCTGGATATATCTAACTGGATGAATGCAAACTCACTTAAGATGAATGGAAGTAAAATAGAGCTCCTCTGTTGTCCATCTAATAAAGTTCCTGTATCTTTATCCCGTAACTTCTGGCCATTGCCAACGGACATTCCGTTGAGCAACTCAACTGTGGTACGAAACTTAGGGGTAGTTATGGACGAAGGTCTCACTATGGAAAAACATGTGAACAGAATCACTGGGAGCTGTTTCACATTTATTCGTGCCCTCAGAAGTTATACCCACTGCTTGACCTTCAAGCCAGATCACTGATTTCCATAGGTGTTATATTAAGCAGGATGGATTATTGTAATGCCCTGTTTCTAGGCGCCCCTGGCTTTCTACTAAAGAAGCTAGAGCGCATCCAGATAATCACAGCAAAGTTAACACTAAACAGACCCCGATATTCCTCTGCCACAAATGCCCTGAGAGATCTTCATTGGCTGCCTATATAAGAAAGCGTTATATTCAAATCTCTTTGTATTGTACATAAAGCACTACACAATAAAGGACCAAAACCCTTACAGGCCAAACTAACAAAATACACTCCTGGCAGACCCCTTCGTTCAGCTACTTGTAACTTTGTCCAAGAATTTAGATTTAGAAAAGTCTGACACGGACGACGTGCTTTTACCGCAAAAGCAGATCAGATCTGGAATAAATTGCCAGGCCCATTAGGACTTCACTCGGACCTACTAAAATTCAGAAGGTCTTTGAAAACCTGGCTTTTTCCTCACTAATAGCCGGGTTTTAGCTCTTTCAGATTCTCCGCAGCCGACTCCTTTCACACAGTGGTCTAGTTAGCGCCAGGATACCATTTTTGGTCACAGTGCGCTTTATAAATTCCAAATACAATACAACACAATACAATACAATAGATGAATGTAATGTAGCTGGAGTAAAATGATATACGCAGAAGATCTCTCAAGATCTCTATAATCTTATGAATATATTTTTTTGTGAATTTCTACAGAAAGTCCCAAAGCCAAATTTGCCCATGCATTTTCCATAGACTTTTTTAGGCAGCTCTGCTGCAAAAACTGCTGAACGGAATTATATCAAATTTGGCAGAACGGTAGATCTTGGTCCAGAAAGCATGCTTTTTGTGATTTGGTGTAAATACGTTCGGTAGTTTTTGAAATATCAAGCTACAAAATTATTTGTATATCTGGGCGGCTGGGTTCGAGGGACTCAAACAAATAGAGCATTCTGATTGGCCCAAGGGTTTTTTTCCTCCTTGGACCAACTTCCTCCTGCAGGGGTCAGGCTCCCACAGGAGTGAGCACTCTGATTAGCTGCCTGCAACATGAAAAAATGTTGTAGGCAGCCAGTACATGACTCAGGGACTTAGTCCCCTGTCCTGAGTTTGTTTATAAAAAAATATATAATGGGGCAGGGTAGGAATGCCCTGCCCCCTGTAGACTTGTGGGGGTTGGGGGTCCAAGAGGGACCAAAGTAAAACAAAAAATTGCGACCACCATTTTCTTTAACTTTCATATGAGCGTTGGGGTGGGCCAGGTCCTGAAGGGGCTCAAACATATGCGTTGATTGGGGAGGAAGTGTGCGTGGGGCCTCTCTCCCTAGCCTGCAGAGGCCCTGGGGACTACATCCCCTGCAGCCCTGATCAATATTAAAAGAGAAGGGTGCCACGCGCACCCCCTCCTCAAGCCTGTTAAGGCCCGGGGACCCTATCCCCCAGGGCTGAGATTAATATTAAAGGGGAGAGGGGCCATGTGCCCCCCTCCCCAAGGTTATTATGCGGTCCTCCCTCCCGAGACTATGTGTCCCCCTCCCCTTAAAGGCCCCTGGGGATGAGGTCCCCATGGCTCTTTGTAGCTCGGGAGGGGGGGTTGTGCGACCCCCTCCCCTTTACAAATATCTTGTGGCCCCAGGCAACGGGGTCCCCAGGGCCCAAAGTGGATCTAGAGGAGACTTTGGGCCCCACTCACTGGAAAAAACGGCCCCGCGGGATGGGGCTGGGGCCCAAAGTGGCTTGGGGAGGGGAGCTAATTCAATGGCCCAGGCCCTGCAGCCAACTCTTCGGTGCAGTGAAGCGTATGGTGGCAGGGAGCCACCTGAGTTTGGCTGCCTGTGAGGGAGAGGCCACTGGGCCTAGCCACAGACCAGGCCATGCAGCAAAACCTCTGCTGCGCACGGCCAAAGGTGGTTTGTACTTATAATTAGGACCTTGTTACCATAGGAGATGATTTTTTTGTTTTACTAAGAACTTTGGTGCTGCTTGATGAATCTTCACACAACTTTCCAAAAAATAGTGCATGCACATCAGCTCCCCCATGGAAAGTTTTGGGGTGATCCGTCAACCAGCTGTCGAGAAAAAGGGGGGGTCCCAAAACGCAATTTTCCCATGCAATTTCCATAAGGAATTTTGAACAGTGCTACAGCCCAAATAAATGCACAGAATTACACCAACTTTGGCAGAAAGCTAGATTGTGGTCAAGAAAGCATGCGTTTTGTGATTTGGTGTAAATCCTTTCAGTAGTGTTTGAGAAATTAAGATTCAAGATTTATTGACATCGGGACAGTTTGGCATGCAGGAGTCTCGCGGGCCACAACTTCAAATAGCAGAGTGCTCTGATTGGCTGAGGGGACTTTTTCCCCATCAGCCGCTTCTCTCTCGCAGGAGCGAGAAGCTCCTGCGAGTCACACACAGGAGCTTGAGTTCTGAATGTTGCAGCCAACATTACAGGACTCGGTCCCATTGTCTTAAAAATAAAAAAATAAAGTATAAGGGAGCAGGGTAGCAGTACCCTATCCCCTGGATTTTGTGTGGGGGGTGCTCCAGACAGACCCCAACACAGGGCTAAATTAAAAAGAAAAAAATTATGTTGCTTTGATCCTGTGGGACTCTCAAGGGGGCCAGTGTAACCCCTCCTTACCCCTGCAAAACTTCCACTGGATCGAAATAACAATTAAAAAAAAATTTGGGGTCAGTGTTCCTTGGGGCAGGCTAAGCCCTGCAGCCAAACTTCAATTTACGCACTTGCCATGCTCTGTTATGACCTCACATATGATCTCACATATTATATAATTAATTACATCTGAAATGACATCATTAATAGCATCACTGTGCATGGCGAGGTTGCATATTATAGTTACTTCATTTAACTATAACTGGTGAATTTCAGTAGATTTTTGAGTTTTTAGTTTAAAATGCTTTCACTTACATTTTCACCTAAATATAACATCACTTTAAGCTTTATTTTTCAGTGAACGTCTGAGTTTTCTTTAATGATAAGTAAGATATTTTTACCATAACAAATTTTGCTTTGTTTTTTATAGTGTGTGTGTATGTATATATAGATAGATAGGTAGATAGATAGATAGATAGATAGATAGATAGATAGATAGATAGATAGATAGATCATGTCCATAAGTTCGCAAGATTTCCTGGCCACTTGATAGCAGCTGACCACGACAGGGGTAGCGAACCCCCAAATATCCAAACATAGGTTTTTGATAAAATCCCCCCAGGGTCCGGGGGGTTATGAAAGACCAGCTGCAGTCCAAACTTTCTTGCCAGCAGTGGTTTACTTTAGTAATATGCCAAGATTACAAGCCGAACGTGTTTCAGAGACCTGGTCTCCTTGATCACGGGCGTATAGTTTCGCCATTTTTTTCAAAATAAGCCACTGCTGGTAAGACAGTTCTGGACTCGGCTGGTCTTTTCTAAGCCCCTGGATCCTGGGGGGGCCTTATTGAAGTACCATTGGTTGGATATTTTGAGGTGCTCACTACCCCACCGAAGTTTGCCGCTCTGAAACGGGCTAGGAAATTCTGCGATTCTTTTTGGTCATTATATATATATATATGTGTGTGTGTGTGCATACACAAAATACTTTGACCGATCCCGGGGAAAATGACGAGCCACTCCACATGAGATGCAAAATCAGTGTTTATTCAGCAGAAACAAGCAGGACGCGTTTCGACCTCACACGGGGTCTTGGTCACATGACCATCACTTCTTTTTTGAGTCATTTAAAACCAGCGCATCACACAGGACGCAACAATGAGAGAAATAGAGAAAAGACTATGCGTTTGTAGTTCATTCAATGTTCAACATTTGTATCATTCTATTATCATTTCACAGAATTAAAATTCTGAGCAACGAAGCATTTATACTTTCTGTCCATGACAAGGAAGGTAATATATCTCATACATAATTGTGCATTACATAATCTAATCCACATGTCTGAATTTATGTG
The DNA here is from genome assembly GCA_963921515.1 of Calotriton arnoldi. Classification (NCBI taxonomy): domain Eukaryota; kingdom Metazoa; phylum Chordata; class Amphibia; order Caudata; family Salamandridae; genus Calotriton; species Calotriton arnoldi. The sequence continues at coordinate 771,256 of CAWUFW010003133.1, forward strand.
TGTGTCTCTCATATGGTGGTTTGGTATTCCGTGTTATTAACACTAGGTGAACGTGAAACAAATAACCCAGTGGGATTTCTCAGTGTTACGTCACACTGGATATTGGCCCTATGTATGATTAAGAATACGGATTGGCTGTGACACAATCCATTTTGATATAGTACCTGGAGACTAAAAGGATAACAGACCTTTATACTGGGCACTTATCACATCTGTTTAGTGTTATTGGCATCACCATGGTATTAACGAAGTTTAATGACTCACATGTAATATATTATACATATATGTTAAGTATAGTAAATCTATATTTAAATATATACTTACCTTCAGAATAATTTTGTTCTAGATATTCAGGTCTCAATATTTTAGTCTTACAATATTTTGTACAATATAATCTAGTGCAATACCCACAGAGTCATACTCCCCAGAAAGATGCCAAAATGTTACAGCTCTCACCAGAGAACAAAAGGAGTACAGCCCCTTCCAGGCAGCAATTGATGGAGGTGCATGTGGGCAAAGGGACCTCAACATGACAAATGGGGTGCAAGATAATTGACCACCGATGATCCAGCAGATGGTCTGGATCAAAGCCCCACATCCATGAAATGTACACTCTGGACACCGCAAGTCAAATCTCTTCTCTCTCTCCCAAAAAATGTTTAAAATGTAAAAAGATGTGGTGGGATGAAAATATGTGCAGTAGTGATCAACACGCTTACCGATGTTGCCCAAGCAGAAATGGTCAAGAAGCAGATCTATCTAAACCCAACTCCTGGCATATAAGGTTCTTTTGCACCTGACATACACCCCAGCTCACCATCCACCAGACATACACTCCAGTAAAATGAACTGGAACAGGAAGACTGGGAGACAAGCTAACACCACACCGGAAGTCACTTCTGCGTCGCTTCACTTTCCTCAGCACCCACTTGGTCTCTCAAACTCTAATATGTAGCTCGAAAGTGGCAGGATGGGCTCTCGCCACTTATGGGTTTCTGGCCCATTCTAGAGAAATTTCTTTGATTGGTTACTTAAAAATATGAAGCATGTACATAGTTTGCAATAAAGGTCCCCAAAATTTGTCACCGATTGTGTTATAAAGAGAAAACATGCCAGTGTATGTTGATGTGACATGGTTGTGTGCATCCCTGGCCTATGGATATATTTCACAATCTAGTAGAAGAGGTTGGATCACCTGCTGTTAGAAACGATTGCTGGAGACTTAACATGATGCAGCTGAACTCCAACAATGCTCAAATCCAGAGGTCTGCAGAGTAAGGTGAGAAAGAAGTATGTCCTCTTGTGGCCTTTAGCTCCCTGATAGTAGTGCAGGACAAACCCAAAAATCTTAAATCCTCCGTAGACGCTGGTGCAGGTAGAACAGAAAAGTTCAGGCACAAAGACCCATGAAGATGTTTTTTACTTCCAAACACTACGAAATAACTGTAAAAATAGAAATCGGAGAAAAAATGCCTCAAGCAGTCCAGTGGAATTTCTTTGCCAAAAATAGGAAAAACAGTTTTGACATTGATTTTGTTATTTATACTTGTTTTCTAAAAGGCAGACCTAACTGTTGCAGGGTTGGGAGTGCTGTAGAACAGATCCGTTTTCATAAAGGGCAGAGATCACCTGTGCAGTTTTGGTAGTGCCATGCAACTGATGGAAACCAGGAAAGATGCACTGAAGCTTAAAAATGCAGAAAAGGTGACGTCGAAGGTGAACCCTTCATTTAGGTCCTTGGCAAACATGCAGGTAAGAGCAAATGGCCAGAAGCACACAAAGGGTAGCATTAAAGGATCAGCATATATATGTTGTATGTAGAAGGTGAATCATCGGTTAAGTCAATATTCCCAGTACTAGTAAGAACACGTGGTGCTAGTCACCTGAAATCAAACAGAAGTTGAATCGCACAAAATGCAAAGGGTAAAGGTTGAATGATAAGAAAAATAGGCAGGAAACACATAGAATACACTGAGGTTTGAAAAGAAAGACGTTGCAAAGAATGTGAACCACAGATTAGGTCCCTAGTGCAGGCAAGAGCAAATTATGAGAAGCCCAATAAATAACCATCAAAGTGCCAGCACACAAAAATGTTCAACAACAAATGGATCAGTGGCTAAACCATTCTTCCACGAACAAGTAAAACATATGATGCTTATCATCTGACATCAAATAGAGCAGATGACCATGATGGCTGCTTAAATGTCCTCAATGGTTGTTGAGATGTAGCAGATTCATGCTTTGATGTAGGCTGCAGCTGCTTGAATGTAGGTGTTGTTTGGACGTAGGTGGTCATTGTTTGGATGTAGAGGATTGCTGTTTCAACACAGGCGTTGTTTTCATGAAAAAGAAGGAAAATCTACCCTTCTTGTTTGGATTATCTTTACCTATTTATGGCGTTTATTTCTCGCCGTAGACAAAATCCCGTCCCCAAATCCATCTAATTTAAATATTTACAGTATGTGGGAAAAATTGACTCCTATTTAAATATCTGAATACAGCAATCAACAACTGAAGGGCGACCAGTTAACTATTTCAAAGTGTTTGGTGCACTGTTGCTCAATGCGATCCGTGATAGCTATTGATGCTTTTTAGCTAAAAACATTTTGTTAAAATCTGCAAATTATGCAATAACTGGCAGTGAATGTTCGAGTGCTATCTAATATAAGTGAATGTTGCTCAGATGTAGGTTGATTTGTGCTCAGATGTAGGTTTGTTGCTGCCTGGATGTTGGTGATGGCTGCTGTGATGTAAGTTGATTGCTGCTCAGATGTTGGTGATTGGACCCTACAGTCAAATATAACTACAAGCCCATCTCCATCCTACCTGCATTAGGCAAGATTGACAAGACGTTTCTTAACCGCTGGCTCTGTGGTTGCCTAGAAGAACGCCATTTGCTTGACATTAGTCAGATGGGCTTTATGCCAGGTTTAGGAACAAAAGTCTCACTGTTTTCAGTGCTCAATGATCTTAGACTTGATTTGGAACTAGGCTTTCCAAGCTGTCTCATCCTGCTTGACATGTCAGGTGGATTTGATATGGTTGACCACACCATGTTAGTCAGGTGGATTGAAGATGATGGTCTATCGGGGACAGTCAGAGTTTTGGTTTACTTCCTTCCTCTAGGGTAGAAGTCAATCTCTAATTCTTCCCCCATGTCGATCTAAATCCTATCTGGCATGTTGTGGTATGCCACAGAGCTCGTTGCTTTCCCTTTTCCTTCATAATAACTATATCCATCCTCTAGCTAATATTATCAGATGTTTTAGATGCAGAACAGTGTCTTAAACACATGACACACAGTTTATTTTAAAACTCAATGAATCACTCTCTGAGATCCAAGAAGCATTGACAGGGTGCATGTCAGCCACAGTGCAATGGTTGAATTACAACTTCTGGCGATAAAAACTGAGGTGCTGTTGCTTGGCTAGAACTACCCTCGGTCACTGCTTTTTGGCCTCCCAACCTGGGAACGGCGCTGGTACCAGTGGAAAGGGTCGAAAGTCTAGGATCCTTGCTTGAAAAGGATCTTACGCTAGTAACTCAAACTAATGTAGTGTCTTCTTGCTTCCGCTAAGTGAAATATCTCAAGAAAATGATGAATTTTATCCCTTCTCATTTGAGAGCTCTTGTAGTGAAAGCAGCTATCCATTCCAGAATAGAGTATTCTAACGCCTGTTATTTAGGCCTCCCTGCTGCATCATTATGAAGGTTCCAAAGGGTTCAAAACACACCAGTGAGGCTAGTACAGGACCTTCAGAAGTATGACAGGATCTCTGAAGCACGTAAAATTCTCTACTGACTCTCAGAAGAAAAGCGAATCCAATTTAAGGTGCTATGCTATTGCCATAAAGGTTTCTATGAATCAGAAGTTGTTAACCAGATACCCTTCCTTGCGTTCTCTCAGGTCTAGCATGTTGCTTCTGTAGACTGCACCTCACTTCACCACAGCCCAGACTGGGAGGTTGAGCTTTTTCTATTATGTCTCCCGCCTTTTGGAATGCTCTTCCTCAGCAAAACAACTTCCAACTGTTTAGAAAGCCTCTCAAGACCCATCTTTTCTGCTAAGATCACTTCTTACTTCCTTTCAGCGTCTAGCCTCATGAAGCTCTAAAGACACTGTACTGCGCTTTATAAGCACCTTGTTCATTCATTTATTTATTGCTGCTTGGATGTGGGCAGTTGATGCTTGGGTATAGAGATCGTTACTCAGATGTTTGTGAATTCTCCATGAATTTGGGTAAATATCTTTTAGAAGTACGTAATCTTAATGTCGCTGCTCAGATGCAATGGATCACTTCTTCAACGTAGGTGATTGCTGCTTTCAAACGCACTCCTTGAAGGCTGCAAGCAGGATCCCAGTCGTGTATGGGCTCCCAGCACACTGAGCTCTACCCTTTTAGCTGTCAATCACTCTAGCAAAATGTAGTAACATTTCCAACCTACAAGAAGAGGAGCATTCTATCTCCACACTTATGCTCTCTCTTTAAATCTTCCAAAGGGATGCCTTACTGCAACTTGCCCCGCAAGTACATCGAAAAACCACTCATTATATTTTGACAGGAAAGTATAGAGTATCATTCTGTGTGAAAGCAGCATATTCCCCGAGTATATATATATGCACACAACATAACTATCGAAGCATGCGCATTAGTGATAGCGCACACAAATATAGCAGCATGACCAGTGTCTGGGGGTGAAGGCCCGGGCGCAAGGGTTATTGGGTGGATAATACTCCGGTTAGGAGCTGGGATGGTGGTACCTTGGTGAGTGCATGGCTGGGGGTTCTGTCGATCTGTATTAGCAGACGAGTGTGTAGCCCTTTCACGAAAGCAGGAGTTCAGCTGTATTTCTGATATTTGGGGAGTGTCTGCTAGGCTGGTACTCTGAAGGACATTCAGTGACTTGGATCAGCCTGTGCTAAGAGCCTGAGGTCATCATTGCTATGGAGTCTTAGGTGTTATTTCTGCTCAGAGGAGATGCTCCCAGTAACTGTGGTACAGGGGACTCAAGTTCCTATTGGGCACCAGACAACATGCTTCAGGGAAGCACATATCATGCTCAATGAAGCTTTGCAAACATTTGACTCTTTGCCCTGCTATGGCTAATGCCCTATTTTCTCTGGCGATGGGAGATATCCATTCCAAACAGAAAATGTGCCATCGCAGCAGTTGCGGCGCCTCCTGTTGGCTCTGGTTCCTGGACAGGAGGTGTTACTCCTCCCTCTATGTTTAATGCTTCCCGGTCATCAGCATTTTGTAGCGAGAAATCCCTTGCAGAGATCAATTCTTGGAACAGCCAGTTGGATGCCAGAGGATGCTGGCTTCCTCCTGGAGCTCAGGATCACGAGAAGCCAGACAACTGCGGGAACGTAAGTGGTGTCGCTAAGGGGGAACCTGTGCCCCATCTGGAAATATCTTGGCCCCTTCTTGTATCCCACCACCGGTGAGGGCCGCTGTCGGCAAAAACAAACACCACCCCCTCAGCCTGGGAAGAGCGATGTTGTTCCAGTTTACATTTCACGTTTTACTTTGTTTTTTCCAGGATGTTGTGTTTCTGTAGTTTTTTTCATGCACCACATTACATATATTTATTTTACACTGTGAAAAAATCGCCTCTATGTGAGTTCTGGTTGTGTGTGAGCCGTGATTGAGATTTGTGGTATTCAGACCTATCTCCGTCTAAATCTCTCACAGTGCCCATTAGTGGATCATAAATGTTCCTACAATTCTTAGCCTCTCTGCAGAGCTCACAGAGCAATCAATGGTCAGATGTGCCAACTATAATTGTGATCATTTGCACAAGTGTGCGAAGGAGGTACACAGGTGTTGAAATATTGACAGGGTCAAAGGTAAAGAAAATGCAGTGCTTACAGGTATTTGGGGTCGCTGAGTGAGGGGGGATTGGTGAAGTGAAAGAGATGCACGGAAGTATGTGCAGGAGGGAGTGAAAAGAGGGGGCCAAAGAGGAAAAAGATGCAGTGTGTGATATAACGATTGTTTCAGAATGATATGAAGAGAAAAAGAGCATAAGTGTCTAAATGAGAGAATGCAGAAGAGAATGGTGTGAAGAGAAGAAAGGGAGTGATTGAAACACTCCAAAGACCACTACACCTTCCACAGACCTTAATAATGTTTAATTCACAGTCTGTTTTATATATACACACACATATATATATATATATATACACACATATATATATATATATATATATATATATATATATATATATATATATATATATATATATATATATATATATATTTCAAACAATGTGCCCTTGAGCATTGGGAGGTCACTCGACAGAGCTTCGGCTCCCTGATGCAGCCTGTCTGAATGATCCATTTCATTAATGTCTTTGCCAACGCGTTTCAAGGTTAAAAAACCCCTTCTTCCTGGGCTGCCACAAACACATCTGAGCCTCGCATTCATTTGACTTTTGCAGCTTTATTGATTTCCATCCAATAGAAAATGGATGCTTTAACCACAATGTCCCCATAATGGAACTATAAAAGGGCAAACGAATTGCGGTGGTCCAACAGTAAAGTGACATTACTTTCTTGGTTCATGTTGGGAATTGCAGTTTATTTGATGACTACATTGAAACCCAGTAGTCTGGGTGAGTATTTAACCACAATGCTTTGCTGCAACTGACAGAATGGCTCACCTGTGAACAAGGCTTTCATTCAAGCCGAAACGCGTCAGGAGAGATAAGATCTAAATGAGCCTGCCATCACTTTGTGATTTATTAAAGCACTTGATTTCCTCGAGGTCCTGGTGTGCGGCGCTGGATGAAGAAGATGTGTTGGAAATACAAACAGGGCACTCCGTCCCTGAGCGCCGAGGCCACCCTGCTGAGGTTGAGGCTCCCCCACGCGGAGTAACAACAATGATATATATATATACACACACATGCGCTCAATGTTCATGATCACCCGTTTTAGCCCGTTTAGGTGGCCTCGCCAATGTTTACCTGTAGCCTCTTTTGTACCCACCTAAAAAATCAGCCTTTAGAGATGCCACTGGGGAATGTTTGTGCTATGTGAGGGTCGGAGTCCCATTTCACCCTGAGAGTGGCCATTGCTGTATGCCGAGCTACAGCCTTGCTGTCACGTCACAACTGGAAGCCATGAGCTTGAAGGGCACAGGGGACTATCAGTAACACCTCTTCACGGTAACACACACGTCTACTCCGTTACCGAGATACTTTGGCGTCACCACAGGAGGGTCAGATGGGGCCTGTGTACCAGCTCTATTTGTCCGCCCCCCCCCTGCGCCCCACCAGAACAAAGAACAGAAGCTGTTGACCGTGCCAAGAGAAAACAGAGTACTTTAAGCGCTTGTTTGAGGCAATGCACAAGCGTATGTTTGCTTAAAATGTTTAAATCTGGCTTTCTATGTATGTGACTATGCATGCACCTATGTATACATATATAGGCAAATATATAAACACACATCCAAAGTGTCAGATTTATACATTTTAAGTATACACACACACACACACACACACGCACGCACGCACGCACACACACACACACACGTGCGCACACTCTTTACAATTGCCCTTTGAAGGTAGCCCCACCAGTTCTGTGTGTGGCACAGCGCATGGCCCTCCTAAAAACTTATAGATGTGCCACTGCTGAGCTAGAAGTGCAAATATGAAGGGACAGACGCTTACGTTATAAGCATCTAACTGCCGCCACCATGACGTAGTTGGCTAGACTCTGAAGAATCCTGAGCAGCAGGGCGCGGGAGAAGGTACTGTGTGATGGGTGGGCCGCCATGAAGTGGCTCCATGCCGCCATTTGCCCTTTAGCAGGGCACGAACGGGTGAAGGCTGTTTTCGAAGAAGCTGGCGTGCTAAAGGGGCCTCCAGCGCTGACATATACAACTCTTTCCATATGCTGGAGTCTATTTGAGATTTGTAAAGTAAATATTCCTGCGGCAGCGCCTGGCCGCGGCTCAATCCCACAGAAAGTGAGAATGTTCTTTGGGAGGAAGGCCCGCCGCCAACCAGGCTCCTACTCTCGTGAGAGCGACATCCCGAGGCCGCGCTAGGCCAAGGCGCTTTGATCTGGGAGAGGGGTTCAAAATACGGGGCTGGCACACGAGCCCCCTAAAAACCACAGGCACCCACCACCCACACACAACTACCTATTATATCTGCACCAAAGCACTGCCATCCCACGATATGTGAACAGCCACAAACACCTATCAAAACATGACCCTCCGCAGATGCACATGGAAGAAAACACACCATAGAGCCAGGCAAGGAGGCCCCCACACACGCAGAGCACGTCCACTATTGTATAGTCATATCACCCACACATACAGATTTCTGTATATAAGGAACAGGCAGGCACAAACATGCACACCTGCTCCCCACACACACACACGCGCACACACATGCACGCACACTGCCATTTTACAAATTCGTAAGAACATATCAAGACCCATCGAGCCCTTTTTACACCAGACAAAAACAAGAGCCTTGTGCATACATCCACACAGTTTTCCCACGGCATATGTGCAAACAGCCATGAGTACGCATAAGCACACAAATATGCTGCAAGAACGAAAACAGACAAAAACTTCATCTGTATGCATGCATGTCGATTTATCTTCGACACCCATTCCTCCCTCAGCACATAAACTAAGAATATACGTACAAAAGCCTGCACCACAAACCCTCTACATATGCAAGAGAGCAGCTAGAAAATGAAAATACCCCCACTTTGAACCAAACCTCTAATGGCACCAAAGACTGAACCTCCCTTGAAGAGCTCAGTTGTCTCTTCCATCCAAGCATCTATCCATTCATGCCTTCGACCTTCGATCTGTCCACTGATATCCACCAATTCATCTATACATTCTGTCATCAATTCATTCTTTCATCTGTCATTCAATATTTCACCATTCCTTCTATCCATTAGCCATTCTATCCATCATTTCATACATCCATTATCTATGTATGCATCCATCCATCCATCTGCCCATACATTCATCATTTGACTTACTTACCCATTCATCAATAAAGTCTTTCATCGCTCAACTGATCCACCCATCCATCCTCCCCCTCAGATTTCAAGTTACTCTGCCATAATTTCACTGATCCATCCACCTATGAATTTACCGACCGCTTCACCCACCCATCCTTTCAACCACTCATCTATCCATCCTTTCTATCACCCTTTCACCCTTCCTTACTTTCACCTTTACCTCCTTTCAACCTTCCACCCTTCTTTCCCTTTTCAATCAACCCATCTTTGTTTCTTCCTTATTGCGTTAATTATCAGGAACAAGAACATGAAGGGAAAATAGCGCAAAGGCAGAAAGCAGAGATGAAAAATAGCCTGCAAGCATGCAGAGCCGGACTGGGAATCGAAACCGGCCCTGGCAAACTGCTCGGCCGCCCACCAGGGGGAGGGGTGGCCAAGCTGTTTGCCAGGGCCGGTTTCGGCCCATTTTGTTACAGGGGGGCGATATTGCAGCCAAAACCGGCCCCCACCCTGGCGGCCCACCGGGGAAACGCTCCGACCAGTCTGGCCCTGTAAAGATGCAGGAAGTGTAGGGTGGTGGACGAAAGAGGCACGAGGTGGAATCATGCCTAGACAGTTCAGAATTCTCCACCGCACTGGCCTCAGGCTTTTAAGAAAAATGTTGGGCATGGGCATTTATTATTTTATAAATTATGCACTGCGTACAAGGGCCAAGTCCCACCCACAAATAGTTATCACAGAGATACTTCTGGACAGCCAACCACAGTGACTTTAATTTCCCCATTTACACTAGTTCCCTTTTAAAATACGCACCGCACACAACCATTTAAATGTGTCTCCCTGCCATAGGCACCCGTCACAACCAGACACAGAATATGTCACTAGCCACAGAAAAGCCAGCACCCCAGGGGAGGTAAGAGTACACTCATTCCCTTCTGGCACACAACTTTGTTACTATATTCGGATGCCTAATTGCCCTCCAAAAGTCACCACATACCAACCCCCTCCTGCACAAATACACCATTAATCTCCATTGAACAGATACAAAACAACCCCCTTGCACACATACATGCTCACAAATGTGATCCACAAACAACAGACTCATTCATGCACAATGCTCCAATACTAAGGCTGCCTTTATGACTCTTTTTAACATGGAATGCACTTAATACCTTTCCAGGTAACAACATAGCCCCCCCATCCCTCAAAGCCCTCCCATCAGGCTCTTGTGTTTAATTGGCCTCCCAGCATCTTCATTGTTAAAGGCCACACACAACATAGAGGCCAGAACTCACTCTCCAACCCAAAATGGCTCATGCCCAGGGCCACTGGAATAATGTTATTGTGCATCAACAGCGTTTTTCACAGAATTATAGATTTGCCACATTTGCCACATAATCCATCATCTGCTACACAATCGTCAGATTTTAACCCAAAAATTAGTAAAAATGCAGCAGCATCAACAGCTTTTTTCACAGAATTATAGATTTGCCGCATAATCCATCAGATTGTAACCAAAAAAAATGTGTTTCTAGCTTAAACGGTTCAAAAGTTACTAAAAACGCAGCTACATGTGTTGCCATGCAGCAGAAGGCTGTTTGCAAAGGTTGACTGGTCACTTTTATGCTCCTTATTGCTATAATTGGGTGCTAAACTGGCACTAACGAGGTGCAACGAATGCCCAAAAAGTGTAACAAGTGTAAAAATGCCAAAATAATGAAATAATACTGTCGGAAAATTTGCCTCATTATGCCGCATAATTTGCCTTTTCTTGCTGCATGATTTACTCAACCCTGCTGCATAATTTGGCCCTCCACAGCTGCATAATTCCAGTGGCACTGCTCATATCCCAGTTAGGCAATAACAATGGCACTATGCGCTTCACAAATACCTGGAACATAACAGCTTCCTAACCTCCAAGAGCTGCTGCAGCCTGGAACTCCAGTGGAGACCATCATGCCCGACTCTCCCCTCCACTATCTTATACACGTCTTCCCCACAGAAAAGCCCACTTCACCACTAAAACAAGGTCATAACTTCCAGCGTTTCAAGACATAGTAAACTAACTCAACAACCTCTCTAGGCTGTACAGCACAGCTCAGTGGGCAGTGATCTATGCGTGCACTGCAAGTCACATGTTCCAGCACAAATAGGTGCCAAATAACCTTTCATCCTTCTGAAGTAGATAAGTAGAACTACCTTTAAATTTATTAAATACGAAAGCCCATTGTTTAAGAATTGGGAGACAATGTGGTTGTTAGTGTAAGTCAGAGGTCTTCAAACTTTTTTGCTCTGAGCCCCCCTGGGCAAAATGTTTTGAGGTCGGGCCCCCCCTCCAAAACTTTATGGCAAGGATTGGGAGAGCGGGAGGGACATGGCTGCGTGCAGGAGGCGGGGCTTATGAGATGATTTCAGGAGTACTTTTTCTATAGTTCATGAAACACACTAAATATGAGACTTATAAAACAGCAAATTAATCAAACAAAAACATGCATAGTCCCAAAAATACCACTCCCCATAATTGGGGTGTTTTTGAGCCCCTCACACTCTTGGAACCCAATGCAACTATACCTACTGCACTAATGATAACTGCAGTCCTGAGTAGCAGGCTATCTCCTCTGCATCTTTTAACTCTTCCCCATCATGCCTGACCATCACTCCAATCTTGAAACAGGCTCTCTGTCCTGTTAAAAAAAAAGAGCTCCCACATGTTGTATCCCTTTTTTTCTGCAAGGGTGCCCTCAGTCATTATGCTAGAAAGGAAAATAAGCTCCCATGCCCCTTTTTTAAAGGTAGACAGTCATAATTGTGAAGCAGTGGGCCCCTCAAACCCCTGGGCCCCAGCCCTGCTGCATCTGCTTCATTAATGATAACTAATAGTGGCCACTTACACACCTGGCAGCAGTACCTGCTGCGCTGATGAATGGCCCTTTATGAAGCCTGGAAATGCAGCAAATACACGCCGTACTTCCAGGCCATCTTCATTTACATGTATTTGCAGAGGTATTTGTGCCCCTGGGAACCCATCCACGCCCCCTAGAGGGGCACGCCCCACAGTTTGAAGACCTCTGACATAAACAATCTTCCCCTCAACGCAGACAGCCTTGCACTATGGTGCAAGGGTGCCTGCGTAGGCGCTAGACAGCTAAATTTAGCACCAGCGCAGGGGGAAACGCAGGGTTGCACCATATTCTTGTAAATATGGCGCAGCCCTGCGTTTCTAAAGTGACGGAGCGTGTCGTTAGCCTTCTTGGCTTAACGACACGTCGCTTCGCCACTTTATTGTAAATATGCCCCCTAGTTCTACTCAATATGTTTATGTTTCAGTCTCCAACGAGTTCTTTGTGTGACAGATTTAAGAGGTATAGGTCTTAGAAGAATAACATGATGACAAGAGGTAAAGGGGGTTGTGATAAAAGGAACTATTTGGGAGATTACTGAAAAATGATCCTGGGGAGGTGATGGATTATGCACATGAAAGTGGACGTCGAGGTTCGAATCAACGGGATGTTGAAAAATGCAACTCATGTCCAATTAAAAATGGATGCCGTATGTAGAAAAGATGTTTAGTGTTATTTGCAGAGGGCCACAAAGCGCTAGGTCAATTCAGAACGCAAAAAGTCTGAAATTAGAAACATCTTTCATGGTTGCCCTGTTGTCAGCGCATTCTCAATATATGAAGCAAAGACTTGGACTTAAACGAGAGATATTTATTTTTTTGCAGCGAGGTTGGGCATAGATGCATAAAAGAGTTGCGAATTGTGCCCACTATGTGCATCAAAAAGCAGAAGAATATTTAATCGACTTGAACAGTGTGCTCTTCTATGGCATCACAAATCCCACAAGTTTGTAGAGTTGAAAGTATAGATGGGCGAGCCACTGAAGGCTCGAGTCTGAATCCGGGCTCTGGCTCAGCTCGAGGTCCTATTGGAACCTCGAGCCCATAAGAAGCATGGCTTTCATGTGGCTTCTACCTGCCTCCCTCCCTTTACCCAGGATCTGGCATTAGGGACAGAGCTGCATAATGCGGAAGTGGGGTTCCAGGTGCGAGTCTCGGCGTCGGCTCAACACCCTCGGATTCTGGGCAAATCACTTAATCTCCCCGTGCCTATAAACAATCATGTAACCTTGTGTAATGTAACTGGTGCTCATGTTAAGCGCTCGGCCATCTCTGATCGAGTTCACGCTGTATTTAAAAACTGCAGAAAAATGAAGTAAGAGGTAAAAACAAACCCTTAACATAAGGAAAGGCAAATAGATATGCATTTTCCGCTGATTTGCAAAAAATGTAACCAGAAAACCTGGATAAATCGCGGGCTCCTCGCTTATTAAATTGTGTGATCTTAGGCAAATATTTTATTTCACCAAAACTGTTTTCTTCATTATTGCGTAGGAGAGCACTTTTGAATGTAAGTTCAGACGACCAGTTTTACAAAACTATCACTTTTAATAAGTACTTTTCACTGCGGAATATAGTGTGCCTTATTAATGTCAAAGCTTCGACAGGTTAAAGAAATACACTTTTAGGAATTTTGAGGAGGCCTTATCATATTTTACTTGATGTTTGTTGTATGATTTACTTAGCAAATATTTTCAGTGCTTGGCACCTGCATAGGCTCTAGGATGCGAGCCAGACCCTCGGCTCTGGCTCGCCTCTAGTTGAAAGAAACGTACAGCTTTCCCAGAGTATGTAACTACATTGAACAGAACGTTTCTACGATATGTATTTTCTCCTCAGTTAGCTTGCCTGCAAAATACACACCACCTCGAGCAGGAAATCAGAAAGTTTCCGATTTGCTGCCTAGTTTATCAGAAAGTGATTTTCTGTGCAGAGCACTTTATATTCTTTGATCTGGAAGTATAATCGTAATCAGTATATTGACCCTGCCAGCACACTCACTAACCCCCGCCCCCACCTCAGTTCTCACTTTCACTTCGAGGGCTCGGAATAAATGAAGACAGCTTCGAAATGCAGCAAATACACGCCGTCCTTCCAGGCCATCTTCATTTACATGTATTTGCAGAGTGATTTGCGCCCCCCCCCCCCCCAGGGGGGCGCGCCCCACAGTTTGAAGACCTCTGGTGTAAGTAGTGCAATCAATAAAAAGCATCATAAACCACCCACAGCCAGTAGGTCCTCACTGCACACCAACACAATCCCATCTCAAGCGGGGCACGTCCTGTTACCACTGCTCCATGTCATCAGGGACCATGTATCGCATGTCTGGGCTTCTCTTTACACCTGATGCATTGTGGGGGTTTTAGTCGCGTTCGTTTCATAAGCACCAAATGGACTAAGAAACTCAAAAACAATAGTTTACTGAAGGAAGATCCAGACCTGAGCGATATTCCTCCCAGGACTTGGAGCAAGAAACTATCCTCGTGGCATTGGTTGTTATGAGTTGATTATTAAAAGTCGCAGTTTTTTATTTTTTTACTGATTTCGACACATAACTACAGACAGCAAACATTGGTTTTCCTGTCCGAATTTATTTTTTAACTTGAAAATACAGATAATTGGCAGCCTTTTGAGTGAATCTCAGTACTGTCAACCATGACAGCAAGCCCATTGCTATGCAGGCTGACAGGTACAAACGTTAAAACAAGTGCTAACAAAGCCAACAGGCCTGGCTTTAATGTGCTGATGCATGCAAACTGGATTTGTTCTTGCCTGTGTTAGAATACGTTACCGCATTAAAGCCAGGCCTGTTAGCTTTGCCTATGCTTCTTTTGTTTTAACCAACTGGATTGTGTACCCTTTCACACGTGTGTGGTACAGGCAAATGTGTACATGTTTATGTGACTCAAAAGTGATTCCTGGCTAAAACATTAATAAAAGCCTACTGCAGGGAAAAGTATTGATTTCTTATACAATGCATGTGCAAGGCATGTTATGATTCAGTATGCTTTTTAGCTCTAACGTAGTCAGTGGCGGCTCCTCTGCTATGCCGGAGGAGCGTCGTCCCACTGCTTTTGAGCAGCGAAGTAAAGGAAATATAAAATGATAATAACTTTGGCTAATTATCATTTTATGTTTCCTTTGCGGGCTGGCGGGGCTGCTCCTCTCTCATAGCAGGGCAGGGGAGGAGTGGTTTGTCCACTCCTAAGTGCCCAATGACTGTTTGGTCAGCCCTCTCGGGCCAGCCAAACCAGTCATGTGCACTTTCCCCGTTCTCCATGCAGGCTGCATTACAGCCTGCATGGAGAACATACCCAGGCCCCCATTCCCTGGTTGAGCGTCGAACCAGGATGTTCAAAACCAATGCGTTGTGATTGGTATGGGGAGCCTGGCTCTTCTTCCTGGCTTCATGTTCCTCGAGACCCAAGAGGAGAGCTGGAGCAGAGACCCGGCGGCAAGGTAAGTGCAACCCCGCGAATCCCCCACACCCCACAACCCTCCCCCCACCCGGCACCCACCTCATCACCCTCGAGTCATGCCGGCCGCCACTGAACATAGTCCTCATGCATTTCAATGCAAGCACTCCATAGAAGGCAGAATGATGCACAAAAAAACCAAGAGCATGATGAATAAAAAAAATCATCCTCTAGATGGAGCCAAAGCCAACTCTAGGTATATTTTAAATAATTGCTAACAATAGGTCAGCAAACAGCTGTGCTGTCAAGTCACTCCTAATAAAAAGGAGGAGGGTTGAAAAGCTGCAGATTTGCACATATATGAACTACAGTGTAAATATTTTCCGATTGTATATAGTGTATATTGTATATGTAGGGTATTGTATTTGGCTGCTTTTAGTGCTAGAGCTTATCACATATCTAAGTGGCAGCGTGCATTTACTGATTAAATGAATGTAGACATATATTAGTTGCAGTTTCATTTTCTTCTCAAAATAAATATGGATGAGTATAGAAAAAATAAGCAAGAAATAAGGGCAAATGGAAATGTTAAAAAAAAATCACATTAAAAAGGAAGCCTTGATTATTTTGAAGTGGGTAAAGTTGAAGATTTTCATGAAAACAGGACGCATAAAGGTGAACTGCTGCAGTTATCGTGGTTTCATTTTTCATGATATACTCGAAACAATGGTTCACCTAGAATGAATTCCTACGAATTTCGTAGATGAGCCAAGAAATATATTAATTATTACTTTACATTAAAAAGACCATAGACATTCACTGAGAAAAACAAAGGTTAAAGTGACGTTATAGGTAAGCATTGTAATAATGTGATACTTTACATTTAAAAAAACCTTAGAAATTCACTGAAAAAACAAAGGTTAAAGGGATACTATATTTAGGTGAAACTGTCAGCTAAAACTTACTGTTTTAAATTAATATAACCCCTGAAATTCACCATTTCTGGTTATCTCAAGTAACTGTAACTCGTGCCCTAAAATAACTATAACTCTCACCCTCACCATGCACTGCTAATTACCTTATGACATGTTCAATGACATCATTGATAACATCACTGCAACATCTGAAATTACATCATTTAGGTCAGGACAACACTGTGCACGGCGGAGGCACGAGTTACAGTTACTTGAGGCACAAGTTATAGTTAAATTTTGCTGTGCAGTGCCCCCTTCAGGTTAGACTTAGAGACTGGCAGCCAAGGTGCACCCAACCCCCGTTGCACACGGTCTATGAAATTCATTGAAATAAAAAACAGTCAAACACAAAGTAATGGTTCTTGCAGAAACATGTAAACCACTGAAATTCAGCAGTTATTGTTATGCGCACACACATCATGTGACATAACCACTGTGTAGTTATAGTTAGGTCAGAGTTCCATAGGAGCAGCATTTTATGTTTTGCTAATAACTTTGGCCCCGTTTGACGAATCTTCACAAAACTTTCCCCAAACAAACACCATCCACCTCAGCTCTGTCCCGGAATGTTTCAGGGTGATCTGTCAAGTGGGGACCAAGAAAAAGGGGGTCTCAAAACACATTTTTCCCATGCAAGTTCCTACAGGACTTTTGGGAAGCAATACAGAAAAACAGCTGAACAGAATTACACCAAATTTGAAAGAAAGCTAAATCATTACTCAAAAAGTGTGCTTTTTGTGGTTTGTTGTAAATATTTTCAGCAGTTTTAGAGAACTTAAGCTTCAAAATATAGTGAGATCTGGACGATGGTCCAGTGGAAGTCCTGCGGTACTCCAGTGGTACTGCAAATTCAAACAAGCATTGGCATAGCCAATAGGTCTCGCCTTTGGGACCTTATAAGGGTTTAGTTATCCAGCACAATATCCTTGGTGCAACAACATCAAGTGTTGCATGGCTAAACTCTTATAAGGTCCCAAAGGCGAGACCTATTGGCTATGCCAATGCTTGTTTTGAGTGAGTGGCTCGTGCAGGTATGCCACTGTGAGGTAGAGCTGCTGTGAGTGCTTTTACAGGAGCCCCTGTGACATTGCGCCTCTTCAAAATGTATCTTGGGTCTGGTGTAATACTTCTAGCCCCTATTCCCGTCTTCTCGCACCCAATGCATCCTTAAATGTCCCATGTACAGCCGGGGTTGACACTGCTATTACCCCTGCCCTCCAGTGACACTTTACCTGTCACGGGTGGTGGTGGTAGTGGTGGACGTGGTGGTGGACTTGGTGGTGGTGGACGTGGTAGTGGTGGACGTGGTGGTGGTGGTGGACGTGGTGGTGGTGGTGGACGTGGTGGTGGACATGGTGGTGGTGGACGTGGTGGTGGTGGACGTGGTGGTGGACGATGTGGTGGTGGTGGTGGATGTGGTGGTGGTGGACGTGGAGGTGGTGGACGTGGAGGTGGTGGACGTGGTGGTGGTGGATGTGGTGGTGGTGGACGTGGTGGTGGTGGTGGACGTGGTGGTGGACGTGGTGGTGGTGGACGTGGTGGTGGTGGACGTGGTGGTGGTGGACGTGGTGGTGGACGTGGTGGTGGTGGACGTGGTGGTGGTGGTGGATGTGGTGGTGGTTGTGGTGGTGGTAGACGGGGTGGTGGACGTGGTGGTGGTGGACGTGGTGGTGGTGGACGTGGTGGTGGTGGATGTGGTGGTGGTGGACGTGGTGGTGGTGGTGGATGTGGTGGTGGTGGACGTGGTGGTGGTGGACGTGGTGGTGGACGTGGTGGTGGTGGACGTGGTGGTGGACGTGGTGGTGGTGGACGTGGTGGTGGTGGACGTGGTGGTGGTGGACGTGGTGATGGTGGTGCTGGTGGTGGACGTGGTGGTGGACGTGGTGGTGGTGGACGTGGTGGTGGTGGTGGATGTTGTGGTGGACGTGGTGGTGGTGGACGTGGTGGTGGTGGACGTGGTGGTGGACGTTGTGGTGGTGGAAGTGGTGGTGGACATGGTGGACGTGGTGGTGGACGTGGTGGACGTGGTGGACGTGGTGGTGGTCGTGGACGTGGTGGTGGACGACTATTAGGTAGGAGGGTGCTGGCAGAATGCGGATGGAGAGGAGCCTTAGGGCTTGGAAAGATGTCTCACAGGTTAGAGACCATGGAAAGTGAGAGTGCATTCCTCAAAGGCTGGGGGGATCATCGCCAGTGAGGCCGAACGAGGGTGTCAGTCTCCAGGGGCCTTACCCAGAAGCAGAGGGCCGTAAAACGCATGCAGGAATTTAGGATCTGCAAGTGGGATTGCATACGAGTGGATTGGAGTGCCTGCATGGATTGTGGTATTTATTCATATTATAGCGCTTTATTCTGTACTGCCGTTTCTAAGCGCTGTAACTGGTGCTAATATTAGCAACTTTAATAGTCCTCAGTATTACAGCCTCGGAACGATAGCGGGCTGAGCGGCCTTACTAAGATTTCATCTTGTGATCGGCAAATTTCAGTGAGAAGCGTTCAACTCGCTGAGCCATCGTGCCGGCGTGTCGGGCCTCTGTGTTTGAATTGTCTGTGTGTACCAGGGGACAAGTCCTTAAAAAATAAAAAACAAGCTCTCGGCTTTGGCAAAGGCAGCTGCTTGTTTATAATTGCATCGCGCTTTCACTTTAAGTGAAAGCGCGATGCAAAAATAAACACGTGGCTGCCTTTGCCAAAGCCGAATGATAACAACAAGCGCTAAAACACAAGCGTGGCCCCGCGGCCGCGAAAGTTAATTGTTGTGAGAGAGAGGGGGAGCAGGAGGTGAGCCCGCGAGTGGTGCGCGCGTGCGCGCTTGGGAGAGTCTTCACTTTTCAAGCACTGCACTCGTGCTTGTGGCGCGCCCCTGCTCGCTCCCGCAAGGTGGATGCCGCCACAAGCACGAGTGCAGTGCTTGAAAATGAGCAGAGCGACGGCTAAAGGCCCTCCTAAGCAACGCATGGGCGCTGCGTAGGCGAGACCTAAAAATAGAGTGATCTTATTAGGCGAGAGGTTTTTTTCCCGTCAGACCTTTTTGTCCCACAGGACCAGTACTACCGGACTAAGGGACCTGAATGGCTGGCTATAACAGGAAGAGAAATATTACAGCTGCCTTGTCAGGGCTCGGGACTCGGTCCCCGTCTCCTGTGTTTACAAAAAAAGGACATACAAGGAGACGGCATAGGGGTATTCTGACCAACTGCCCCTTTTGTGAATCAAAAATTAAAAAATCATGCAGAGAGTCCTGCGGTACTCTTGTGGCCGCCACATGTGGTCCCACAGGAGTATCAAGGGGTAGCGCGGGACCATGCAAATGTTAAAAAGCGAAGCTTGCACTGTCCTGCAGTACCTTGGATTGCCACTAATATAGCAGTAAAACAGGAGTACTGTGGGAACAAAAAGACAAATGTTGGGTGGGTTGCCCAACTGTGGGGGGTTGGGCAGAAATGGGGATGGGCCAGAGATGGGGCATTGACGGCTCGTGTGATGTTGGGTACAGGGACTGGCTCCAGGCAAGACCCTACAGCCAACCCCATGCTGCGCATGCCCAAAGGCTGTGCACAGAGGACGGTTGATCATTCACAGGGGTGGGTCCAAACCGCCACTGCACATGGTGAAAAGGTATGCTCAATGAGGAAGTTGGTCAAATATGACTAAAAACCCTAGAAACTCACTGAAAAAAACAAAGATTGAAGTGACATTATAGTTGAGTGTAGTAATAAGATTTCACTTTAGGTGAAAGAAAATCCTCGAAATTCACTGAAAAACAAAGGTTAAAGTGATGTTATTGTTTGTATGGTAATATTATCTTACTTTACATGAATTTTTGTTTTTAGATTTTAGCTTACATTTGAAAAAAACTAGGAACACACTGAAAAAACAAATGTTAAATTGGTGGCATAGTTAGGGCTTGTAAAAATATAAAAATTAATTATTTTGTTTTATAAAACTCACCAATAATTGGGTACTGAGCTAACTATAACTTGAGCCGCCGCAATGTACTGCTTATGGCCTCACATACTACATCACTGATGTCATGATAAATGACATAATGATATTTATATACATGTATATACATGTATGTATATATATATTCACTGAAAAAACCATAGGTTTCAGGGACGTTATAGTTACAAATTAGCATTTAAAAAACCTTTGAAATTCACTGAAAAAACCATAGGTTTTAGGGACAGTTATAGTTAGTTGGACATTGCACTCGTACAAAACCCGTGAAATTCCCCCGTTATAGTTAGTCCAGCTAACTATAACTCGCGCCCCCGCAATGCACTGCTGATGACGTCACATATTACATCACTCATGACATGGTCAGTGACATCACTGATGACATAACTGATGACATCTCAAATGACATCACTGATGACATCATCCAGTGACTGTGTGTTTCTGTAAAGTTTAAATATTTTTAATATATATAGGAAAAGACGTATTGAAGAATGAGTGGGTGTGTAAGTGTCTGTATGGATGATTTAGTAGGTGCATGACTGACTGTATAAGTGAGTGATTTAACGTATCTTACTGAATGCATGGGTTAGTGACTAAACTGGGTGAATGTCTGTATCCGTCTGTCTGTTGCTGTGTAAGTGGCTGCATGTGTTTGTGAATAGCTACATGAGTGTCTATATGAGTTATTGAATGCTTGTGTGAGTATCTGTATGGGTGCCTGAGTGTTTGTGTGGGAGGGGTGTGTGCGACTCTGTGCATAGATGTGTGAGTGGGTGATTCACTGGGTGGATGGTTTCAAGAGTGCATCTGTGATAGACTGTATGGGTGGGTAAGTATGTGTAAGAGTGTGTTAGTGAGTGAATGTATGTCCCAGTGGTACATGTGTGAGTAACTACATATGTGAAAGGCAGTATATATGTGTGTTGGAGTATATAAATAGCTATAAGCGAGAGTGAGTGATTGTGATAGTGGCTGTATGGATGAGTGTGTGCTTGTATCAGTGATTGTATAAGAGCGTAAGAATGTGCTAGTATTTGTATGAGTAAGTGAGCTGGTGTGTGTCTAACTGTATAGGTGAGTAAATGGTAGTGTGTTTAATTATTTGCATGACTGACTAGGTGTGTGAGCACCTCTATGGATGAGTGGCGGTGTTTGAGTGTCTATATAGGAGTATGAGTGCATATGATAGTCCTGTACTGAGTGACCATAAGTATGAGTGACTGTACGGGTGAGTGAGTGGATGTGTGTGTGTAGACCTAAGAATCAGTGAGTGGGTATGTAGTTATTGGTGTTGGAGTGTCTATGGTTTTGCGAATGGCAGTCTGTAATTTAGAGTGGGTGTATCAAAGGTTATATTAGGGTGTGAGAAGATGCATGAAATTATCACATGGATGATGTCATCAGTGATGTCATCAGTGATGTCATTTGAGATGTCATCAGTGATGTCATCAGTGATGTCACTGACCATGTCATGAGTGATGTAATATGTGACGTCATCAGCAGTGCATTGCGGGGCGCGAGTTATAGTTAGCTGGACTAACTATAACGGGAGAATTTCACGGGTTTTGTACGAGTGCAATGTCCAACTAACTATAACTGTCCCTAAAACCTATGGTTTTTTCAGTGAATTTCAAAGGTTTTTTAAATGCTAATTTGTAACTATAACGTCCCTGAAACCTATGGTTTTTTCAGTGAATTTCAAAGGTTTTTTAAATGCTAATTTGTAACTATAACATGTCTGAAACCTACGGTTTTTTCAGTGAATTTCAAAGGTTTTGTAAATGACAATTTTTAAATGTATTAATTGTTATATACATTTTTTTCATACTGATTTACTACATTTTTAGAAACAATTTTTTTTACATATTTTATTTTTTAAATTACATTGTAATTACATTATACATTACATTACAAAAAATACTTTCTCAGAATGAATTACTTTAGTTTAAATACTTTGCACATAGGCAATAGACTTTTAAGTACAGTAGTTACAGTTGTTGCAATGGGCAACACATTTTCAAACACAATGCAACATTCAGCTCAATGTGAATTTCTAGTTAAATGCAATTAGTTACTTTATGGATTACTTTTCTAACCACAGGACTGGATCCTAGATTCAGTCCTGGGACATCTCCTGTAAACAGTTGAGTAAAAGCGTTTTGGTTACAGTCGTGATTTTTAAGGAATATTATTATACTTTAAAAGTTGACACTTAGAAACTTTTTCTCATAGAATCAGCAATGTTATCCTATGGAAGGAAATTCACTTAGAAGGTAAAAACTGTTATCGTTACTTTTTCTTACTCAGTGTTGGATCCTGGATCCAGCACTGGTGCATCTCCTGTAAACAGTTGAAAGAATGCGTTTAAGTCATACAGGCGATTTTTAGGAATATTTGTAGTTTGTGAAAATCGACACTTTGAAACTTTTCTGCTAAAAACCAGACAATGGATTCCTATGGAAGAAAATATAAGTTACTGGTAAGTACGGTTAAAATTACTTTTCAGGGTCAGTGCTGGGCTAAAAGATGCAGCACTGGGTTCTCTCCTGATAACAGGTGAGTAAATTGGAATTCGTACTTTGGTTGATTTTAGAGGAATATTATAAAGTTCCAAAACTCCACACTTAGAAGAATTTCCAAGTGAAACCAGTCAATGTTAGCCTATGGAAGGAAATTCAAGTTACTGGTAAGTACGGTTAAAATTACTTTTCAGGACCAGTACTGGGCTGAAAGATGCAGCACTGAGGTCTCTCCTGATAACAGGTGAGTAAATCAGAATTCGGATTTCGGCTGATTTTAGAGGAATATTTGTATGTTTCAAAAATCAACACTTAGAAACTTTTTCAGCAAAAAGCAGGCAATGATATCCTATGGAAGGAAATTCAAGTTACTGGTAAGTACGGTTAAAATTACTTTTGAGGATCAGTACTGGGCTGAAAGATGCAGCACTGAGGTCTCTCCTGATAACAGGTGAGTAAATCGGAATTCGTATTTCGGCTGATTTTAGAGGAATATTTTAAAGTTCCAAAACTCCACACTTAGAAGAATTTCCAAGTGAAACCAGTCAATGTTAGCCTATGGAAGGAAATTCAAGTTACTGGTAAGTACGGTTAAAATTACTTTTCAGGACCAGTACTGGGCTGAAAGATGCAGCACTGA
The DNA here is from genome assembly GCA_963921515.1 of Calotriton arnoldi. NCBI lineage: Eukaryota > Metazoa > Chordata > Amphibia > Caudata > Salamandridae > Calotriton > Calotriton arnoldi. The sequence continues at coordinate 794,663 of CAWUFW010003133.1, forward strand.
GGTCTCTCCTGATAACAGCTGAGTAAATCAGAATTCGGATTTCGGCTGATTTTAGAGGAATATTTGTATGTTTCAAAAATCAACACTTAGAAACTTTTTCAGCAAAAGCAGGCAATGATATCCTATGGAAGGAAATTCAAGTTACTGGTAAGTACGGTTAAAATTACTTTTCAGGATTAGTACTGGGCTGAAAGATGCAGCACTGAGGTCTCTCCTGATAACAGGTGAGTAAATCGGAATTCGTATTTCGGATGATTTTAGAAGAATATTTGCACAATGGTGAAGGGAGGGGCGGGGCCTGAGGTGGCATCTGTGCAAACGCGCCCCGTGGCGCGTTTTAAGTTGGGGATTAAGTCCCTTGAATCCTGAGGGTCCCTAGGGGCCAACTAGCCCACCAGGAACCTCCAATATGTGCCAGGGGCTGCGTTGCAGAGACGTGTAGAGAGGCCACACCCCTTTTACACCTCTCTGCAACGCAGCTCTGTGGCGCTTTCTGGATGTACCTGTTGGGCTAGTTGGCCCCCAGGGACCCTCAGGATTGAAGGGGATTTAATCCCCAACTTAAAACGCGCCACGGGCGCGTTTGCACAGATGTCACCTGAAGCCCCGCCCTCCCTTCACCACTGTGCAAACGCGCCCGTGGCGCGTTTTAAGTCAGGGGATTAACTCCCCTTGAATCCTGAGGGTCCCTGGGGGCCAACTAGCCCAACAGGTATATCCAAAAGCGCCACAGAGCTGCGTTGCAGAGAGGTGTAAAAGGGGCGTGGCCTCTGTACACCTCTCTGCAACGCAGCCCCTGGCGCATACTGGAGGTTCCTGGTGGGCTAGTTGGCCCTCAGGACCCCAGTATTCAAGGGGAATTTGTTCCCCTCTGCAAACGCGCCAGGGGCGCGTTTGCAGAGTGGTGAAGGAAGGGGCGGGGCCTGCGGGCCCGATCGTTTTTTTTTTTTTGTCCCCTGAAGGGGGGCTGTGTGGCCCCCCTTACTTTTTCCTGTTTTTGGGCCCTGGGGACCCCATCCCCCAGGGCCTTACCCCTTTTTTTAATTAATTTTTTTTTTAAAAAACGGGAAGGGGGCCGCGTGGCCCCCCTTCCCTGGGCCTGTATTGGCCCCGGGGACCCCATCCCCCGGGGCATGGCCTCTATTTTTATTTTTATTCTTTGGAGGGGGCTGCGTGGCCCCCTCCTCTGGCCATTTAAGGCCTCGGGGACCCCATCCCCGGGGCCGCCATACCCTTTTTTTTTTTTTTTTAAACTTTGGGGAGGGGGCCGCGTGGCTCCCCTCCCGAGCCACTACTTGCCCCGGGGACCCCATCCCCGGGGCTGGCCCTCTCCGTTGGGGACTGTGGGGGTCCCCAAGCCCCCACAGTCCCGCCGGCTCCCGCGTCCCTTGGGAGCCGGCATTGCTTTACACATGGGGAGCTGCTAAGATGCAGCTCCCCATGTGGAAAGAAATCGGCTTTGGATATTGGAAGAGAGAGCAGGTTTCCCTGCTCTCTCTTCCAATATCCAAAGCAGTTTGCTATGGCAGGACGGGAGCCGCGAGGCTCCCGTCCTGCCATAGCAAACTACAGTGTCCCGAGGGTAGGCACCCCGGGACACTGCAGGAGCCGGCCCTGGGGGTGGCGGTCCCCAGGGCCATCAAGGGCTCCAGGAGGGGGGCCGCGCGGCCCCCTCCCTTAAATTGCACAGCCCCGGGAGGTGGTGGTCCCCGGGGCTCTGGAGTCCGTAACGGACCCCCATATTTAAATGTTTAGTGCCCCGGGGAGGTGGTGGTCCCGGGCGTGTGGGGGCTGGAGCCCCCCACACAGGTTTTTCAATTTTTAAAAAAAAAGCCCCGGGGAGGTGGTGGTCCCCGGGGCTGCGGGAGGGCTCAGAGCCCTCCCGCACCATTTTTAAAAAAGCCCCGGGGGTGGCGGTCCCCGGGGCTTGGGGGCCCTTTGAGGCCCCCACACATAAAATTAACCCCCACCATGCCCCCGGGACTTGGGCCACCCGGGGGCAAAATACAATCGAAGCGCGGGAGACCGCGCTCGATGTCTCGGCAGGATTCGCGCACCCTGAGCGCATCCTGCCGATTTTAAAAAAAGTTTTTGTTTTTTTGCCCAGGGGGTCCTTGTGGGACCCCTGAGCAAACCTAGGGGGTCAGGGTGTTTCTACCCTGCCCCCTTTGTGCGCTTTGCGCACTTGTTTCTGTCCCTCGGTTCTACCGAGGGACAAAATGGCTGCCAACATTTCCTGAATCGGAATGTTGACAGCCAGCTGACAGCCAATTAACATGCAGCTCGTGATCGGGAGGGTACGCGGACCCTACTCGGCCATAGATATCACTATCTTTTTACTTTTGATTTTCTCAGCAACTACTGAACGGATTTACACCATTTAACAAAAGGGTTCTTTCTGAACCAAGAACTACCTCTTTGCCAAATTTGGTGTAATTCCGTTCAGCAGTTCGGGCTGTAGCCGTGTCTAAAGTTTCCTATGGAAAATTGCATGGGGAAAACGCGTTTTGGGACCCCCTTTTTTCTCGGCCCCCGCTTGACGAATCCCCCGAGACTTTCAGGGTAGGAGCGGACCGGAGCGGGCCACAAAGTTTGAAAATTTTGCGAAGATACGTCAACCGGCAAGAGAGTTATTTCAAATAGAATGTCGCGGATTTCCTATGGATAATAGGTTGTAACTATAACTATCTACTGGCGACCGCCAGTAGATAATGTGTATATATATATATATATATATATATATATATACACACACACACACATGTATGTATATATTATTTACCGACAAAACCAAAGGTTAAAGTACTGTTATAGTTAGGTGAATATGTCAGTGACAACATTAACACTTTGAACAAAAAGAAACACAGAAATTCATGAGTTATACTTAGGAGCTAACTATAACTTGCACCATTGCCATGCACTGCTTACGACCTCACCTATTACATCTCTCATGACATGTTCTATGACATCATTTATGACATCACTGATGACATCTCAAATGATATCATTGATGACATCACTGATGGCATCATCCAATGAGTATGTTTGTTTGTTTGTGTTATAGTTTACATAGTGGCTGGTGGGTACCATATTACGTTTCTAGCTAATTTTTTACAGCCTGTGTCCAGCTAATGGGTATAAGTGTTTACAACATGCCTTTTCTCCCAATGCATCATAGGTGAATAGAGGTATTGAACACATTATAAATCTTTGTATTGAAGAGTAACTCTGTGTACAGGTGACAGATGATGATTTGTGTTCATTATGTTTCACACAAGTTTTTTGGTACAGCACAAAAAGTTTCCAGCAGGGCAAAGATTCTATGTACTACATACTAAGTATTGTAAACACCCTTGTGTTATTAGACAGCATCATCTCAGCATGACAATTTATACTTAGCATAGAAGATTGTGGTACCAGGTACAAACCTATGTACATGTGCTTCAGGGGATGGGCTATCCGTAAAATTGTCACCATAGTATAAGGCGGCGGATAGTATGATCTTTAGCACCATCAGACCTAGGTTATTTTAAGTGAATAGTCGCTCTTTGAACAGGTTTTGCATAGAGTGTACACTGTTCTCAGTAGATACTTTTTAATACTCTGTGGTGTATTTCTCATGAGAGTTTGAGTGTCTGCAAACAGTGTGGAATAGAGTAAACTCTCTACATAGTTTTAACAGTCCCCACTTTTCTACTTACATCCACTTCTTTTCTCAATGTAGGTTCAGTTACTGTCAGGGGTTTGATACAGGTAAAGAATGTCCGTAGTAGGGCATTAGTTATATAACAGGGCTTTAGTATCTGGATGAACTTGGTTTTCCCTGAACAGTTGTGTACAGAGTGAACACCGTGTGCAGGATAGGTTACCCTTTCATCTGTGGCTCATAGTCAACTCCGATAACCATGAAGTGTATGGTCTAGGGTCAATGTTGCACAAAACACAAGCTTGCTTTACCTATGGGGGCTGAATGTATGATAGCAGTAATGATTCTTCATATTATTCTGAGCTATTTTTCACTTCGTCTCATAGCTTTAATGCTATATCCATTATAGAGCAATGTGTACAAAAGAAGCTTGGATGATGACATCAATGATGTTATAAAACATGTCATTAGTGATGTAACATGTGAGGTCATAAGCAGTGAATGATGGGGAAGCAAATTATAGTTAGCTCTGCTGCCTATAACTGGTAAATTTCTGTGTTTTTCTTTAGTTCAAAACATTAATGTTGTCACTGACATATTCACCTAACTATGACATTACTTTAACCTTTGGTTTTTTCCATGAATTTCTATGGTGTTCTTTTCTACATAAAAACAGATCTTTTTGTCACACTAACTATAATATTACTTTAACCTCTGTTTTTTCAGAAAATTTCTAGGTATGTTTTAACTTAAAGTATAATTTTATTACTATACGCAAAGCCAACCCCCCGCCGCGCATGGGCCGTGCCTGGCAGTGGGTTGACCACAGGGCCTTCTGCTTTTTAAAGGGAGGAGGGGTCACGTGGCCCTGGTTAACCCATCCCACGGGGCTTTTTTATTTAAAGGGGAGGAGGCGCCACGTGGCTCCCTTCCCTGACCTTATTATCCCCCAGGTCCTTTTTTTTAAAGGGGAGGGCGGCCACGTGACCCCCTTCTCTGAGCCTCATTAGGCCCTGGAGACCCCATCCCCAGGGCCTTTTGTTTCTTAAAGGGGAGGGGTACCAAGTGGCCCCTTCCTGATTCTTATTAGGCCCTGCGGACCCCATACCCCCCAGGGACTTTTTTTTTAAATAAAGGGGAGAAGGGCCGCATGGCCTTTTCCCCAAGCCTTATTACTACCTGGGAAACTCATCCCCCAGGGCCTTTTTTTTTCAAAGGGGATGTGTGCTGCTCGCCCACCCTCCTCAAGCCTTATTAGGCCCTGAGGACCACATACCCCAGGGCCTTTTTTTTAAATAAAGGGGAGGGGGCTGCACGGACCCCCTTCCCCAGTCTTGTTAGGCCATGGAGACCCCATCCTCCAGGGTCATTACTAAAAATAAAGAGGAGGGGGGCTATACAGCCCCACTACCCAAGCCCCCGAGGTCCGCACATATATGAAAACAAGCATTGGCATAGCCAATAGGTCTCGCGTTTTGGGACCTTATAAGTGTTTAGCCATGCAACACTTGATGTTGTTGCACCAAGGATATTGTGCTGCATAACTAAATACTTATAAGATCCCAAAAGCGAGACCTATTGGCTATGCCAATGCTTGTTATAAATTGCTGCTATTGACTTAAATTATATTTGTATATTGCTGGATGGGATGTCTTCTTTCAATTGTATTCACCACTCTATTCTATTTGTTGCACAGATATCTAACGTCCGCTAATTATTGCTTGTATGGCACGGTTGCACTTTTCGTGTATAAATCATAGTAATAGCTGGTTGGTCTCTCTGTATTACTCTCTTTATAGCTCTCGTGACTATTTATAATGTACTTGTTATTAGTATGTTTTATTTAGATTGTGTTGCAGTAGCACTTCATGATGCCTCAAAAGACTTTTAAATAACTTTACACCTGTTGAGCTACATCTTGAGAACGTTGCATTCCCAAGCTGCCAGGTTAATAGATTTAGTTGTCCTTTGGCAATTGTATTCAGCACTTTTTCCCAGATTTTATACCTCTTACGTGGCTTATGAAAGCACATACTTGTATTGTTTATGCATTACTTTTATGTTTGTGTCTGGGGGTGTTTTTACTTACAGCTCTCTATATTTTTGGGGAAATGTACTAGAGTGAACTAACATACTCAGGTGGTTTTTAGTTGCATTTAATATTGTATGTTTTATTGTACGGCTTTCTTGTAAAGCTGATCCGATATACTTAACTTGAACACTTACTCCTGCTTTTGATAGAAGAAATTTTGTGTGTATTTCTATAGGCACAGTGTATATAAAGCATATAAATGTACTGTATTGTACAGTAAAATACCACCTTCTAAATGAAGGAAACCTACCATAATATTCGATTTTCAGACTTTTTAAATGATTTTTCCGTGAACACATTTATATAAACGTGGAAGTTGCCACAGCAAAATTTCAGTTTTTGCCGACCTTCAGTGTGCAAAAAACATTTGTGCCATAGCAGAAAAAAGAACTGCTTTGAACCAAACTGCTATGGCGTGCTACATACATACCTGAACATGTGCATTTGATTCCTTGTGGGTAGTCCTACTCGGGTTGGCCAGTGGTTTTAATATTATGGTACCCCAGTTTCCTGCTCCCCTCACACTTCGCGTTCATTAACTTGTGTGTACTACACAGATGCGCAGTGTATGAGGTATCTTGGTTAGTACTCTTCAGAGCCACCTGATACCCAACTATAGCGCCTACATGAAATATGCCGGCTGCTTGTGAGGTGTTGCTACGTTGCTTCCTTATAGATATAAAACATCTTAGCGCAAATCAGTAATTTCGTACTTTACACTACTAACGTCACGTACTCTACTAAAATTGAAACTGAATATATCTCACCTCACGCCCCTATCACGTGATCACCTGAAGAAACCTGTGTTTGCTCTCAGTTACGTACCCATTGGACGTGCAGTGCTGCTCGAGCCTTGGAGAAACAGTCTGCAAGGATCATACCGGACGATAAAAGGAATGTGAGATACTGTAAGTAACTGCTTGCAGAATATATTGGTTTAATAACGTCTAGCGCTCCCTCCGCGGGTTTGCAATTTCGCAGGGCTCTAAGTAAGCGTCTCCGATATGTATAAACTTAGCGGTACCCATTGTAGCGGCCTCAGAACAGACAGCAGCCCATTCTTATTTGCGCTTGTTATCTGAAATCATAAACTGCACGACTAACATCTATTAAAACAAGGTGGGAGGGAACCAAGCTATGTGCTTTTTCCGAGGCAGCACCAAAGTGGATGCCTGCTTGTGCCCCAGGGGGACTGCTGAGTGCGTGCTCCAGCGGAGTCTATAATTGCTTTAAAAACAAGCACGGAATCGAAACGGAGGAGCGGGGGCGAGCGAGCGCGGCAGCCTGCTCAGCTGACCCCCCCCCCTCCTCGAATCATGTTTGGCTCTGGGACCCTATTTTCTGGGGCCTGCATTTCTAAAAAGTGGGTGCCCTCCCAGGGTACTTGTCAAAAACTTGTTGGGAGCCGCAGGCGGAACCCCAAGGGCCCTATGACCCCAGCTGGCTCCCTTCATTCAGCGGTAGCCGGCATTGCTCCCACCCTGAAGGAGACGCAACTAATGCTGCTTCCTCCGAGTGGGAGCAATATTTTGATCCATTTCCCTGCCTGCATCAGTGTAAGCAGGGAAATAGATCAAAAGTATAATCCCAGCAGGCAAGAGCATTTTTAAAGCTCCCCCCGCTGGGAACGGACTCAGTGTTTGTTCCCCCTAGGCAGAAGTTTTGATAAGGCTCCCTGCCCACACCGTTGCTGGCAAGGAAACCGCTATGTCCTGGTGTTTGGGTCCCCGGGGCCAATAATGGCTAAGGGAGGGGGGACACTATGGGGGCTCCCGTAGCACACCCCTGTGCTTTTTGATATAATCTGTTATGCTATTGTTATGTATGGCTCTCATAGAAAGCCTCTATTGGTTATTTCAATTTCTGAATCTCATAACGCACTGCCATGACATAGCAAAAGTTGATAAAAAAAAGCATGTTACCCACTGTTGTGATGTCATAAAGGTTTTCCAGGCCAGGCTGGCAGGGCTCTCCGAGAGCCTGTCAGTGCAGCACTGCTTCTGTGCTTTGACTGATAGCAGAAAGCATAGCTGCATGAGGGGGAGGAAAGGCAGGGAAGGTGGTGAGGATTGGTCAAGGATGGCAGGTATTAATGTTAGGTCGAGCCTAGGCAGCACATGCCCTGTCTCTTCGAGACATGCTGTATTCACTCTGTGGGCTTACAGGTTGCCCATCGCTTTTGATTTGTTGCTTTGCGTGTCCTTTCGGAAAGGCTTGCTTCTCTGTGGTCAATGGTTGCTATATGTCCCTCCTTTTGTGTTTGTCGATGGCCCTATTACATGTAGTCTTGAACTTTTGTGCATGTAGGTTTGTGTAAACGCTCTATTTTTTTCTTATGTTTCTGCCCGTGTTTTCAGAATGTCAGCTTTTCTACATGTATGTGTTCATCCGACGGGAGCTCAGCAATGATTGCCGTAGTGCTAATAAACTTATGTATTGGCATTCGGCATTTGACGTATTTTTACAGTTCTGAATTTTGCTTCCAATCGGCATGTTTTTAGGTTTTGCCATTGTTTTATTGTGCTTACGATCAGCAAGTATCTGCAGTATTCTTTTGATTCTGATCGGAATGTTTTATAAATCGTATCGGCATTCAGCACTTGCCATTTTTTTCCCATTCTGTATTTTGTTTCTGATCTGCATGTGTTTTTGGTTTCTGCATTGTGTTTTTATTTATTTATTTAGGCACGGAGACGCATTAAACAATTTTACATTCATTTGTATATTATTTTTGTTTAACCACAAGGTGATCAGGTGATTTACTCAGATTCACAGGATGTTGAGCCGATGCAGAGACTCAAACCTGGCTGCCAGTGCAATCTTACAGTGTTTGGCGCGTTATACTGAATTACGCCACCCAGCCTGTACTCTGTCATGGAATTTGCCACTGCTTCTCCCATAGTTCCTTCCTCATCGTTGTTGCATCAAGTCACCTCCATTCATTACTGTTTGAGCCCTCTTATGCACACCGTTTATTTTGTTTGTTTCATTTGCATGATGCATATTATCATAACGCTTAGTTTTGATGTTGCAGGCACCGTGAAGGCACTAATCTTTCACTGAATTAAAGTTTACTTCAACACTCTCTGCTAGCACGTGCAGTAGACATTGGGATTGATGTTATTTTTTCCATTTTAATGACATATAACAAAAGCATAGCGCATAGTCCTTGTGTCAGCGCTCTTTCTCGCTTGTGTTCTCTTCCGATCTCTATCTTTGCTGTCTCTCATTTACTATGTTTTCACCTCTTTCCACCCGCCCCTCAGATGCTCTCACCCCTGTAATCCTATTTTTTTAAATTTACTGCTAAACCAAAAAAATGCTTTTGCGCTACGTTACCAGTCAATTTCGGATCGTGAATAGAAAAAGGGCACCCACTTCATACAAATACATACGCTCAAATGATATCCTTTTTTTTAAATTATTTTTTGTATGCTGTACAGAGTGAACTAAAGTCATTGGCAGAGGCAATAGATTGTAAAGGGGAGTGCTTTTCACAATGGCAGACGCTAACAGGGGTAATTGGTGGGGCAGCACGGAGGACAAAAAGCATTGTGGGGGACAAACAAATAAAATAAAAACAAAACTTACCTGCAACCTGACGTCCGCCGCCTCTTCAGCTCCAAAGATGCTCACACAGGTTCCCAGACTGCCCTGCACCAATTCAGATGCTACTCTCATGCTGGTATTACCCAGCATAAGAGAAGCATAGGGATTAGGCAGAGCGGGCTGGTTCCACGCTCCTGTAGGGACTGGGAGCCTGTGCTCCTGAGCCCTGCTGACAATTCCAAGCAAAAGCCTGGAGATATCCAAGCGCGCATGTCGGTTTGGCCATCCTAAGATGATTGGAAAACCGACATGCAAACTTGCAGTGCCCTGTGCCCACCACTGCTCCTGATGGTCCCGCCCTCAAGACTCAGCTGGTTCTCCTGAGTAAAATAAAATGATAATAAAGCAGTTTTATTAATTGCTTTATTATCATTTTATTTTACATGCGTCTGCTGGTTACAGCAGTGGGGCAATGCTCCTCCGCCATAACGGAGGAGTGCCCCTGGCTATTCACTTTGCCAATGCTTGATGTCCAGCTCTGCAGAGGAAGCAGACTTTCCTCACTCCAAGCTCTCTGCACAAGCACTGGGTCTGAGCTGGTTCCCTATCAGCTGCAGTTGGGTCCAGTTTGTACTCGGATAATTGGACCAGCTATTTGGAAATCTGTGGGGCAATCAATATTATTTTAGTTCTGTGCCCCCATACACGAGACCTATTGGCTTTGCCAATGCTTTTTAATATTTGTGACAGGCATGGCTCTCCATTACTCCTCGGCCACAGTGTAGCTGTTGAAAGCAGGGGCAGATGATTTTGGAGGCCACACATAACATAAACTTATTTGTGGGCCCTGAGCCAAACATATTTTGGGGGTCCTATTTCAGGTAGGTTTGAATTTATGATTCAATTTCATCTCTTTCATGTCCTCTTTGGCCATTTCACTGACACTGCACAGGCGCAATGGTCCGTCCAAATCCTAAATGTGTTTGCATCTAATATTTAGGGATAGTGATGTGTGTTTTAAATATTGTAACACAGCAGCAGTTCACTAATATTACTGCAAATAATCTCTGTGACACCCTCCCATTTCTCATATGTGAGGTCATATTCGGATCTAAAAGAAACCTTTTCTTTATGGATGTTACATGAAAAATACAACATTTCTCTGCAAAATGTTGGTAATAGACTCTCACACATCACCCACATTACAGATACACTAAAGGAAAACGGCATCTAAAACATTCTGTTTAAGAATTATTCAAGGCACACACAACAAGATGATGGACGGGGCGCTGAAACTTTTCAAACACTCACCCCCAGTCAAGATATCTGGGTTAAATCCGTTGTTCTTTTGCTCACCATGCCATTCCAGTTTGGGCCCAGCCATATGCAAATCAGTCTTGACCCTGTGCCTCATGGGAACAGTCCAGCCCGAACTGCCCGGCCAGGTCCTCCGTGGACCAGAAACAAACATCCTGGGACTGGTTTCGGGGTATCACCCCTCATCAGCCAGGCTAGCTTGAATCCAGTGGCACAGAGAGCAAATGGCCCACGTCTGGTCTGGCAGTTTGGGCTGGACTGTGACAATGTTCAGCATTCCATCCATCATCTTTTTGTGTTGCTATATGAATTATTCAAGGTCATCAGGGCAAGGCACTCTACAGAACAGAGCTGGCTCTATAAGGGGGCTCCCTGAAAGGCTGGGGCCCTGAGCCAGAACCCACTTTGCCCATGCGTTAAAACATATTTGCGCTCCTCTTGTTGTCTATTTATTGTTACTCAGAACCCCTCAGTCAAAATCATCCCAGTAATTCACTGTTACCCAGCTATAATTCTATATGTTATGCCTGGCTTCCATAAGAAGTCTCTATTTACACCAGAATGTAACTCTGGTAACTCACTGCTATGATGTAGCAACAGTTGATAACAAAACCCGTTAACCACTGTTGCTACGTCATAAAGGCCTTCCTGGCCAGGCTGGCAGGGCTCTCTCAGAGCCTGACAGCACAGCATTGCTTGTCTGGTTTGACTGACAGCAGAAAGCACAGATGCAGGAGGGGAAAAGAGGCAGTGAAGGTAGGTGGGGGTTGGTTAAGACAAGGTATTTTTTTCACATTTGGGACAGGAGGAGAGGCCATATTACATTATATATATTTAGTGTACCTCTCCCACATTAATCCTTTGCCTCATCCTAGCAGTTATAAGCAGGTGATTTCGGGGGCAATACATAACAAAAAATATAGATGGGTAACTGTGACTTACTGGGTTGTTTTTTACTTCGGGGTTCTAAGTGACATCAACAACACCTTGATCTTCACTCCTGTTGTCTTTTTCATGTCTCTTAGAAGCCTCGGTGAAAAACATACCGTAACTCGCGGTTACTCATCTATAATTCTATATGTTTTGCATGTCCCTCATAGAGAGCCATTAGCATAAACGACTGGATTCTAAATGCAGTAATTCACTGCTGTGACGCAGGTCTCTGAAAGCCTGTCAAGGTGTCACTGGAAAGCAGTAGGCAAAGCTTCTGGAGGAGATGGAAGGGAAGGCACAGAGAGTGGTGGTGGTGGGTGGAGGGACGCCATGTATATATGTTTTTTAATTTGGGATAGGGAGGTGAATCCGTGTTTACTTGGCTCCCCAATTAGTCCTCTGCCCGTTTATGGGATGAAAGCAGGGGCAGATGATTTTGGGGATCATATATAAAAACATTATAGATGGGTACCAGTGAATTACAGGGATGTTTTTCACCTCAGGGATCTGAGTGACATCATAGACAACTGGAGCTACGTCCCTCAGGACCCTGAGGTGAAAAACAGCCCCATAATTCACTGAAAACCATCTACAGTCCTATATATTATTGTACAGAGCTCCGAAGCGCGAATCATCCCGGCCCAAGCTGGACAAAAACACAGCAATAATAAAGTAGAAAGTAAAAATACTCAGGAAATAATCATGTATGAAAGAGTCAGTGCTCAGAGATACAAAAATAGGCTAAGCCAGAAAATAGTTAAAATAATCTTTCTCTCGTAGCCGCCATGTGTTTTTCGCTGTGCATGCCTCCCGTGCTTTAGAATACGCGGTCAGGCTGCAGCCTTAGGGCGCCACCTATCGGTGGCCTCAAATTGCTGTTCAAGACCTGACACCGCGTGTGGATTCTGACAATCCTTGCACCGTTACCGTGGAAGCCCCAGCCCCACAGTTCATGCATCGCCTCCATGAGACCGTCTCTGCCCATAACTGAAAGCAGCAAGACAAGGAGAGACTCTGGGGGATGAACACTCCGCACTTCAGCGGCGACTGCGAAAGTTGATGAAGCAATAACTGGGGAAGAGGCCCTGACCAGGCCATGCTTAGGTCACCGCAGATAAGTTTGCACCGTTCTCCCAGGCTCGGGACAGGAATGCGATGATTTGTATTCAGAAGACATGGCGAGCACCGCTCTAACTTCCCAAAGCCAGTATTTATTAAAAGTTCTTGTGTTTTTTTTTTATAAAGCGCTACAAACCACAGAGATGGCATCTCAGGGCGTTGTTCTCCCCGTTACTTACGCCCTATCCTTTTGTACCCCCTTCATTCCCTTAGCATCTTGATCAGCAAGTGGAGATGGACTGGCCACCAGGAGTATGGAGAAATGCCTGGCCGGGCCGCTGCCCTGAGGGACTCCTTCCTGCCTGGAAAACCCTCTCCCACTTTCCTTTAAGGTCCGACCAATTACTGACGCCAAAAAGTCACTTTTTTGGCTATGGGCACCGTTTGACAAATTTCATTCTCCGCCCCCACCCCTTTCTGCTTACCACACCTCAGAGTCTCTTAGCAAATCACTTTTCCACCCCAACACAGCAAGCACACCATAGTAGAAACGCCCCCCAACCTCCACCTCCAAAAGACGTTGGCTTGAGTTGGAGTGACTGTTTAAAATTATCTGCGTCACCAATACGAAACTAAATCTACGTTGTCATTTCCCGAGATTTATTCCTGATTTGTACAGTACCTTGTAAATAATATTTACTAATATTTGACGTAGTTTTCGGCTGTCATAACCGAAGACCCACGTCTGGAATTTTCTTGCTGCGCCCGCTTAGACCACTATAGTAAGGTTGGGGGGGTGGGGGGGGCAGGCCGGCAAGGAAAAATAAATATTCCTCTGTGTACGTAATGCAGAACAAGCAGCAGCACTGTGCTCCTCACATGAATAAAGCCACTCATAGGATTAACGTGTGAAGGATGGATTCAAATTCGCGCGTTCTTCCAGCTCACACCGTCAGCACAATAAATATTTTCCTAAGAGACTGCCAATTTGTCCTTTAAACAAACACAATTTAAGGCGTAAGTGCTGGAAAGCTTTTTTTTTTAAATAAACCAATCCCTATTAAAACACATAATTAAAAAAAATCAAACCAAGCAGTTTTTCTTTGCTTTCCGTCCTAATTAGCAGGGAGATGGTGCTTGCACCCAGTGCTGTAAATGAATAAAGCTACTCTGGGAAGTAACCAACGCCTATGTGAGAGGTCATGGGGCACGGCTGACGCGTCATGGTGACAGACAGCGTGCGGCCGGGTACGTGAAATGTACTTCATAAGTCCATTGTGTCACCACCATTATATGAGTACTGAAACACCTCGAGACAGCTGCCATACTTTTAAAGGGGCCACCCAGTGTAGAGAAAAAAAGAAATCTAATTCCAATCTCCAACAAGGGGCCAACAACAGGCATGCCAGAATGTCCCTATGGGGAAATCTTCTGGGGTTTTGACACTGGTTGTGATCTCATTCACAGGATGGACCCTTGTTACGTTATGTTATCTTGATTTGTAGAACGCGCTATCACCCGGAAGGGTATCTCAGCACCCGGCAGATATGAGTCTAGGCACACCTAGGGCCTAGTGGGACTACTCAAAAACCCGGGTCTTCAGCTTCTTGTGGAATTCAAGAAGTGAGGAGGCTCTTATGTGTAGCGGCAGGACGTTCCACGCTTTAGGAGCGATGTGGGAGAAGGCTCGACTGCGGGATCTGGTTTCCAGTAGCGTGGGATTCATGCAAGTAGGAGTCCAGAAGACCGGAGGCGCCTAGGTTTGTGAAAGCAGAAGTGATTATTGAGGTGTGCTGGGCCAGTGTTATGTAGTGTCTTGAAAGTGCGGGTGAAGAGTTTGAAATGTGCTCGTTTGTGAATGATGAACCAGTGGAATTCCTTCAGGTATGGTGTGATGTGAGTGCGAGGTGGGAGTTGAGAGGGATTCTGGCCACCAGGTCCTGAATAGTCGCAGCTTCTGGTCAGTTTTTTGTTGATCCCGGTATTGAAGGTGTTCCTCTAGTACAGCTTGCTTGTGATCTGTGCCTGTGTGACTTTTTTCCGGGTGCTGATTGGGAGTCATTTGAAAATCTTCCTTAGCATCTTCAGGGTATAGAAGCATGAGGCAGTGACGCCATTGACTTGGGCGGACATGTCTAATTTGCTGTCGATAATGATGCTGAAGTTCTTGGCGTTAGTGGGGGTGGGTGTCGGTTCTAGCTCTTTTATGTTCGATTACCAGCACTTCGCACCAGGGCGGCAATTCTGGCAATGGACAGTGCCAGAACGTATCCGTGCTGAAGTACTATTAACAGACAGTACCAGCAATCAGAAGAGCTGCTGCACTTTTAGTGGAACAACACCAACATCTGTTGGCTACACTGAAATATTATCAATGGCCAGTATTAGCATTTCGCAAAGTAATAGCCGAATTATCACTCCTAAACAGAGCTGTTATTGCACTAGGAAAACAGCTCTTCTCAACAGGGCTACCATAAGAACATCACCAAACTCTGCATAGCTGCTATGTTGTAAAGGGAGGACACCTGCACATCTCCATATTGCTGTTATATTTTTAATGGGACAGAGCAAGCAGCTATCAGCAGAGCTGTTATACTAGTAGTAAAGAGTACAAGTACTTCTCATAGGGGCTGTTATACTGGTAGTGGAGAATACCAGCACCTCTCAGTAGGGCTATTATACTTTTAACGGGACAGTGCTAGCAAGGCTCAACGGGCTGTGATACTAGTAGAGAGGAGTAGCATTATTTCTCAGTAGCGCTTTTATACTATTAGTGGAGAGTACCAGTATTTCTCAGCAGTGCTGTTATGCTTTCAATGGGACAGTGCAAACAGGTTTCAGCAGGGCTGTTATGCTAGTATTGGAGACTACTAGTACTTCTCAGTTAAGCTGTTATTCAAGTAGTAGACTGTACCAGCAGTTCTCAGCAGGGCTGTTAAACGTTTAATCGGACAGTGCAAGCATGTCTCAGCAGAACTATTGTATTAGAAGTAGAGAGTACCAGTGCTTCTCTAAGGGGCTCTTATGCTAGTAGGGGAGAGCACCCACACTTCTCAGGAGTGCTGTTATACTATGAATGGGACAGTGCTAGAAGGTATCAGCAGGGCTTGTATACTAGTAGTGGAGAAGCAGTACTTCTCAGCAGGGCTGTTGTACTTTTAATGGAACAGTGGAAGCAGGTCTCAGCAGGGCTTTTATATTAGTAGAAGAGAGTACCAGTACTTTACTTTATTGAAGAGCACTAATATTTCTAACTTAGGCTGTTATGCTAGAAGTGGAGAGTACCTGTACTCCCCAGCAGGGCTATCATACTAGTAATGGAGATGACAAGTACTTCTCAGCAGGGCTTGTGTTCTAGTAGTGGACAGTATTAGTACGTCTCAGCAGGGCTGTTATTCTAGTAGTGGACAGTACTAGTACGTCTCAGCAGGGATGTTGTACTTTTAATGGGACAATGCAAGCTGGTATCAGCAGCGCCGTTATACTAGTAGAGCACAGTACCAGTTCTTCTCAGCAGGGCTGTTGTACTTTTAATGGAACAGTGGAAGCAGGTCTCAGCAGCGCTGTTATACTAGTAGAGCACAGTACCAGTTCTTCTCAGCAGGGCTGTTGTACTTTTAATGGAACTTTGCAAGCAGGTCTCAGCAGCGCTGTTATACTAGTAGAGCACAGTACCAGTTCTTCTCAGCAGGGCTGCTGTACTTTTAATGGAACAGTGCAAGCAGGTCTCAGCAGCGCCGTTATACTAGTAGAGCACAGTACCAGTTCTTCTCAGCAAGGCTGCTGTACTTTTAATGGAACAGTGGAAGCAGGTCTCAGCAGCGCCGTTATACTAGTAGAGCACAGTACCAGTTCTTCTCAGCAGGGCTGTTGTACTTTTAATGGAACAGTGCAAGCAGGTCTCAGCAGCGCCGTTATACTAGTAGAGCACAGTACCAGTTCTTCTCAGCAGGGCTGTTGTACTTTTAATGGAACAGTGCAAGCAGGTCTCAGCAGCGCCGTTATACTAGTAGAGCACAGTACCAGTTCTTCTCAGCAGGGCTGCTGTACTTTTAATGGAACAGTGCAAGCAGGTCTCAGCAGCGCCGTTATACTAGTAGAGCACAGTACCAGTTCTTCTCAGCAGGGCTGTTGTACTTTTAATGGAACAGTGCAAGCAGGTCTCAGCAGCGCTGTTGTATTAAAAGTGAAGAATACCAGTGCTTCTCTAAGGGGCTCTTATGCTAGTAGGAGAGAGCACCAGCACTTCTCAGGAGTGCTGTTATACTATTAATGGGAGAGTGCTAGAAGGTATCAGCAGGGCTTGTATACTAGTAGTGGAGAAGCAGTACTTCTCAGCAGGGCTGTTGTACTTTTAATGGAACAGTGGAAGCAGGTCTCAGCAGGGCTTTTATATTAGTAGAAGAGAGTACCAGTACTTTACTTTACTTTATTGAAGAGCACTAATATTTCTAACTTAGGCTGTTTTGCTAGAAGTGGAGAGTACCTGTACTCCCCAGCAGGGCTATCATACTAGTAATGGAGATGACAAGTACTTCTCAGCAGGGCTTGTGTTCTAGTAGTGGACAGTATTAGTACGTCTCAGCAGGGCTGTTATTCTAGTAGGGGACAGTACTAGTACGTCTCAGCAGGGATGTTATACTTTTAATGGGACAATGCAATATGGTATCAGCAGCGCCGTTATACTAGTAGAGCACAGTACCAGTTCTTCTCAGCAGGGCTGTTGTACTTTTAATGGAACAGTGGAAGCAGGTCTCAGCAGCGCTGTTATACTAGTAGAGCACAGTACCAGTTCTTCTCAGCAGGGCTGTTGTACTTTTAATGGAACAGTGCAAGCAGGTCTCAGCAGCGCTGTTATACTAGTAGAGCACAGTACCAGTTCTTCTCAGCAGGGCTGCTGTACTTTTAATGGAACAGTGCAAGCAGGTATCAGCAGCGCCGTTATACTAGTAGAGCACAGTACCAGTTCTTCTCAGCAGGGCTGCTGTACTTTTAATGGAACAGTGCAAGCAGGTCTCAGCAGCGCTGTTGTATTAAAAGTGAAGAATACCAGTGCTTCTCTAAGGGGCTCTTATGCTAGTAGGAGAGAGCACCAGCACTTCTCAGGAGTGCTGTTATACTATTAATGGGACAGTGCTAGAAGGTATCAGCAGGGCTTGTATACTAGTAGTGGAGAAGCAGTACTTCTCAGCAGGGCTGCTGTACTTTTAATGGAACAGTGGAAACAGGTCTCAGCAGGGCTTTTATATTAGTAGAAGAGAGTACCAGTACTTTACTTTACTTTATTGAAGAGCACTAATATTTCTAACTTAGGCTGTTATGCTAGAAGTGGAGAGTACCTGCACTCCCCAGCAGGGCTATCATACTAGTAATGGAGATGACAAGTACTTCTCAGCAGGGCTTGTGTTCTAGTAGTGGACAGTATTAGTACGTCTCAGCAGGGCTGTTATTCTAGTAGTGGACAGTACTAGTACGTCTCAGCAGGGATGTTATACTTTTAATGGGACAATGCAAGCTGGTATCAGCAGCGCCGTTATACTAGTAGAGCACAGTACCAGTTCTTCTCAGCAGGGCTGTTGTACTTTTAATGGAACAGTGCAAGCAGGTCTCAGCAGCGCTATTATACTAGTAGAGCACAGTACCAGTTCTTCTCAGCAGGGCTGCTGTACTTTTAATGGAACAGTGCAAGCAGGTCTCAGCAGCGCCGTTATACTAGTAGAGCACAGTACCAGTTCTTCTCAGCAGGGCTGTTGTACTTTTAATGGAACAGTGGAAGCAGGTCTCAGCAGGGCTTTTATACTAGTAGAGCACAGTACCAGTTCTTCTCAGCAGGGCTGTTGTACTTTTAATGGAACAGTGGAAGCAGGTCTCAGCAGGGCTTTTATACTAGTAGAGCACAGTACCAGTTCTTCTCAGCAGGGCTGCTGTACTTTTAATGGAACAGTGGAAGCAGGTCTCAGCAGCGCTGTTATACTAGTAGAGCACAGTACCAGTTCTTCTCAGCAGGGCTGCTGTACTTTTAATGGAACAGTGGAAGCAGGTCTCAGCAGCGCTGTTATACTAGTAGAGCACAGTACCAGTTCTTCTCAGCAGGGCTGTTGTACTTTTAATGGAACAGTGCAAGCAGGTCTCAGCAGCGCTGTTGTATTAAAAGTGAAGAATACCAGTGCTTCTCTAAGGGGCTCTTATGCTAGTAGGAGAGAGCACCAGCACTTCTCAGGAGTGCTGTTATACTATTAATGGGACAGTGCTAGAAGGTATCAGCAGGGCTTGTATACTAGTAGTGGAGAAGCAGTACTTCTCAGCAGGGCTGCTGTACTTTTAATGGAACAGTGGAAGCAGGTCTCAGCAGGGCTTTTATATTAGTAGAAGAGAGTACCAGTACTTTACTTTATTGAAGAGCACTAATATTTCTAACTTAGGCTGTTATGCTAGAAGTGGAGAGTACCTGTACTCCCCAGCAGGGCTATCATACTAGTAATGGAGATGACAAGTACTTCTCAGCAGGGCTTGTGTTCTAGTAGTGGACAGTATTAGTACGTCTCAGCAGGGCTGTTATTCTAGTAGTGGACAGTACTAGTACGTCTCAGCAGGGATGTTGTACTTTTAATGGAACTTTGCAAGCAGGTCTCAGCAGCGCTGTTATACTAGTAGAGCACAGTACCAGTTCTTCTCAGCAGGGCTGTTGTACTTTTAATGGAACAGTGGAAGCAGGTCTCAGCAGCGCTGTTATACTAGTAGAGCACAGTACCAGTTCTTCTCAGCAGGGCTGTTGTACTTTTAATGGAACAGTGCAAGCAGGTCTCAGCAGCGCTGTTATACTAGTAGAGCACAGTACCAGTTCTTCTCAGCAGGGCTGCTGTACTTTTAATGGAACAGTGCAAGCAGGTCTCAGCAGCGCCGTTATACTAGTAGAGCACAGTACCAGTTCTTCTCAGCAGGGCTGTTGTACTTTTAATGGAACAGTGCAAGCAGGTCTCAGCAGCGCTGTTGTATTAAAAGTGAAGAATACCAGTGCTTCTCTAAGGGGCTCTTATGCTAGTAGGAAAGAGCACCAGCACTTCTCAGGAGTGCTGTTATACTATTAATGGGACAGTGCTAGAAGGTATCAGCAGGGCTTGTATACTAGTAGTGGAGAAGCAGTACTTCTCAGCAGGGCTGCTGTACTTTTAATGGAACAGTGGAAGCAGGTCTCAGCAGGGCTGTTATATTAGTAGAAGAGAGTACCAGTACTTTACTTTACTTTATTGAAGAGCACTAATATTTCTAACTTAGGCTGTTATGCTAGAAGTGGAGAGTACCTGCACTCCCCAGCAGGGCTATCATACTAGTAATGGAGATGACAAGTACTTCTCAGCAGGGCTTGTGTTCTAGTAGTGGACAGTATTAGTACGTCTCAGCAGGGCTGTTATTCTAGTAGTGGACAGTACTAGTACGTCTCAGCAGGGATGTTATGCCAAATGTGAAGAGTACCAGTACTTCCCAGCAGGACTATTATACTAGCAATGGAGAGTACCAGTACTTCCTACCAGAACTGATATACTAGTAGGGGAGAAAATTCACAAACCAGGAGGTTTGGGGGCAATAACTGCCCTGCTGGACTCAACCCGTTGGGTTGACAAAACCCTGGAAAAACGACGCTAGTGCCAAAGTTTCATGAACCACTGTAACAATAAATGTAACAAATTGGTGGAGAGTCCAAAAAAGGAAAAGATAATAACACTGTTTGAATTAATGAACAATTTCATTTATTTGTTGAACATCTCAATACAATATTCATTTCATTATTTCTTCATTTTCATTTTGCAAGTTCATATCTTCACGTACGTAAATTTACTTCCAAAGTTCTGTGTTGCTTATTTAAATGTTAATGATGTAGTACAGTCAAACAGTTTCAATAGCGTCACTTTCCATTCAGATCAATTGCAATAATTGGTGTCTTTGATGTTGTACAGCCAACAAGTGTTTCGCAGCTTAAAGTGAACTGCTGCTTCTACAGGGCTGTTAAGAATTCATATTTGTAAAATAATTAGAAAACTCACATTAATTGATAAAATAAAAAAAGCACAATCTCAAAAATAGATGGCAATGTTCTCAAGTTCATGTACATTTATTTACTTTATGAGCAAAACGGATATCATAAAAGCAAAAAAGATTGAACTGCAAAGTTGTCATCACAAATAAGCATTCACTTAATTACCATTTAGCTTAAGTAATCACCATTTTATCAGGCTGTATTATTTGTAAAAGTCCTTAAATTCTGGGTTTGGAGTGCTCACATGTTCCCTGGTTGCTTTAAATATATCCGCTTGCCTTAATCAAATCTCCTCAAATAATTTACCTGGGGAATCAAACTCCCTCTTCATTCAATCTGGTGTGCTTTCTTGTGTGTAACCATTTTCCTATTTGCTCAAATGCATTTCCACTAACACAAAATTACTGTATCTAATTCACCAAATTTTGGGTTTGAGATGCTGACATATTTTCTAACCACTCTCAGTGTACCTGCTTACCTTAATCACATCTCCTCACACGCTAATACAATCGGAATATTCTTTAAAAAACTGCAAATGTTCTCTTATAGTTCCACCATCACATTAATCCTTCCATAACGCGCCGATTATAAAAAGACTATATTTACTGCCAAAATAAAATAGAAAAGAAGAAGCAAGGAGCCATAACTCAAAAGTATCCAAATTCCATTACTTATAAATTTATTCCTTATAGAAAAAGGGGGGGGGGGGGACTCACCCACTTTTAAGAGAATCCGATGCTTTTTCAAATGAGGAGTCAGTGCTTGCATTGGTTCGCTCAGGTTCCTGTTGGTCTGTAGCCAATTATTAAACAGTGTTTGTATTGGTCCATTCTGAACTAGAAGGCAAGTATATAAAGGGTGAGGTAAAAGTGAGAACCTTATGCACGAGCCGCTGGCGGGACAATGAACATGTGGTGGCGATCAGGAAGATCTTTTGAAGGATATTCCTATAGCATTAGCTTGTGAGTAGATTGGATTAAGGTAAGCAGATACACTGGAAGTGGTCATAAAATATGTCAGCATCTCAAACCCCAAATTTAGTGACTTTGATACAGTAATTTTATATTAGCAGAAATGCATTTGAGCAAATAGCGAAATAGTTAAACACAAGAAAGCACTCAAGATTAAATGAAGAGGGAGTTTGATTCCCTATTAATCCAGGTATCTTTTTTGAGGAGATTTGATTAAGGCAAACTGATATATTTAGAGTGGTCAGGGTACATGTGAGCATTCTAAACCCAAAATTTAGGGATTTAAAATAAATAAATAACATTGTTGATTCCTTCAGCTAAATGGTGATTAAATGAATGCTTATTTGTAATGACGTCTTTGCTGTTTAATCTTCTTTGCTTTTATGATCTCCATTTTATTTTTGAATATTAAGTAAATAAACGTACATGAATTTGAGAACATTGCTGTCTATTTTTAAGAATGTGCTTTTTTATGTTATCAATTAATGCGAGTTTTCTCATTATTATGCAAATATTTATTTTGTAAATATTAATTCTTAACATGCACTTGACATGAATGGAAAGTGACTATTGAAAATGGAATTTGTTTGACTGTACTACATCTATAACATTTAAACAAGCAACTCTGAATTTTGGAAATAATGTTACGTACATGAAGATATGAACTTGCAAAATGAAAACGAAGAGCTAATGAAATGAATATTGTATTGGGATGTTCAACAAATAAATGTAATTGTTCTTGAATTCAAACAGTGTTATTATCTTTTCCTGTGTCTGGACTCTCCAGCAATTTGTAACATTTATTATTACAGTGGTTCATGAAACTTGTAGCAGAGACCAACAGTTTTATTTTTAGAGGTGCAAAGCCAGAAGCTCTCAGCAGGAGTGACAACAACCTTAATGGGAAGTAACCAGCAATTAACTGCAGAAAGCAAATATTTAGTGCCTTGCATTAGTCTCTCATTTTTTATTTAGACAGAAAATGAACAAAGATATAAAATGATATATTAAATAGAATAAATGAATGAATGACTAGGTCACTTGTGAAGCACAACAGCTACTTACATAATTTAAAGAATCACAACAGAAGATATGTATTACAGACAGCCCCTTCATACAACTAAATTAATAAATGCATAGTTAATACAGAGCTGGCATGTTACTGCTGCTGAACGAGCAAAACGAAATAAAAGAATAGGGCTTGGAGTCCAGCCAGAAATAGTGGGTGGGGCTTAACCAGGGATTGTCAATCATTCCTCTGGCACGGAAACACCCACACAACGCCCATGGAATACCTTCCTGGGCAGAGAAATGCAACCCAGCGATTTGCGCTGCGTTGTGTTACTCTGGATTTATGAAGTCATTCAGGGTCATGCAAGAAGTCTTGCGTGGCTTCATAAATCTAATTTTGGGCTTGCGTCACACATGCACCACATTGCGTGGTGCAAGTACGATGCAACCCCATCATAAATATGCCCGTATGACTGATAGCGTTCTTCAGGAGTCCCAATCTTTCCTGTTCTCCTCACACCACTTTCCTTTGTAGTCTCTCATTCTGTTAGGCACTTAAGACCTTTTTATCTCCATAGCTTTCTGAAATCTTCCAACTGGATACCTCACACATCATCTCTTTCCTCTTCAGCAATGTCTTTTTATTCTCCTTATCTTCAGGTACTTCCTTTTATTTCATCAACTCACCATCATCCCGTCCACAACCCACCTACTCACCTATAACCACCGCATTTTCCTTTCCTTTGTTGGTGTTCATATTTCGACAGCTGTGTACCTCCTTCAAACACTTTCCCATGATTAAATTGGCACATATGGGACCATCGCATTCTCTGCTGTGCAGAGAGGCCCAGGACTGGATGTGCATGTAGCCTCACTATCTTCATGACCACTAAAAGCCACTCTGAGAAGCTCGCATTGCCTACAGTCTCAGCTCCAAAGCTTTCCATCATGCACAGTCATAAGCACCAACCACAACCTAAACTCACCTCAACACCTGTAGGCAATTCATTTCACAGCATGCACTACACTAGAATTATATGTTTCATGAAAAAAACTGCAGGAACAAACAGTATGTAAAAAGTCAATACTTTAACGGAATGCAAGATAAAGTAAAACATGAAGTGTAAACATGCACTGCATAGGCAACGGATTACTTTAAGGTTTTTTTCCAGTAATTGATGAGAAATTGATGCGTTTTTGGGTGTAAAATTAAGGTCATGGATATAGAGCCTTATACGGACCCATTTCCAAGTGAGTTTTTAATTACTGCTGGGCCCAAGACCGATAGGACCCACCCCACTTAAAGCTTTGATTGAAGTGGTTGCCTGCCGTTTGAAACCAAGGGCTCAGGATGCTACAGGTCCTGGACTTCAGAGGGCTCAATCTTACATCATATTTTAGCCCGATGAAGGGGCTTTGCGGGCCAGCTGAGAAGTAGCTGACCACAGGGTCCAGGCTGGTATGCGATGGAGGTATCCAGGCCCTTTGCGCCAGTAAGCTTGAATGACGCAATAGAGCGCTTTGAGGACTGGCTTGACGTATTTTTGTCTGTGTAAATGTAGCACAGTTTGGTTCCCTGGCCTTGCACTCTTAGAAATCTATTGCTAAGTTTTTTGGGTGGGCTGGGATAGACTGCAGCATAATAATCCTGGCGAGCTAAAGTGCATTTGCTCATATTTTGAAGTGCTTCTATGAAATCTCAGAATACAGAAAAGGAGAACTCATTTCACGTTTGCACTCAGTAGGTTACTGAAATCAAACTAAAATAAAATCTATCTCATTAATGCTATTCAGTGCCAGCAAGGAATGGTGGGCTTGCCAGCTGTACGACTATTGCTGCACTTGTGTTGCTTAATGTCAGTGTGATGTGTTCTTCTCCCTACTCTGATACTATATACTGTAGCGTTGAACGGTGCTGTTTGTTGTTACATTCAAAACTCAATAAAATTGATTGTCAAAAAAAAAAAAGTGCCAGCAAGTGCTACTTTGAGCAGTGCCACCTACAGTGAAGCCCACAGGGAGCTCACATTGTTTTGTGTCTCTGAGAATGTCAGGTTTGAAGTGAAACTATTTATATTTCTCCAAAGAAAAGGTTGTGTGTGCTGTAGGAAAGTGCCCCTTTTGTAGGGTCACCCCCCACTTTTTGCTCCAAATGCTGATGGTTATGATGCTGATAGTGCACTGGAGTCTGCTGCCCAGACCCTAGTGCCTGTGCTCTCTCCTAAAACTGTCATGCCCGACTTGGTAATCCCAAATTGGCAAAAGCTTTACCCCTTTATAAGTTCCTAGTATATGGTACCAGGGGTGCCCAGGGCATTGGTGGTAAAGGGGTCCCCATGGCTGCAGCACAGTTTGTACCATTCTGGGCAACCCATGCAAACTACTGACAGCGGGCCTGCAATTGCAGACTGCAGAAGCAATGCAAACTGCTCAAACTCGACTGTTCCCTCACCATGAACAGGGTCAAGACTGATTTGCATATAGCTGTGTCTGAACTGGGGTGGCAAAGTGAGCTAAAGAACGATGATGGATTCAACCCAGATCTGTGACTGGGGGTGAGTGTCTGAAAAGTTTCAGCGCTCCGTTCATCATCTCCTTGTGTTTGCTTTGTTCGCCCTAAGTTGGCAGGGTATGCCCAGACGTGGGTCCCTTGCTCACTTTGCCACTGGATTCAAGCTAGCCTGGCTGATGAGGGCTGTTAGTCCAAAACCGGTCCCAGGATGCTTGTTTCCGGTCCAGGGAAGACATGGCTTGGCAGTTCGGGCTGGACTGTTCCCATGAGGGACAGGGTCAAGACTGATTTGCATATAGCTGTGTTTGAACTGGTGTGGCAAAGTGAGTTAAAGAATGATGATGGATTCAACCCAGATCTGTGACGGGGGGGTGAGTGTCTGAAAAGTTTCAGCGCTCCGTTCATCATCTCCTTGTGTTTGCTTTCCCTCACCATGTGTGGCACAGTCACCAATGCAGCCTTTAATGTCTGTAAGGCACCCCTAAGGTAGTCATTCTCAACCCAGGAGGCATGGTGCATTATATTAAAGGTGTGGACATATAAGTGCAAGCCTATATATCCCTATAGTAGCGTTCCCAATTGGAAACTACTATATGTGTTAGCGATCCATAGGATATAATGGTCTGTCAACCCGGCACTCTCGATATTATCAGCTCCATTATGGTACTACTAAAATAAGCTGTGTTTGGTATCAAACAACATGTCTTCTCACCCCTGACATGATTCTCTTGCCCTGGGTAACGTGGCATGCATCCAGAGGGCACCTTAGAAGTTGCCCCCTGGTTGCCCCAACTTTACTGTGCTCTGGCTGACCAGCCCATGCTTGCCCATGCCTGCTGACCCAAGACAGGATTCTGCCCTCCTGCCAGGCAGTGTGATTACTCCCAGGAGTCAGAAACAAAGGCTGGGCAAGAAGGAAGTCACATCTCCCTCCTCCCCAGATGGCTAGTGAATTGGCACATCAGAGCTGTGAGGTTCAAAGGCTACACTGCTTCTGATATGCATCTGGGCTGTCCCCCTGAGGAGGAAACAGCCCCTCCCCCCTTGCCCCAGGCAGCGCTTGTACCCAGGCAAGGTGCAAAATTAGCTATGCAGGAGGTGTAAATCCCTAGGAAAGTTGACTACACCTCTAGGATGGGCAGCCTGGTCTGTACACCTACAATTGAATTCTGCCATCTTTAGGAGGGGAGAAATAGTGGGTTCTGGATAGAAAAGATGACCTATACCACCGGATGTGGTCACCTCAGAGGCAGACTAGCTACAGGGACTAGCTGCCCATTGGCTACTAGCTCCTACACCCCTAAGTCCCCAAAATCTAGGATTTAAGGGACCCCCCTGTCACCAGAGCCTCATATCTGAACAACTCGCTTCAAAGAAGGACCAAGAGGAGACCTGTGTTTCCGACAACAGGACTTTGCCCATCAGCACAAAGCAAAAGAGGAATACTTTGACCCTGAGGCAACAGACTTGGAACTGAGTGAACGACCCTCGTCCTTGGCCAAAACGCAACACTGCTGAAGAGAGGGACCATTGTGGCAGGCAAAAGCACCCTCAGTCTTCCCTGGACTAGTGGCACTAGTCCCCTGCAAACTGCAGGTAAAAACATTCACCAGATCCAAAGAATCGCTGGCCATCGGGCCCTCCGAGGGATCGCCAAAATCCAGGTGGTCCAGTGCATTGTTGGAGATGTAGTCTCGCCGTCTTTAAAGTTTTAGGCTGCTATGTTACTCCCCCGGACCCAGTGAAGTTCCCAAAGCTTTTTGTTGTGCTTACCACTGCCAAGGCTTTTTGGTCATCAATCCGGTACACAATCCCCACACTTGATGCTGCATGTACAGAGAACACCGTGCAACCATCATCCGACATCAACAGTTGTGTACCTGTTGTGTTTTTGCATGTTGTTTCTTGCAGTACTGTGTAAGTTGTAAAATCAGCACCACCCATGGCTCCCGTTCAGCACCAACGACAGCCAGAACAACTCTGCACCCAGACTACACGGCCTAGGTAAAATTGATCTGACTTTGTGGCCCGGTCCTGGGACCCACATGACCATAACCCTATAAGGCTTCTAAGTAACTCGACCTGCAAGTGACCAATTGTCACTATTGCATTTCGCCATTTACCGCAATGTTATTTTGTCTGTGTATTTTCCTGCACTGATTTAATATTGCTTGAAAAATCTATAACTCCGGTTATATGTATGCTATTCCATTCATTTTGGTGTCTAAATTAAGATACAAATACACTCTATTTCTAAGAATTGGTGTTGGATTTCTGTCGAGTCGTGTCAATTTCTTATCTTCCATGCTGGTACTCTGAAATGCTTAACACATGTTCCTCTAGTAAAGCCTGACTGCTCTTTGCCCCTCTACCAGGACTGAGCTAAGGATTTATTAGTGTGAATCTAAGAATTATCTTTCGGGTATTGTGATAATATTACATGGTAAGGCTACCCAGCCATCCCACAAAATATTCCGCTTTCCTACATGTACTCCATGCGGCCATAGGACATTCCCTGTGACACCAAGTAGCATCAGTGTAGGCACTCTAGGGGGGCCTTTTACCTCTCACACTTGTTCCAGTACCATCCCAGACAGAGAATTTGGGTCATTCATGCCTGCCAACGTCCAATGTTTCAAAGTATTTCCAAAGACCGATTCAGATTTCGGTATTAAGCTGGCCAACCCTCCTTTTGATATAGGGAAGGCTCCGAATACTCAGCACTCGCGCCCCTGCCAGTCCATTTCAGGGTCTCCCAAGAGCTGATATTATGTCATGCTAGTCCACGCCTGCAGCCTCATGGACAGCCCGTGGACATCTTGATGAGATGCTTGCCTCTTCATGATCATCACGTCCTGTTCAACCTCTGCCCAGCTCAACCATCTTCTGCTCTAGCAAGACCACTGCAGCAGCCTCCTGCTAGGCCGCCAGCATTGCTATGTGTTGATTGAGCGCAAATTGCTCTGGAGGTTGTAGGGATGCATCATAATCATGGGTAGTCCGCACCCACATATCTTTACTGTGTTAACATTTGTGCCATTATTAGATCATGTATTGTTATACCATATAAAGTGAAGTGATCAAGATATTTCTGTATAACGTGGAGAATCTGCATTACAATTACGAATGATTAGACTAAAATCTTGATGTGAAGAATTCTGCAGGTGACTAATGAACATTATAATTTGTATGCTTATGTAACGTCTTGATTTGAATGTGCACAGTAACAATGTTCATGTATACAGGTGCTTTATGAATTTACGTGTTGCTCCTTATGTTGGCCGAATTCTGTAGGCCTAACGTGTATTTCTCCCTGAGCGCTCTCTAGTTGGGTTGTTAGTAGAATTCATGTATATGCAGAATTTGTTCTTTCTCACGTTTCTGTTGCAGGTGGAGAAACGCATCTTTGTTAGTTAGAATAATGTCTTTGTTTTAGGAGTTAGGCTTAGGGAGGAGAAGATACATTGAACGGCAATGCTGATAATGTGAGATGGTGTTCTTTCTCACTGGAAAAAGCCTGGGAATCAAGGTCATCGAGCCAAGGCCTGGAAGCATCGCTGCCACATGGAAAGTTACCTACGAGGAGGTGTCTGGCGTGGATGGGGTGATACTGCACTGCCCTCTGGGAGTTTGCATTCGATTCTTGTATTGGGGTTAGGGACAGAGTTCGGAGACTTCTGCCTTGCCTTGAGAGGAGAGAGCATCTTAGAACGAGCTCTGTAGCTTTATGCTACTTGACCCATTCAACATGAATGGTCTTCTTAGGAAGTCTTCACAAGCTGACACCTTTTCAGAACTTGCCTTTGGGAAATGCTAAGTAGGGACGTCACGTTAGTGGTAGTGTAGGGACAGACTAATGCTTTTACCTACAAACCTCCGATGAAGGGGACTTAGGATGTAGGCACGGTGATATTTTGTATCCTGATTCTCGAATTGGTTATTTTGTGCCTACTACACCATCTTAACTTCACTCGTAGATTTGGCTTTGTACTAGTTCCAATGTATTTCTACACCCTCATCTTGAGGTGTTTGTATGCTCAACTGTTCTTGGCTTTGTAATAAATTAACTAAACTGATTTGGGAGTCTGTGATTCTTCTCAGTCATGGGTTGTTGGAACTGTAAGGTGTAATTGGCTAATGGAAATTTTTCTCCCCTCCACACTTCTAAGCAGACAAAAAGAACCATCGGCCAGGTGTTCCAGAGTAAGTCTAGAACGTGGAACCTGGCTCCTTCAGTGTCATCCTCGGACAACCCCTCACATACGCTACACACACTTCAACAACCCCAGATACACCACAGCCATCAGGCTGGTGCCCAGAGCTTCATGAGTCCCTTCACAAATTCCTCAGTCCAGTCTTCAGGTATGTGCTTACTCTCGCCAATTTACACCTTTTCAGAACTATCCCTTCGAGGCCTCCCCTTCGACACAAATGCAAACTTCAGTTCTGCCACAAAAACGAAAATAATAACGTTGGGGCACTCAAAAGTAATTGCATTGTGTATATATTATAGAATTTGGGTTTTGGAGTGCCCCCAACATTATTATTTTTGGTTTTGAATTGGGGTGCACTCTTCGCTGGACGGTATAGACCTTTCCTTTGCTCTACCTTTTTTCCATTACAGAACATTTAGCTCACTGGCTCAGCATCTCCAAACTCACACACCACCTCAGCTCAAGCCCCCACTGCTCGGTCTCCTGCCCCCACGGTCAACGTCACGCTGACGCATTACCTGTTGGTCACCCCTGGATTTTAGTGTATCAGGCTCATTGTACCTGAAGGATTTGTCCTGCAATGCCTCACTCACCACCCTCACTCCTTCCTAAACACTGGCTTTCAGTTACCATCCACCAAGTTCCTACCTAAACTGTTTAATGTAAACTCTACGCAGCATTTCATTTAAAAACATTATGCAAATAAATACTCATAAAGGCCCCTTTCAGTATCTGCTTGGCTCTGCTGTCAGTCCAACTCTCCGAGCATCCTGTCTTCATCCATCGACATGCAGTGTGTAAGGGGCGGACACACCTACTTTTCTTCACTGTTCACCATTAAAAGCACTGATGAGGTTCGGGGAAGAGGAGAACCCCAACCAACAGTGGGGGAGAGGAGTTGGCCTAAGGGCTAGAGCGGTCGACCTCAAATCTGAGGAATCGGGTTCGAGTCTCGGCAAGGACGTGCAACATCCTGTGATTCTGGGCAAATCACTTAATCTCCCCGTGCCTAACAAAAACAAGCATTGGCATAGCCAATAGGTCTCGCCTTTGGGACCTTATAAGAGATCACAATGCAAGTGCTAAGGAGCTTGCCCCTGCACCAGGGGTTCTGCGGGGTCTAATGTTACACCACTACACAGTGGATACATGCTTGCCCCAACTACATCTTTAGATGACTTTGCAATGTCAAATCGTGCCAATCGTCATCAGCTGGCATTTTATTATAAAGGCAGGATTTCCGTTTTTGTTTTTTAATACGCATATTTACTCCAAAGTAAAAAAATCCATAAGCAACAAGTTTGTGGTAAGACAAAAAACAGTGCACACAGATGCCACAGACAATCTCACTTTAAGGAGCTAGATTAGTTCTTTAAGTGAGATAAAAAATTAAAGAAACAATCGTTCAGGGCTCATGTTCCAATGGGATCCTTTAGAAATCATTTTTTAATTGGGCAAATCCAAATCTCACCAGGCTGCTAGTCTATGTGCTAGGTGGAAACATCCTGGACCAGCCCAACAATGAAAAGCATCTCTAGCAATCTAGATTATCTTGAGTAAAATAAACTGCCCAGGATCAGATGTAGGACATATATGCAGTTTATAGTAGCGTGATGTACTGTTCCAAGGTGAAGCACACATTTAATAACGGATTTCCAACTAGTACAGGGTTGCATCCAAGGGTCTTTAAAAGTGGCGATATTTAAAAAACAAGGACAGTAAATGCACCTAAAAGAGACAACTACTAGTTGAATTATCAACTGGTTTTCTGATGCTGCCACCATTGCTGCCTATGCGAGACCTAAAAAAGTGAGGCCAGGGACAGCCTGCAACCGGAGCATAGATCACAAACCGAGGGCAGCAACTACTTATTCCTGGAGGAAAACCATTAACCATCCCATAATACAAACAGCAGTCACTACCCGCCCTCCAGGTATAACCAGAGACACATCCGAGGCACAACACAAATACTGTAGTATTAAGTGCTATCCATAACGAGCCGAGCGCACAGAGGGGGCTGAATGGGGAGGGGCGCTAGCCCCATGCTGCCCACTGCCCAGGAGGGGATGGAAGCATAAAGAAACCATAGCACTTTCCACACAATACCTACTTATTAAAGGGATGAAGAAACAAAGGCGACCGGAGAGGAAAGGCGGCGGCGGGGTGGTGCTGGAAGTGGCTTGATCAGGAACATGATTAATGCATTGTTTCCCCGTAGATGGTGTTAATTGATAGTGGCAAGACATCCCGGGTGTTGCTAACTATGTGCTGTGGCTTTCCCATCCAATGTAGTCTTCTCCTTTAGAGGGCTCCCCAGTGGATCTCGCAGGCTACCGTGCCAAAACGGTTCACACGCATTTTATTAAAACTTAATAATTATCGACAGGAAACAAAACGGGCTGAGGTAGAGTGGCAGGCGAGCGTATTGTGCGCGGATATCTGGGCGTGCAAAAAAGCGGTTGCAGCCAGGGGCGCAGCTATCAATAGTGCAGGAATGTGTAGTACCGCCGTGACCCTTGAGGGTTGGTGTGTGAGTGGCACTCACCACTGAAACATCGCCTCTGGTTCCACCACCTTTGGAGGCGGCGTATTAACTAAGAACAATGTATATTCATGCAACCGAACTCCCATTTTGGATGCTGTATCTTCATGCATTCAGGGGGCGTAGCTCCCGATAGTGCAGTAGGTGCGTTGGTGCCGTGCGTAATGGGGTAATACTAACCAATTTTAGTTTACTTATTTCCCGACTCTGTGAACAGTGAGGCCAAATCCCTTGCATAAACTAGGGCGCACTGCACCTTGGCTCAAACCTCTTGCAGCTACTGGATAAACCAGCAAAGGGGGGCTGTGTTGGTACATGTGAATGCTTCCCAGAGGCTTGGTGGTCAATGATGCAGCAGATGCAGTGGCACCGGGGGTACAGGATGTGACTGGGAAACTCATCACCCGACACTGAGCCCTTGGGCCCAATTCCTTGCATGGAAACCATGCTACACTTTGTGTGCATTCCCAAAAAGGGATATAGAAGCCAACCTGTGAAAGGGGTCATGAAAGTGTTATAAAAAATATGGTAAGGAGCGGGTCACTTTGCAAGTGAAACTCAAAGCGCTCAGCAAACTAGAGAATACACGACCATTAACCTGCTACAAAAAAAGATGAGCGAACACGAAAAGTTGGTAAATATTGAAACACACTTGTCCCTGTAAAATGGTTCTTACAAATCAGCAGGAAATAATATCCTGTTGTCGTTCATCACGGGATGTTGTGCTATTGTAACTAGATGTGAAAATTTCCTGAAAAGGGGACTCGTTTTCCCTGTGGATTTCAAGGTAAACAACAAAGATTTGTTTACGTTTAAAATAACGCTGTGCTGTAAAGCTACCATGTCATGGTCAGGGTGTTTGTTTTAGGAGGGCCTCTCTCTCCTTGGCAGCTGGAATAGCAGCTGCGCTTGGCCAGGTTGGGGGAAGGGAGTGTTCCGTGAGATCCTGGAGTAGGCACTGGGCTGGTTATGTCCTGGCCCTGGTTTCACGTGTAGGGGGTCATGCCTACCTCGAGTAGCAGTACCACATAGCGCTATCTGCCCCATCTCTGCCTACACGGTGCTTACTCTGTTCCCTCGGCGCACCCGCCCTAAAGTGTATACAAAACAGCTGAGACGTGTTAGTGCGCACATTGCGGCAGTGCGCTGGCTCCCGGGCAGGCCAGGGCAAGACACACTGGCTCCCTGAGAGGGAGCAAGGCGGTCAAATGGATGAACGCCGAGCAGGAATCGCTTCGCTCTCACGCGGGCCCCTCGTGCCAACCGAAAGCTCTGTTCCATACTGAGATGCCGAGACCAACTCCATCATCTAGTGAGGCCGAGTGCGGACTCGCGTGAATCTTGTGGAAAAACTATATAAAAAAACAAGTGACTAGAATGCAGCCTGCCCTCCATCTGGCACACTGCGCGCCGCCGCTGCTAATTAAAAACAGATGGCACCCGGCCGCGCTGCTGCTTGCTCCCGAGCTCCCTAGGCCAGGGGAAAGAGAAGGCGGGACATGCACCCGCCTTTGGCCAATTGCATGCTGTCTTTCTTAGAAATACGCATGCAAAGGCCAATAGCGGGCGATGAAAAAAAAGCACACGCACGAGCGTGTGTTCAGAGTTTAAAGCCCTTACTAAAAGCCTCGCAGAGCAGCGCATGCGCGATGGCTCAGGCGAGACCTAAAAAGGATAGCCAGGAAAGGACTCCAGAGTAATTACTAGTGGCTAAAGTTAATTCATTCTCCACCCTTTACTTTTTTTTCTCCAATAATGTAATTGTATTTATATAGCGCTTACTACCCCTGACGAGGCACTTAACAAATCTCTGTATGGGGTGAAAATGTTATGCTCAATTTAATATGAATGGGTGCGATTCAATTTACAACATAATCGAATGATTATGTTAATTTTAAAACAATTATTACATGACGTGTATCTCAACACTCCAATAAATCTTTATGTATGGCAATAGACATCAAGACAAAATAGAAGACGATTATGTTTTTTTGATAAAATAGTGTTTGTCCCGCTTTTAGCCCATTTATGGTCAAGGTCCTTAATTTTCGTTATATTTATCAGCTCAAAAAGTACCAGGATGCAAAATGTAACCGAGCAAAAAGTACTGACTGGTTGAGGGTGTCATACGTCATATGAGGCACTTGGGAGCTAAGCTGAATACATATAATTATAGTCTGAAAAAGCCACTAACAAGCACAACCCCAGACTGCTCAAAACAACCTAAAAAGGAGTGCGATCATATGCAAGGGCCTCTGCAAATGAAGTAGAGTTTCAAAAAAGTGTGCAGATGCCAACCTTGTTTAACACAGCGCACGCACAGGCTCTATATAGGTTTGGAAGGGCAGTTTAAAAGGCACTGAGATGCCTTCGGATTATATATTTATATATATATATATATATATATATATATATATATATATATATATATAAATATAAATATATATATATAAATAATTGCGCAGACCACCTGATAAGAGTTAAGAATCTCTACTATTTGTTCAACAGCATGATAAACTGCACGTACGTGCTGAGATTTGCATTGCAGCCTAATAAATAACACAAGTGTTCTGCTAGTATTCTCACTACTTTACAAAATGGTTAAATATATCGAAATGACTATGTTGTTCCTCTAAAATCAAAAAAGAAGGAATCCACAGTACAGCGTATCCATGCTTCTGATTTTCCGTGTTCCGTTTACAAACGCAGACGTTAGACACGGTTAGAATAAATAGTAAAAATTAATCTCACCCAGTATTGCAGCCAGCAGCCAGTACTGCAACCTCCTCAGCGCCTCCATGCCAGCTGCCTTCGAAAACAATTGTAAAATAACGAACACTGATTTCAAAATGAACAAGCATGAGGTGGAATTAAGACTACGCCACCTTGATATTTGGCACCCCTGGTATTCGTTTCGCTGGCTTCTGCGCACTTATAGCTTGACTGTGCTTATTTCTTTTTTTACAAATTAAGCACTGGGATACAGTATAACAGATTCGCTCCTACTCAAGAGCAGATCTTGAGGGTGAGCCGTGCATGCTCCCGGTGATCCAATTCAAACAACAAGACAAGTGCCTCCTCTTTTTGACATATCAGGGCATGAAGGAAGTGCCACAGTGCCATACTAATGGCAATAAAGCCCTGTACACATCTATGTAACATAACGAAAACATAACATAACATAGCATAGCATACCATAAAGCATGACCCCCTTACAGGTCGAGTCCTCCTGAATATATCAGTAGAAACAGATGACAGTACATAATTTCAAAGCGCTGACAGGAAAGAGTACATTTTAACTGCGCTGTTTTGAAGTTGGAAAAAGACAGTCTGAAGATCAAAAGTGAAGGGGCAGCTGTGATGGAAGCAGAGTGCCGTATGTCCCGGACAGGCTTCTGTTCACACCGATCTTTACTGAAGCATCACGCAGGAGAAGCTCTCACTTGAGTCGACAGCACATATTTCCTTCACTAAATGCCGCCATTAAAATCCCTTCTCCATAACTACAATCTAATTTCTACATTTCCACATGTACAGCTTCTAAGCAGTTGTTAAAGCCAATCTGCCAAACTAATTCTAAACAAGAGACAGTTTTCTTGTTTGCAGCCATTTCTACTCTATAATTATGAATCGCTTCATAAGGATGGATGAGGCGCCCCTGCTGAAAGATCGCCTTGCCCACTGCACACAGTGCAAACAGTGAGTGGGTGCATTTACAAGTATGAAAACAGATGACTGAAATTATCAAAAACGTCACTGGCTTTTATTTTTTCATTAACTTGCTGCTAACCTTTTCTCATTTCAAAGTGACAATTCTCAGCTTTAATCCGACAAGTGTACTTACTGTTAAAAACAAGCGCGCGCCTCGCACGGCAGCAGGGGGAGGGGGGAGAGGAGGGGGCCTGCGCGATTCCCTTGCGGGAGCGAGCGGCGCCAGGAGCGATAATTGCTACCATATGGCGCCGCTCGCTCCCGCAAGTGAATCGCCAAACGTGCACGCGTTGCCATTGAAGGCAATGGAACGCGTGTACGTTTTTGGCTGAAAAGCCGAAGCGATCCCAAAAGGTCTTTTTCCTATGCAGCGCATGCGCGCTGCGTAGGCGAGACCTAATGAATGTGTCCTCATGTAACGCAACTTGTGCTTGTGTAAAGCACTCTGATGCCCGATACCTTCAGGTCTAGTTCGCGCTAGATAAAACTCTGTAAAAAAAACAAAAAACAGTAAAGACTCGAGACACAGCGCCCTCCAAGAGGCTGGGCATCAGCCGTGGGAGCCAGGACCCCCTCTTTATTGGTAGGGCCGAGGTCACGTGAGCAGATCCATGGAGGCGCGATGAATGCACAGTGCTCTATGGAAAAGGCAGGGAATTAAATAACTTACCCTGACTCGAGCACAATAAATAATCAACCTATTCATCCATTGTGTGTAGCACCAAGCCAGTGCTGGAGGCCCAAGCTTGTCATCCCTTGAACCCCAAAAGTAGGGACTGGGTCCCAGAAAAAATAGGAAGGGAATAATTAGCTTAATCAATGCGCATTGACGTCATTTCATCATTGGAAGGGATGTCACAGCCGTATCGCGCCCTCCTTTAAAGTAATAGGAGAGGTAAAAACCTAGCATTGTGTATTATGAAGGCAAGTACATATGAGGTTTACAGAGTATATTTTCGCATATAAATCATATGCAGGGATCTCAGAGGTTTATGATCATATTTTGTTTTTATTGATGCCCTGTACAGGCCTCTTTTTTGAGCTCTAGTAAAAAAGAAGAGTTCCTAATCTCAAATGATAATGTAAAAAGAACAGTTGTTATATTACCTCTTGTAAGTCACATGCATATTTTCTACTATTGAAGAGTTGAACTTATGAGTCAAAATTACATCTAAAACGGGGGCGTGGCCAAGATGGTGGCACGGTAGGACGCGGAACTCTGCTCCTCCGGCCTCGCCACACCAGTCGCCTTGTAGTAGCCCCATTCCCCGCACTGCACTTACCGGGGATTTGCAGCGCACAGTCTCCTGACTGCACCGGCCACGGGAAGAGGCAGAATCCTGCATGCCTGGGCGTTCCTGCCGGCTTTTGCGGAGAGCGGTGTCGGAGCGGCCAGAGCAGAGGCCGTGGGTTCGCCGCCTGCCGTCTCCCCGCCCTCAGCACAGTGCCGCGGGCGCCCTCTCCACACGGGCGGCAGCCCGCGCTGCTACCTGGAGGTCTCCGGAGCCCGAATCTGCTGCCATCCGCCGGAGCGAGCTGCATCGGGAGCGCGGCCTGGGAAGCAGCCTCCATCTTCTACCTGCTTCCATCTCGGCCGGAGATCGAGCCGGCTGGCTCGCGGCACTCTGGCTGCGGCGGCCCCCTAATAACCCGGCAGGCGGACTGAGGACGTGCCTGGAGGGAGTCTTCAATGTGTGCGCCCATACCCGGGCCTATGGAGCTAATCTAATCCAGCCGGTACGACGAGCGGATCCCGAGCCGCCATTTTGAGTCGCGGCGGCCCGCAACGCTGCAGTAGCGCGGCGCTGGTGCCTGTCTCCCACCCTGTGGGCCTGAGGATTTTGCGGGGGACTCATCTACAGCGGAAATCTGATCAACCGCCACACGACCTGAGGCTGGGGGTCCTCTGATGCAGTCTGTGGGGCTGAGGGTCGGCCCTTTCCTACGTGCAGACCTTGGGAGTGAAGGCGGATGGTGCGGCCCTGTGGTCGGAGCCTGCCCTATACGCTACACGGCGAGGCCTGGCGGTGTGCCTGCGACGGACTGCGCGCCCTACACCTAACATCGGAGAGACGCCGGTGAGTTGCGCGCTCGGCGTGGGTGGGGACTGTCGCCCCCTAGCACGCCCACGTAGCTCTTGTTCCACTATCCTGGGGGCTGGAGAACTCCCCGAAGTGACGGTTGAGCGAGCCGCTGCTCCCTTCCTACCCTGCCATAACTGAGGTACGACCTGGTGGCCCATGGCCTGACAAGACTGGCTTCCACACACGAGGCAGTACGGAGGGCCCGGATTGAGCACATAATGAGGGCATTTCCGGCGTCCCGGCTTGCCCTCAACGCCCTTTTGCACGGCTCTCTGCCACCTACTCGGATCTAGGGTCTGGAGGGCTTGGGGGACGGTCCCCACTGGTGGTAGCAGCCAGACTGTCCTACAGGGACAAGAGGTTTAGCGGCCCTGCACGAGTTCTGCCCCACACGGCCTACGGGCTCGGACTCTGACTGGGGGCACGGGACTGAAGAGAAGGCAGTGGGATCACTCCCAGTTGGTACACACTACTGTGCCTCCTCTGGCAGATGAGGATACGAAGATGGCCTCCGCCCGCGCACAGAAGGAAAAATCCCTCAAAGAGCTACTGCTTAAGCAGCCCGGGACCGCGGAGGCATCCCAAGGCACCTCCAAACAGCAGGAACATGTAGACTCGGGTACAGAAGCGGACAGTCCCGCAACGAAGGCCTTCATGCTGGAACTCTTCTCTGCCATCAAGGAAGATATAATGGACCTGAAAAGTCAGCTGGTGTCGGACCTCAAAGAAGTGTGCCGGGACGTCGATGAAGTGGGCGAGAGAGTTGCGGTGCTGGAGGAACACGAGCTGGCGAGGGAGGATGATCTGCATCAACTCCAGCAGGAGGTCCTCCGCCTCCGAGACCAGACTCTGGACCTCCAGGCCCATGCGGAGGATCTCGAAAATAGATCACGAAGGAATAACATTCTCATTCGGGCGATCCCATGGAAGGCAGAAGGTGACGATCTCCGCGGATACGTCTTGTCCCTCTTCCAGCAAATCCTGGGCACCGAGAGCACGCAGGAGATCCAGATGGATCGCGTTCACCGAGTAGGCCTCCCAAGAGGTGGCAAGGCTCCCCCGCCTGATGTTCTAGTCTGCGTACATGACTTCCAGCTCAAGGAGCAGATTCTGCGCAAGGCTAGGGGGGCCCAGCCGATACAGTTCCGAGGGCCCACTCTGGCCCTTTTCCAGGACCTAGCTGCATCGACTTTGGCCAAACGCAGGGACTTCAGACAGATCACAACCTTTCTCTGAGACAAAGGAATACCGTATTCCTGGGGCCATCCCTTCCGAATCATTTTCCAATACCAAGGGAAGTTGAGGCAGATGCGCTCCCTTGCCGACACCATGGATCTACTGGGACTTAAGACAGCCAAGGTTCGGACACCGGATGACAGTCCCTCCCAACGCGACAGGAAACGACTCCCCCGCTGGCGGACTGTAGGCAAACTCTCGACACCCATAAAGCCAGGCCCGGAGGAAATGGCGAAGGAGAGTGATGCCGTGCTCTCAACCCAGGATCGCCCGAGCACCCCGTGAAATATCTCACCGTCTCTTGAGGGGATGGTAGCTCTGCAACGGGGCTGGAGGAGCCCGCACACGGTTTACCTCTCCCGGCTCCCTAGACTTCCTTACGTGGCGTGTATGCCACCTGGTACTCTGTTCCAGGAAGTCTTGTTCCCCACCCTGATCTCCTCCTCTGGACAGACTTTTGTCTCCTGGTTTTTCGTCCTGCTCCTAGTTTCCCTGGAGTACCTGTGGTCTCTAAGCGGACCACTCCTGATTGCTGTTCTCTTTAGGGACTATGCTCATTTGGGCTGATTTTCATGTTGTGTTCCTGTTTGAGTTTTTTCTTTTTCTTTTGGGGTCCTTCCGTATCACGCATAGGGTCTACTGCTTCCCTGTAGGGGCCCACGCATGCTCCAGTCCACCACCCGCGCGCCGCTCCCGATGCCTCAAGCGACCAACAAGCGTGTTTCCCCCCAGCTCTGATGCCTAGAGACCTGAAAATCATTAGCCTCAATGTTCGGGGCTTGAATCACCCCACGAAGCGCACTGCAATTCTTTCCCTTCTTGAGCAGACCGAGGGCGATATATGCATGCTTCAGGAGACTCACCTACTTGCTAAAGATACCCCCCCGCATGCGCTCCCGCCGCTTTCCACGACAATTCTGGTCCTCTGGGGCAACAAACTACTAGGGGCTAAGTTTGAGGGCAAAGTCCTCTCTACTGTGTATGAGTCCAAGGGGAGGGCATTAGCTCTCAGGATCCAATGGGGCTCCACTGTCTTCACCCTCCTTAACATATATGCCCCCAATACGCAACAAGAGGCTTTCCTCCGTAGACAATTAACAGAAGGGCTGGCCTCTCCGGACCCCGCATTGGTAGTTGGGGGAGACTTCAATCTTGTCATGGACAATGAGATGGATAGGTCAGGACAGCGCCATACACAGGTAGGAGCCTTCTCGCCCGAAGGGAAGCGCTGGCTTGAAGAGAATGGCTTGCATGATGTTTGGCGCCTTCGCCACGCTGACACGCGCGACTACTCCTATTACTCGGCAGCACACAAAACCTACGCGCGATTAGATATGCTCTTGGTCTCGAGCGCGCTTCTCCCAAGAGTAACGGACGCTTCCATAGCTGTGCGCTCCCTATCAGACCATGCACATGTCTCGCTCTCTTTGCGCTCTGAAGGGTCGGGGCACGCGCCTTCTACATGGCGGTTGTGCGTAGGCCTTTTGCATTCCCCTGCTGTTGTACAAGAACTACGCGGTAAGATCACGAATT
This sequence comes from Calotriton arnoldi, assembly GCA_963921515.1. NCBI lineage: Eukaryota > Metazoa > Chordata > Amphibia > Caudata > Salamandridae > Calotriton > Calotriton arnoldi. Next base: position 835,108 of record CAWUFW010003133.1, read on the forward strand.
ACCTCCAACTTAATGATAATGGGGAAGCTTCCCTGGCTGTGGTGTGGGACGCGCTCAAAGCGGTCTTGAGAGGGGAGATTATGGCGATCTCCTCGGCGGAGGCCCGTAGACAGCGAGAGGCCCGTTCAGCTCTTGAACAGGAGGTGACAGAAGTAGAGGTGATACACAAACGCACAGGTGCCCCTTGGATTTGGCGCGCGATGGAAAAGAATCGGACTTCTCAAACTTCTCAAACGCCTGGACCTCGATAGGGCCGAATACGCTCTAGTTCGCCTGCGGCACAAGTTCTACTTGGGGGGTGACAAATGCGGGAAACTGCTGGCCCAGAGGCTGCGTGCCAGAGCTGTAGCGGGGTCTATCCCTTTCCTCAGAAACACGGCTGGGGAGGAACTGCATCTGGACTCTCAAATTGTTGAGGAATTTCGATCATTTTATTGCACTCTCTATAGCGCTGACCACCAAGACACCCCCGAGACCCAAGAGTATCTAGCAACTAGCAATTTCACCCGTCTCCCGAAGGTAGAAGCGGACCCCTTAGAAAACCCTATTAGAGTAGAAGAGGTCATATCTGCCATCGCTAAATTGAAACTGGATAAATCGCCTGGCCCCGATGGCTATCCAGCCCTTTTTTATAAAACGTTTTGTCACGAACTGGCCCCTCTCCTCACGCGTCTATATAACTCCTTCCAAGACAGCGGAGCGATAACAGAATCAATGGGGGAGGCCGCGATCTTGGTCATTCTTAAGCCCAATAAAGACCCCAGCAACTGCGGCTCGTACCGCCCAATCTCCCTAATTAACATTGACGCAAAACTGTTCACGGGCATTCTAGCGGAACAACTCAATCCTCTTATGGCGGGCCTCATTGACCCTGATCAGGCGGGATTCATACCCACCCGACAGGGGAGCGACAACACCAAACGCCTTCTACATCTCATTGACGGGGTCCGCCGCTCTCGGGTGGGTGCAGTGCTTTTCTCGGTCGACGCGGAGAAGGCGTTCGACAGAGTGTGCTGGCCATACCTGTTTGACGTCCTTCGAAGCATAGGGTTTGGCTCTCGTTTTCTCACTTGGGTACGGTGCATCTATCACGCACCCCGAGCTTTTATCGGGGCTAACGGGGTTTCTTCTTCCCTCTTTCAGATTGCTCGGGGCACTAGGCAGGGCTGTCCCCTTTCACCCCTTTTATTTGCCCTATACATGGAGCCCCTTGCCCAGAAGATCCGGGACCACCCAGACATTCAGGGCATCAAATTTGGAGGCGACCACCATAAAATAAGCCTCTACGCTGATGACATCATTCTCTCACTTGCACAGCCACTGACCTCCCTTCCCGCTCTGGTACACGAGCTCAAGGCTTTTGGCCGGATATCGGGCTTTAAAGTAAACCTTACTAAATCTCAGGTCCTCAACCTATCCCTACCGCAACCGCAGGCTGAGGCCCTTCAGCAATCTCTCCCTCTGCATTGGTCCCGCGACACCATTGCTTACCTGGGCATTCAGTTGACACCCTCTCTGCCGCGCACACTAGACGTGAACTATTCGTCCCTGATGGCACAAACGCGCAGAGCGCTAGACAGGTGGACTAAGCATACATTATCGTGGTTCGGGCGCATTGCGGCGGTCAAGATGATGGTCCTCCCACGCATCCTTTATATATTCCAAACCCTTCGCTAACGCCGAGGCCCGGGTTAGTGCGGTCATTGCAACTAGCGCTGAATAACTTCATATGGGGGGGAACAAGAAGGCACGCCTCTCGGTCGCACAACTCTCGCGTTCCAGAGACGAGGGGGGAGTGAGACTGCCTCTCATCCATAGGTACATGCAGGCGGCACATCTTCGATATGTGCTTGAGTGGAACCGCCCGCTATCGGAGAAGCATTGGACCTTCATGGACCAAGCGGTGGCGGGCGCGAACATCGGGCGTGAACTATGGCTTCCCCGCCGCCTCCGAGCCTGGGGCCTATATTCGTCCCCGGTGACGGCAGCAACTATGAAAGTCTGGGACACCATGGCGCGGGCGTAAGGCCTTACAACGTTCCCCTCTCCGATGACGCCCCTAGTAGACAACCCAGACTTCCCCCCTGGCGTCAAGTCCGCTGTAGCACAGAGATGGCGGGAAGCGGGGTGCAAGCGTGCAGGCCATCTCTTCGATCTTCAGGGCATCATTCCGTTCAGTCACATACGCCAGGACCTCGACCTCTCCCGCTCGGATGAATACTATTATTTACAATTGCGACACTGGGCTACCTCTCGGGATTACCTCCCACAGGTCTCTCGCACTCTGACACCTTTCGAACAATGGGTCGAAGAAAACAGATGACAAACACCTCATAACGGAATTATACACGCTCCTCACACCGCGCCAAACAGGGACTCGCACTCGGGGACAACTTAGATGGGAGGCAGAGCTTGGCAGGGCCCTCACAGACAAGGAATGGGACAATATACATTACAGGGTGCATCACACAGCTTATAACACGGCAGGGAATGAGTCCGCGTTTAAAGTTGCGGCTTACTGGTACCTCACTCCGGCTCGGATACACCAATGGAACAAAAACCACACCGAAGAGTGCTGGCGCGGCTGCGGAATGACAGGCTCCTTGGCGCATCTACTATGGCACTGCCCGAGACTGGAACGATTTTGGGACCAGGTTTTAAAAGATATAGATGAGGCCTTTGACACCGAGGTTCCCCGCTTTCCTGCGTACACCCTACTAGGTCTATCAAACCCTCTCACCTTCCCTCTGCGGTCACTGCGCGGTAGGCAGATAGCATTGGCTCTTCTTGCAGCGCGTCAGGCGATCCTACTTCACTGGGGCACCGCCACGGTTCCGGACCACTCGGCCTGGCTTCTCAGGCTTTGGATGACCCTGGCAATGGAACGACTGTCATTAATCCAAGCTCAGAAAGGCGAGAAATATGCGGATCTCTGGGCGCCATTCATTTCGCTACTATCGAAAGACCTTCGTGAGGTCACCTGCCCCAAACTTCTGCAAGTACTGCACCTGATACCCCTTCAAGAGACCTGCACTGATTCCAGATAGGGGAAACGGGCGCGGGTAGGCAACTTGAATAAAGTCCCCTTACTGCCCATGAAACGTAGATACAAAATCCCCCCCCCCCCACTGTTTTTTGTGTGTTTTTTTTTGGTTGTTTCGTTATTGCGGGAAACGGGTGGGGGGGTTCTTTCTTATGGTTTCTTCTTGTATAGAAATCCTGCCTGGTACCACTCGGACTACTGAAGGCACTGGCCGTTTGGACTCTCTAGCCTGGGCTCTAAGGGTTGCCGGCCTTTGGGAGGCGGGCCTAGTATATCTCTGACAGATCTGTTAGTAGCCGCCGGCCCCCGTGGTTGTAGGCAGAAGGCTGTGTATGACGAAGAGTTGCATTTCATTGTCTAATAAAATAGATTTGTTCCATAAAACGGGGGCCCACTTCTTGGTGCATTGCTTAAGGATGTCTCTGACACCCCACCCCAGTCCCTTTGGAAATGTTTACTTTTTCATACCTTGTCTTTCAGAAATGAGGCGCACAAAAATACATGACCCTGGGGTTCTTACTGTAGTCTGTAAATGGGTGGTAGGCCCACGCTCTACGAGTCTTATAACCTGGCGCCTGGGGCAAAGGCTGCGATAGCTGCACTAACATTTATTTGACATCATCCGAGCTTCTGACTGAACAACAACCGGAAGTGACGTGGGAGGGCTGGAGTCATCATCCGCTGTGCCCCACTCTAAGAGGAGCATAGGCTAGATAGTTGGCTGCTTCACGGACCACTGGAAAGAGGTCGCAGACAGCAGCCTCCTTGGCTCCACCCCCCACCCAGGGCACCCCACCGCTGTGTCCTCCATTCCTCAGCCAGCAGCAGTTAAACGTTATAGGCAAGAAGAGGGAAGGAGGTGGAAGGCTCGTAAGGGCATCACGTTTAAGGGTATTTCTTGGAGAAGGGTAACGTGTGTGCTCCTCGGCATCAAGGAAACTGAAATGTAAACGTACTGGCAATTATCTGCAGGTAGGGGCATTATGGAAAAGAGCAATGGGTGTAGAGTTGGGCACTGTGGAAGTAGGCAAGGTTTAGTGCCGATATAGGCAACCTCCCCCCGCAAGAAGAACATAGCATGCACAGCAATACAATAAACACACAAGACATGTTTGTTGGAAAATATTTTGCTGCGGGATGATTTCATATGAGAAATATATACCAACGTGGTGGGTTAACTTACGAGCGATCCAAGGGCAGGCAGTGGTGACTAACCTAAGCTGACCTGCCCGCCTGATGAGCCAACTGCACCGTGGCCAACCCAATCGGTGCTACCATTTTGTGGGGATTATCTCCCTTAAATACCGGGGACCACCAGTCCATCCCTTTACTCACGCCTTTTTAGGGGCGGAGTGTGTCCAGGCAAGCCCCCGGTTGCTCAGGCTTACAACCGCCTGAAGGCATAGCAGGGCGCCTGCGTTTTCCTCGAGGGTCCTGCCATAAAGACTCCTGGGGTTGTTTGGCATCTGCACCCCTATTGTGCTCCTGAAGAGGATACCCCTATGTACAATTCAGCCTATGGATCACCCTGCAACTCCGCCTGCAACACAAATGAACAAGTTAACATGTTCGTTCCCTGGCTACGGACCCCAGTCAATATGCCGGGTATGCGGTAGGGAGTGTCGGCGTGACCAGGAGGAACCAAGAGGACGGAGGGATGGGTGGGGGCAGGTATAAGTACCCTCACCCCAACCCTCCAATGCATCGGAAGTGACGCGAAATCTCCCCGGGGGTCCCCACAACCAGACGTGGGGATGTGCCTAATGTGGCACTAAGGTGGCCGCCCTTTTGAGCGGGCACCCTGCGTGTGCCGCAGTCAGCCTCATATCACAGTGGCATTTTGTAAACTATGGCATCAAGGACACCGTGTGCACGGGGCATTATGTGCAGACAGGGCATTATGAACAATAGCAATGGGCACTGTGGAAGCAGGCAGGCTTTATCAGTGCAGTGGACTTATGTAATCTGACAATACATGTTAAATGGGATGCTTGGAAAACTTGGGTCGTGAGCATACTGGGGCAATATGGAAACTACAGCGATGTGTATACAGCGGTACTCTAAAAACATCAATGTGTGTACTCACAGGACTCTTGAGAAAAGGCAAAGCTGAACATGCAACATTACACAACCTAACCCAGTGTGCTAAACTGGCAAAGGGCACATGCTGGTGCTGAATGGAACCTGGAAATGTATGTGTTCATGACAATAAGGAAAAGATGAAATGTGCGTAGACTGGGGACCTATGCGTGCACACTACGGGCACTGTTGGGGATGGCTGGGGTCGGAGTTTATTCTAATCAAGGGAGAACCTTTGTAAGAAATGATGCATTGCTAATCCTCATTGTCCTCGCACTTCAGTCCTAAGCCAAACAAGTACTGCCCAAAGCACTCACTCGTGACACCAGGCACTCAAGGTCAGGACATGAAACCTCACTTTCCTACACTAAGCTGGTCATCATCCTTTGGGCTACCAGTGGCACACAGTTTGTTGGGTCTTGTCACCGCACTTGAGGCAGAGTTGCCCATCCATGCTCTGACTCACAAGAAGCAAGCTGTCTTTCGGGTGTGGCTGCCTGCCCCAGGCAGCACTGTCCATTCACCATTCCATCATGGCCGCACTGTTTGCTCTCCAGTAGATTCTGAACAAACCATCACTGCAGCTAAAAGGCCTGCGCCTTCCAGTCAGGGGCTTCGTGTTTCTCCAATGTACATGCAGTCTTGAAGCTGTCTTTCACTGCTTTGCAACACTTCAGCAGGCTCCCATGAACCACCAAGTTCCTTGCTTCGAAGTCTTCCTACATCTTCTGTCCAGTCTCCATGACCAAGAGCTTACTTAAACTTAATCTATCCTTCAATAGAGCTGTTTTTTAAAAAGTCCACTATTTTAAATTGCATAGTTTTGCAATACCAAATTCTGCTTGAAGTGCTACATATATAGATGTATATGGTATTTGTAGAGTGCATGTGTAGCTAACAGCAGGGTCAAAGGCAGAGATGCAGTAAATGTGTGACTGGAGGGCTGCTGGTTTATAAGGACAAGAGTGGGCGGTTTGTGATCTTTAAAAAGGTGCATCTTCAACTCTTTCCTAAACTGGAGCAGTGTTGGAGCAGTCCTGATGGATACAGGGATGTTGTTCTATACCCTGCATGCATAGATTGAAAATGCCTGCTGCTTTGTTTTTGATTCTTGCACATATTGGCCTCCAGTCTGATGGTGTCCTGGCTGCAGGAGTGGTGAGAGCCACTGGAGATGGTGGGCTCACTAGTCAAGAAGGCCGGCGTGCCGACTGCGATGGCTTGGTAGATGATACAAATGGTTTTGAAGATGGTGCGGGCTGGCAAGGGGAGCCAGTGGAGTTTCATCAGGGAGGTAGTGATGTGGCTGTGTTTCTTCAGGCATTTGACGGGGCATGCTGTGGCGTGGAGAATGGCCTATGGGGAGGGGTGTCTGCAGGTCCCCGGGTCCCGATGTGGCATTGCCTCTATCTAGATGCTAGAGTCCAAAAGCTTGAATGGGAATTCTGAAGTCACTTCTATAAGGAATGGTTTCACTTTCTTTAGTACACAAGTCAATCTCACATTCTTACAGCACACTTTTTCTACAACATAATTCCAATATTTGAGAACTGAGGGAGTATTTTAGCAATAATTTACTGATAGGAAATATCTTTGGAAGTAGAAGCTGTCAATATCAAATATTCAGTTCCCTATTACAAATCAACTGGGAGCTTAAAGTGAAATCACACGTCCTAGAATCAATGAAAAATATAAGGTGAAATTAGACAGATATGCCAGCAAGTTTAGTTTGATATACAGAAATTATCCAGAATAACCAACATATTTATTCATTTTACCTAATTACTTATGAGCTTTGTAAAGGGCTGCACAGTGCCAAGGCCACTACAGAAAAATGGAAAAGAAAGAAAAGGGAAAAACTCAAGCATACTAGGAACAAGGGAGTAAGCAGTGCTTTAATTTATAAAATAGATGAAGTGCAGCTTCCTCATATTGTTTTTAGGAGGCCATACCCATGTCTCTGGCTCTGCCCACTTCCTCTAGTGGCTCCACCCACTTCCTTAATTGGCTTTGCCCACATCCACAAGCCTCAACACATCAGAGCCACCTCCTCACTTCTTGAGTTCTGCAAGAAGCTGAAGACCTGGCTCTTCACAAAAGCACCTCAGGGAACTCACACCTGAACACCTGCCCAAGCACCTGGATACACTCTCGGGTGATTAGTGAGCTATACAAATCAATATAACATAACATATTATAACATATGGGAAGCCTATGACAACAACTTAAAAGTGAACTTGAATCAGAAAATGTGTGTAAATCTCAAAATGCAGCTTTAGGAAAGGTCATTTGAGGACCTGAGGCAGCTTAGCAAACTAAAGAGAATGTGCTCATACTGTGCTGTTTAAAAGAGATGAAGGAATACATTAAACATTAAAGAAATCAGCAATCAATGCAGGCAGGAAGGGAAGGGGAGTACTGGAGGGAGGAAATAAATGAGTAATGGACGAAAGAAGGAGGAAATAAGAAAATAATGTGAAAGGAAGAAATGAAGGGATAGAGGGAGAAAGGAAGTGAACGATGTGTGATGGATGAATACAAAGAAGGCAAGTTAGCACCCTACCAGATGTATGGGAAGAGCTTAGATCATCTGGAATCCCTTTGACTCTTCCCAAGACTCAGTTGAAAGTCTGTGTGTACATCCATTTTTAGGAGCTTCCTGAATTGATTGTAACTAGCTTCAGTTTAGAGTCTGGGGTTAGTGCTGCTTCACAGATTCAGGCACCAAGGATCTTCTGTCATACATCAGGCTTTTAATGGGGCAATGTTGGACCATGTGGGTCACAGAGGAAAGCAAGGTTCTGGCTGGAATATAGTGCTATGCCAGACTCTGAGGATAACCAGGACCTCTGTCCAAGTACGCTTTGTGCAATATGTTGGGAATTCAACTGAGAGCCAGCGGAGAGTGTAATGTGGCCACATCCTGTGAAAGTAGGCACATACTAGCTGCCTAATTTCCAGCACTTTGCAATCTGAGGATGAGTTTTTACAGATAGTCATGTAAACTACATTACTACATTATCATAGTGCAAAAGAGCATGTGTTAGTTCTATTCTGTGGTTGGTTTGGAGCAACGTGAGGATTTTCTAAAGGAGGGAAAGTTAGGATTACGTTAATTTCTTAAGAGCTATGATCTATGAAACAGTTTTGAGGTCCAAGTCAAAAACGGTCCTCAGAATAATGACCCTTTGAGAGGGGCCCAAGGTTGGGTGCGCATTCCAAGGAAAGAAACCACGAGTGAAATCCTCCTACATTTCGGACATCAGTCTGTGTACAGCTCAAATAAAGGATACTTTCTTTATCCAGAAGTAATCACAGACGTAGCACTCACAAAAGTAGCGTGCTTCCCTACAACGTTCCAAAGGTGGGTGTTCACTTGGTACTATGTAGCGGGAGCCATTGTGGAGGGATTCAAGCTTCTCTCCTGAGCACTTGTGTATCGTCTGCAATCAACTGTAATTTTGCCTGAAGTTGGCCTAGTACTGTAGGCAATGGATGCATGTTGATATTGGGGAGTAGAGGGGGCAGGGAGAGCCTTAAGAACTTCCACAGTGTACTTTACGATGGGCTAAAACACAAGACTGTGTATTTGTTGACTCCGGTTGTAAAGAAATGATTCGATCCACTCAGGTGCATCCCAGAAACCTTGTTGATTCCATATGCCTGCTGAAGAGGAGTGCTGACCGTGATGTATGTGACCAAGACGTAAAGGAGAATCAGGGCTACTCGCTGACCTTCATGAAGGGCAACGAGGAAGTCTTCTGAAATGTTTGTCAGAGCTGCTTCTGTCCCTCAAGAGGGTCTGAATTAGACTGGAGATTCTTCAGGATAAGGTTTTCCTCTTTGTGCTCCTCTGGTTGAGTGACTGATTGAGAAATTTGTACAACACTCGTACACCAGTGTAGTCATCATGGCACTAAGGACCCAGCAGAAAAAGGAGAAAAGAGTAGAATAGCAAAGGCACAACAAAAATCAAAGCTTTTAAAGCTTCCCCAAAGGCATGGTCAGAAGAGAAACTTTTAAAATGTAGATACAAATCATTCAAAGCTAGGGGATGAGTGACAGCCCAAACAAGAACATTTTGCACGCTGAAGACAGAAAAGTAGATGTGCTGTGGAGCGATTTAGTGGCAACCTAGTGAACAAAGAGTTGCAATAGGAGATTTCTCTGTTTCATAGAAAGAATAACTCTGTGTTTTACTGGAAGCCAATGAAGCCCAATTCGGGATTATGTGACATGATCAAAATATTTGAATACTTTGGCGTTTGGTCAACGAAACGCCAAAGTATCCTAGATTTAGGATGTTACTATATTCTAGCCTGGAAACGAGACATACAGAAACTACTTTGGCATGCAAGTGGCTAGGTAAAAATGGAAAGACCTGTCTCAGCAACTGTAACAAATAAAAGCAAGATGAGACAGAGTTGGTTTGGGCTGACAGGGAGAGACCGCAATCGAGTCTGACTTCTAAGGATTTTTCTTTAGTTGCAGGACAAGGAGAATTACCTAGCAGTTAAGCAACAGAGGATGGTGCCAATGATCTCTGTGATTCACACAGTGTAAAATTGTCCCAATAGCAAGATGGCATGGAAAAGGGGGATTGGTGAAATCAAAGAGTGCTTCACTTTCAAAGTCCTTGATATTTCAGTATATGTTTTCAACTTGTGGTGTAAAAGAATTGGGCCAGATCTTCACAAAATGCACAAGATGATGGGCCAGACACGTCGGCCCTGGAAGGTTTGTAAATGGAATTTAGAGTTTTGAAAGTCTTTTTGCAGAGTCAATAGCATAAAGAATTTGATTATGAAGGATCTTAGATTTGGAAATCAAAAGTTGATTTTATACAGTTGGCTGGTTGCTTTCCTGTCCAAGAGTTTGCTTGGATGCGAGAGGGTTGAATTTAGTCGACAACTGGAAGGAGTGGCTTGGACGAGCTTTAAGACATCTGCAGCCTATAATGATAATCATCCTAAATGCTGGAACTAACCTCAGCACAGGTGATGTGAACAGCCACTGATAAGGGGAAGCTAAGGTTGCATCAAGAGGCGTGTCTAAAGGGGAGGGGGACCCCCCTGGTCCATCCAGGGGGGTCCCCCTCTCCTGGATGGACCAGGAGCCCTTCGGTCTAGCAGATGACAACAAAGGATTTGGCGAAGTGGTCCGACTTAAAGATGTGCGACTCCCAAGGGGCGCTGTGGAGCAGCACTGACACAGGCAGAGGTGCCGCTGGAAGAGACTGGGAGGACTGAAGCCCCCTGGTGAGACTGTTGAATAATTCATGCCAGTTTCCGGGAGTGTCCAAAGCAAGGAAGGGGTGCCTGGGCCTGCGCTGTGTCAGTGTCTGCAAGAAAAGGCCCGAACTGCAGAGTAAACATCTTTGAAGCAGATGGCCTGTGATGGGGCGGAGTTGACTTTGCCCCAGCATGCAGGGCCAGACAACACTAACCAGTGATGCAGCCTGCAAACCAGCCGTAAGGAGATGTTCTGCTGCGTGATGCCTTAAAAGCTGTTTGATGGAAAGCTTTGGATAGTGGTGTCTGCATGCACACATGGTTCAGAAGTAAGAGGGAGGTAGGCGGAGTAGATTGAGGGACTGAGAGGGTGCGCGAAGAGTTGTTCCTCAACCAGCTTCTGCTCCCTGTGCAAATGGAGGTGTATCCTGGAGAGTGTTCGAGCCCACTAGACCCCAGGTTGGTAGCAATAATTCTTCTGGGCCTTGGTCCCAACAGCACAGTCTACGAGTGCCACAACAGCTCAGTGTCAAAGTTAGACAGACGGAGTGAGACTCTGGGGTCAATGGAAAGTGACATTATGGAGAGATTATATACTAAGGTACAAATGTAGTGTAGTGATTAGGTTATGTTATGATATGTTGATTTGTATAGTGCACTAATCACCCAAGAGGGTATCCAGGCGCTCAGACAGGTGTGTGGTCCCCATGGTGCTTATACAAAGAGCCAGGTCTGCAGCTTCTTACAGAACTCAAGAAGTGAGGAGGAGGCTATGACGTGTTGGCCATCTATATTGTAATCTTATCTCCTTTTGCAGTCACTGTTTGATCCTAGAAAGATCTCTTCATCTCCATGAGCTTCAGTTCCTATACCTGTAAACATCTGTAGTGTTTAAAAATAGGGCTTTATCAGGCATCATATACCCAACATAACCTTTGTATTACTCATCAGCAATATCAGAGAGGCCAAGGACTGTAAGGTTTCTGACCTTCTCAGACAGGTATGTTGAAGTGAAGCGATGGAATGAAGCTAACAGTGCTTCTTAGGACATCAACTTTATATCAGCTGGCAAGACGGCTAAGCAGGCTAGGTGCTCGAATAGGCATTTGGTGTGACCTGCAGGTGACACGTTCAAATCTGAGGAAGGTCATCTCAGCTGTTCATCCTTCAAACCTTGATAAAGTGAGTACTGTTAAAATAGGTGATAATACCAAGGCCTGGTAATTACAGCAATTAAACTGATAAAATACTATGATAGGAATCCTCTATAAGTAAGTTGTTATTATTTTGTTCTAAAACGGACATTACTAGTCCCTCTCAGCAGGACAGGTATACTTTTATGGTTCAGGCAGCTCTCCTCAGCAGACACATTCACAAAGTCTCAGCAGGGTTATTTCTTATGCTTCGAAAGATACTGTGCCAGCACTTCTCAGAAGCCTCGAATAACACTTCTGAGGAGGGCTTGCATACTTTTAATGATGATGTTTTGCAATTGATAGAACCCACTTATACCCAAAACACGTGTAAGGGCCCTTATACCTGCACTTTTTGGCAGTCGCAAATGAATAACTCATTTTCATGAGCTTCATACTGCACTTCTAAGTTCTGTACATTGCAGGTGTTACTATTAACCACTTTAAACCATCGGAAGGCTGGGCTAGCCTTGCTGGGATTCAAGCCTGTAAACTGTGGGTCACTCTAAATGTCAGTGGTAGCCATCTGCTGGTCATGTGGCCTGTACAGGGGGGCAAAATATTCCTGGGTTCTATAGTAATGAGTAAGGTAGGAACAGTATAAAGGTGCACCAGGAGTTTGTACATTAGGGGCAATAAATGAACGTGTTGAGGCAGGCAAAGGGTGCACCTCACACCTACAATTTTTGTCAATCTAATGAATATTTCATGGCTCATTTTGTTTCTATTGTTGATAATCCTACAGCAAGCATAAAGGGGCTGTGTTCTGAAACATGCTGTCACATCAACAATGTACATTTATAGGTGCAACAGTCCATTAAAGGACCCAGTAGTCATTTCAGAGTCTTTGTTTGATCCTTTTTTGGATGCATCAATCTTAATTATCCACATGCTTACTCTTTTTAGGTCGAAGCGTACCAGACAGCGACTACAGCGGTATGGGCAGTACTTCTGCCAGTTGTAGCAGGTCTGCGAACCAGTACTGTCGCGGTCAGGTGGGAGCTATGGTGATCAAACTGCAGGGTTTCTTTTTAATTTTAGTGGTCACTCTTGTCAGAAGGTGAATTGGTGGAAAAGCGTAGGCAAAAATCTTGCACCGTCTGATCGAAAGAGTTGCTGATTGGCATTTTTTTTTATTGTCCTTCAAAGTGAAAAGTCTGTCTTCGGTTTCCCCTAGACAAGGAATACTTTTTACACGACAGTGTCCTTCTACAACTAGTTCTGGCATTCTTTCCGTCTTCTGCTGAAGTAGCCTTCTTGGTCTTTGTTTATCCCTGGAAGATGTTCTGAAGTTAGAGCAATTCCGTGGTAAATTGCCCAATGCCATAACATTGGAGCTTCTGTTGACTGGACCTGAGAGCGTGTTGCACCGTGTTTGTTTATTCAGAACATTGTGTAGTGGTGACCGTTTGGTCCAACACCTCTGAATTCTGGACACGAGGGTGAAAAGATTGCAGTGTTCTCCTGACCACTCTGAACTTGAGCAGATTTACGTGTAGATGTCTTTCCTGTTGAGTCCAACACCATTCCACTCATCGCCCTTTGGTCTATCTGTTGAAGGTATTTCGCTCTTCTCTATATGAGCGTATTCGTCATCCGATGCGCCTACTTGGATAGACACTTCAGGTACATCCACAAATTGCTGTATAGGCTGATATGGAGTTGGAGGTGTGAATTGTTCCCCTTCCTGACTTGATACCTCTGGTGTAGTTACAGATGAAGCTGGATGCTAATGGGTAGGTTCAGTTTGATGTTGAAAACCTAAAGTGAATTTTGCATAATAGTATGCAATCATATAGTGTAAGTCTTTTATAAGGTCTACTGGCATACTCATCATAGGGCGTTGTTCATAATTCTCATACACTGACTCATACCGGTCAAAGTGGCGGTTAGAAAACTCAGGGTCTTCCTAATGTTGGGGAGGATAATTTGGATGAAAGGTTTCAGGATATGCTTCAGACGAATATGCCTGTTCTTCCGTGTCTTGATACTTGATTTTTACCTGTCTCGAACTATAGGCAGCCCTGAAAAGGTCATCAAGAGCCATGATTTTCAGCTTCCATGTGTAGTAGCTTCGCTAGTGGCTGGGATGGAATTTGCTGGGAGAAGTATGCTCTGGCCTCAGAGTAGTCATGGCTAATAAAGAGGTTGACAGTCACTTTGTCGACCGTGTTGTTGTTCTGCAGTCAGTTGTTGATCTCATCAATGGATCAGTCATCAGCGATTTTTCCACTGTCATCTTCAGCAACAGACCCATCAATACAGCTTTCGTCGATGATTCTGTTGATTCTGAATAATGGTATTGACTAACCGAGGGGAGACAGCAATTTCAGTGCAGTGTTGAAGACAGGTAATCAACAAGCTTACCATCGAGAGCGGGGTTGTCTTCAACTTTTAAGTCGGAGAACGATGGCAGTGGCAAAATGCCTTTTTTATGCTACTTGCCTGATGAATCTGATCCTGCTGATTTTTTTAGAGCCTTTTTGTGTTTCTTTTCCTTAGGCTCTTTTGGTTTTGATTTTCCCCTTGAGGATTCAGCTATATCAGGCTTTATTTTACTACCTTTCGCTCTCCAGACTTTTAAGAACTGGCCGCAGATTCATCCCCTGAAGAGATGCTCATTTTTAAGTTTAAACTCATGATCATTGGCAGAGAATGTTCTGCAGATTTTACAATTCTTAGCTTGTTTGTATTTGAGAGGGAGTAAATACACCTTTTCTAAAAAATAAAAAAAAGCCTCATTTTCACACAGGAATCACAGGCTTGAAAACAGCTTCTCTTGGATTTCTGCAGGGTGTTGCCATTTCTCAGAGGCAGTAGGGTCAGAGACCTAAATTTACAGTCTAAGGAAAGGCTTTAAGAGTTGACTTCTCTTATTTGAAGCAAGAGCAAAGTTCTGGAACTCTCTTCCATACGATGTGTGATTAGAATCAAGGAGTGAAAACATTTTGGGGGTTGTGAGGCAGAGAACACTCTCACCTCATTGACTGTTTGGTTCCTTTAAAATAAGGTGGATGCGCTAACAAAGCGGGGACTGTCTGGGCCTTTTTAACCAGTCAATGCCTTGTACTGCTATAATAAAGTTACAGAGGGACTCCTACTTCGGCGACGGAGAATGATTTAAGCATGTGGAGCTATGAAATATCTAATGCTGGAAATGTAATTTTTAAGATTAAATAGCCATCAAATGAGGGCGGATGAACTATGCTCAAAATCTGAGTTTTATCTTTTTTAATTTCTAGTCCAAGACCTCGCCAACGGAGACAGCAACAACTTCAAATGCAGGTATGTCTAAGCTGGGGTCAGGGGTAGTGACTAACGTATCTTCTGCATAGGCAAGTATTTTACTTTTGGCTCTTTGCTAATAGGCAAGGACCCCCCCCCCTCCCAATATCTGGCTTGGCAGTTCGGGCTGGACTGTTCCCATGGGGAACAGGGTCATGACTGATTTGCATATGGCTGGGTCTGAACTGGGGTGACGAAGTGAGCTACAGAACGTTGATGGATTCAACCCAGGTCTGTGACTGGGGGGTGAGTGTCCGAAAAGTTTCAGCACTCGGTCCATCATCTCCTTGTGTTTGCTTCAATTTTTAATCCATTACGAGACATTCCTTGTCCCTTTTTCTCATTCTTGCAGGTTCCTGCATTCTCAAATAGTGGGAGTTGTAAAGGTCCACCAAAGCAGTGTATCAAAAGGACAAGTGATGAGAAACATAACACATTTAGAACAAACGGTAAAAGGACTGCCAAACAGGAGATGAAAGTAGATTGAAAATGGCATCGGAGCTATTGCTGTTGATGGTCATTCAGGAGCAGCCCTTTGACATGTTTTTTTAATGAAGCAGTTGATGGGTTGGATCCGATCTCGGGAGGAAGAGCGTTCCAAATTCTTCGAGCAAGACCAGAGAAGGCTCGGTTGTATGTTCTTTTCTTATTGAATTTAGGAGGTTTCAAAAGTAGAGTATTAGAACTTCTAAGTTCTGACTCCAGCCAGATAGCTCAAGTTTTTTTGCGAGGTAGACGGGAGTGTTGTAATGAATAGCTTTGTGCATCAGACATGGTCTCCCGGTATAGTTACAGTCCTTCAGCATTACAGGGCTGTACAATAGCCAACCTTTTTAAGATGGACAAGGTGGCAGGCCACTGTGGGTGCCAAAGATGGGCCAAGCTGAGCCCTGTGCCTGACCGAGCATACTGGCTGCATCTACAATCTGAGTAGGAATATTAAGTGAGTCAGCAATCTCTCCATCACACCTCTGTCAGTGAGTGGTGGTTTCACAAGCTGGGTCCAGCATCCTGCTTTATGCGTGTTTCTTCTGTTGCTGTTGTCTGAGTGGTTTACTTCTCATTTGACTACTACAGCGAGCCCAACTCTCGCAGAAAAAAAGAAAGCCTCCTCTCTTCCACCTGCAGTAGATGCACTGCAAACCTCTTCATGATGGCACTGCCTAAGCAGCTTCCCCTGCTTGGACATGCCCTGCTGGAGCATCTTTACTACACTGTGACTGTAGATAGATTCAAACGGTGGCTATTGCCTGAACTGAACGTTGAAGAGGTTTCGATGAGCAGGAAGCGGTGTCCTATTATTTATTAGGGTAGAGGATAAAGCCGAGCTTCATGGTGTGTGACATTTATGAGGCTGACTAGTTAACATGTCTTTAGGAGCACATGGAAATTGCAGATTTTAAGTCAAATGTTTCTAGGCTTAAGTAACATACACTTATTGGCACAGTAAAACACTGCTCGCCAAAGGGCACCTTAATCCGGTGCATAAGGTGGGAGCATAAAGAGCGTTCTCAAAAAGCAATGTAGGGCCACATTAATTCGTTAGACACTCATGAACCTAAGAGACCGGTATATGTGGGAAGAGGGGTGTGGTTCTGTCTGGATGACATTTTTTTTAGAAGATGACAGCAAAATTGTACTTGTGAAAGTAACCTGGGCGGGTAACCTTGGACAAAACTTTATAATAAGATTTTTAACTAACGTAGGAGAATTTATTGGTTCTGTTCCCAGACAATGCTTTGACATTAGTACATAACTGTGCCTGTAGCAATGTTAATAACTTAATATGCAATGAGAATAACTCAAAAACATCCTCCCCTTTCTTTGAATGTTCTCCTGAGTGTTTATTTTTTTCTTTTAAGAACTGGCTTTCTCTCATCTCCCTCCCTATCTCACTCTCCCTATCCATTCATCTTACACGTAATCCTTTTCTCTTCCTTCCATTTGCCGTCACATCTTTCTCTTTTCTGTTCCCTTTTTATTGCCAGTTCGTTTCTTTTTCTCTCGGTTTCTGCTGCTCTCATTTCTTCTTATTTTGCTACCTCCTATATTACCATCCCTTCTACATTTTATCTTTCACTCTCTGCACTTTACTCCCATTAACAATCCTATTTCTGCGTGTGTATATATATATATATATATATATATATATGTGTATATATATATATTTCCACAGATCCTCCCAAGAATTCTTGCCTTCCTCTTTTTTCGACCCCTTCACTCCTTTTCCATTTTTTTTCTACTTCTCTTTCTCTCTCTTCCACCGAATGCCTTCCATCTACTCTTGCCTTAATCGTCCCTGTAATGTAGGTGTAACTGTGTCAGTCTCCTTTAAATGTACAGCTGAAGAGAGCTTTCACTCTTGAGGCTTGACCCATTTATGTACAGTGGATTGGAAGAAGTGTGTTTGAAAAGCCCTCGACATATACAGAACCAGTCAAACATGCTAGCTACAAGGAACCACTGGCACCATTGTATTATTTCATTGGTGTGCAAGCTGCATCCTTCTCCTAATTAGTCCTGGTCGCCGGTAAGCATTGCCGGCGCAGTACAGTAATTTAATCTATTACAGAGGCGACGGCTTCATAATCATTCAGTGTTTCAGAAGTTTAGGAACAAGATATGGTAAGGAAAACCAGAACTTGCTTAATCCAGTGGGCAGCAAAAGAATTATTTATTATTTTCCTTTCTGAAATCTCTTAAATAGGTCTGTGTGTGACAAATCCGACTATCCAATTATTTATCTCCTCTTTATCTAGGAGAGGTGCTCAATGCTGCATCAGGTCTTGGGTGGGTACAGATTTAACTATGCTGCCCTTTTTTTACTCTGGCAATGCACACAACCCAGGGACAGATGCAGCTGTGCAACGCCTCTTGATCCAGAAGGAGCAATCAGCTAATCATCTATTGTCCTGTGCAGGGCTATGTCCAAGTGTCCAGCATATCACAGCCTGCTGCAGAAGACTTGGCACGGCACCATTAATAGCAGCGACCCAGACACAATTAGTGAGAATACCAGGATTACATATGTGTGCAACCACCTTATTTAAGATTTAAGGTCAATCTGAGTTCATGGACTGAAACACGTCACAGTTTAGCAGACCTCATATATTGTTTACATTTCATGATTCAGTAAATTCACCAGCATTGTATATTCCATTGATTCGCATGCTTGAATCATTCCCTGCCTTTGAAGTGAGAGTTATAGTGTCCACTTTTTTGGCTCATCCACCTCACTTTAAGGGAGCAAAACTTCAGTTAATTAGGTGAGAGTGATCTCTGCCTCGCACCTTCCAAAGGTCTTCACATCTTAGGCTTATACAGCACTTCATCTGGAAGGGAGTTCCAGAGCTTTGGTCTTGCTACAAATCACATAAGCCAACTTTTCAAGCCTTTCCCTGGGCTATAGGTGTAGATCTGGATCTGTGATCCTATTACCTCGAGAAAAGGCAACTTCATGGAGAAATCCAGGTGAAGCCTTTTTCAAGCTTGTGATCCCACTGCCTCTACCTTGATCACAAAGCTCAGGATTGTAAAATCTGCAGAACATTCTCTGCCAAGACCCTCAATGGCCATGAGGGAAGACTTAACATGGATCCAGAAAAATAAGTCTACGTAGCATCCCTCTTCAGGGAATGAATCTGAGGCCAGCTTTTATAACTCTGGTGAGGGAAGGGCAGTAGAAAAAGAAAGCCCGATATAGCTGATGCGTCAAGAGATAAATCAAGACCAAAAGAATCTTCGTTAAGTGAACCTGAGGAAAAGAGACACAAAAAAGTTCTAAGAAATCGACAAGGTCAGATTCTCCAGACAAGGACTGTAAAAAGATGCATTTTTCCACTACTATGCTTCTGTCATCATCTACTTTGACTAAAAAGTCAAAGGCACCAGAAAAACCATAGACAATATTATCAATTGCTTCATTAGCCATGACTTCTCTGAAGCCAGAACGTACTTCCCCCAGCAAAGTTCCACCACAGCCACCAGCTAATCTACTGGACACAGAATTTAAGGATAAATTGGCTCCTGATGGCCCTCTTAGTGCGGACTATAGTCAAAAAGATGAGAAAATCAAGCATCAAGACACAAAAAAACTCACATATTTGCCTAAAGCACTGCCTGAAACCTTTCATCCAAGTTACCCTCCACAACATTGACAAGAAAGGGAGTTTTATGACCGCCACTTCAACCCTCACAAGTCAGTGTATGCCAATTATGAACACCGCCCTATGATGAGGGTGCCAGTAGATCTTACTAAATCATTTGAGCTTTTGTTAATTATGTTTATATGTAGTAACTGTTTATTACGTACTTCTGTTATACTTAGTGAAATGGGTTTTTTAGTCGTAATAATTGATTGGTTGAGAATTATTTGTTCGTCCAAGGATAGGGGAATGTGGAGCCTTAAGAGTAATGGAGTTTATCTGATCATATGATTACAGGTTCTGTTGAGACACTAATCCCGTTTTTTACACTTGAAGTGATAATTGACCAATTACTGATAACAGGATGCTGCTTGACACATGGTGAGCCCATACATACTGTTCTTTTGATGAATAGGTGGAATAATATTTCTATATTTTAGTTGAGATGTGATTACTGAACTAGCAACATTTATGTTATGAGGTACTATCCATTTTCGGCATGTGCACTTTATAACTAGGGGGTTTGATTAATTTTGGGAGCATGAGCAGATGAGAACACGAGTTGAGGTCTGTCTTATTTTGGTCAGTACAATATGTAATTTGGAAAAATAGATTTTCATCTGATAAAGCTGTTTCACACATGTAATTGGGATTTCCCTGAATATTATTGATATATAATTTTAAGTGAGTGCTTGCTCCACTTGCTGTTTAGTTTGTTGCACTATTTTAGTTGGTGGTGGTAATATTAGTATTTGATGATGAAACAATTATTTTAGGAGTGTTAAATTTGTTTATAGTCCTGATGAAGTCAGAGGCAAATATTCCATAACGATGAAACAAGTGTCGGCCTGAGTGGATATCAAGAGACATGGGCCTGTGTATTACAAGAAGCCGGTGGATTTGATTTGGAAGATTGGAATAATAATTCACGAATACTATTGGACTTGATTGCTAACCTTTTTGTAGCAATTGAGTGTGGTCAGGTGTAGATTATAATTGTGGAACCTTGCAGTCACCCTCCACAACTGCCAACAATGATGCTATATACATTTCTGGTAAGACTGTGATTTTTTGTTTTTATGTGTTTTTCTTGTATTCCGAGTGAACTGGCCCACTACTTTGTCACCAGGTTTTCTAGGACAACATGGTGCTTTGCATATACCTGTAAACTCTCATTGACCTACTGTTTCAATGTTTTCTTGGCCCCTCACTTTGGTGCGTGCCCCTGACACCCTCGGTCTAGAGTACCATGTCCTTCCTGATCCTGTCTCTCACACATTTTTTTACTCGAAAAAAGAGTGACCTTCAAGCTGCTCACACATGCCTACAAAGCCCTCCACAACACCGGACCCCAATACCTCAATGAAAGAATCTCCTTCCACGCCCCCAAGAGAAACGTACCTCCGCCGACCTATCCCTGGCCAAAATCCCCTGCATCCACGGAGCCACAATGGTAGGCAGATCCTTCTCCTACATCGCGGCCAAGACCTGGAACAAACTCCCCCTCAGCATCAGACGAAGCCCAACACTGCAAGCCTTCAGAAAAGACCTCAAGACCTGGCTCTTCGGATAACCTCGGAGCTGCCTGAACCCCTCCCCCCCTAGTGCCTTGAGACCCTAACGGGTGAGTAGCGCGCTCTAGCAATCCCCGATTGATTGATTGATATTTTGTACGTTTACTTTCTCACCAACTCACAGTTTTTAAATGTCCTTTTACTTTTCCTGATTCGTGTTTTTTGTTTTAATTTCTTTTTGTACATATCCATATTGGTGGCTTGTTTGTTATCCATTTTATTATAGTAAGCTTTCCATTTGTGAAGTGTTTGTACAAGTAGACGTGCTATTGTTGTATATATGCATGTCAACGGGTATAAACATGTTGTGTTAAGTCTCTAGGCCAACAGACATGTGCCCGATGTATTAGAATTCCCTTTGTTTTTAATGAGATCTGTGGGCCTGATTCACAGAACTGACTTACGTGAAATACGTAAAGTTAGTAATTTTCGGTATTCACAGAATACACTTACCAATACTAACTTTATGTCTGCTCCCGGGCCGGAGATTCCGGCCCTGTGGTGGAATTTCCGCCTCTGGGCCGGAATCTCCGCCTCCGGACCGGAATATCCTCATTTAGGCCGTTTCAATGCTCAAACGGCCTAAATGAGGGTATTCCGGCCCGGAGGCGGAGATTCCGGCCCAGAGGTGGAAATTCCGCCACAGGGCCGGCATCTCCGGCCCGGGAGCGGACATAAAGTTAGTATTGGTAAGTGTATTCTGTAAATACCGAAAATTACTAACTTTACGTATTTCACGTAAGTCAGTTCTGTGAATCAGGCCCTATATGTTTGGTACAGTGCCGTTTTTTCACATTATGTAATATATCACAGTATACATTTTGTATTCATCGAGATAAATGGTTTTATACTTACGTGTGTTCTTTGCATATTTGCAGCCCTGAGGAAGCTGTAACAAGGCGAAATGTGCTCGCTGGGTTGGTTTATATTTTCTGAAGAACACGATTAAAAAAGACAAACATAAGCAAAGGACCTACTCGTTTTATTGTCTCCTACTGTTTCATTACTACTTATATTTACTACTTTTCTTATGTGTACTCTGTTTTGTTGCCTCTCGACTGTGTCTAAACCTTTTATCAAGTGTTCAGTGATGTGGTGATTGACCAGCTGCCACATAGGGCCACAAAATGGTGAGGCTCATTGGTCAAAGACATTGCTCAACAGATCTTTAATTAATTCCTGCCCAGAGGCTAGTCACGCCAATTGCCTGATTTAGATTACATTACCGTACCCTATATGACTTCAATATCACCCCAAAAAAGATTAGTTAATGGAAGCCTAACATACTAGCTCTTTACCCCAGATGCCAAATTCAGTCTGCAGGAGTACACGTTTGCAAGCCACCATGAGACCAGACCCTGTTAGCACTCAGTCTTTCTGCTGCAGCTGGTCATCGAGTAATCTAGGATAGTGATTGATTTATTCACGATGGGGGGTAACAACGTAGACTCAAATTCATTTTTTTGTTGCCATTCTGACTTCTCGCCTGCAGCATGCATGTCACTGGAAAGATTCTGTATATCCGGGTATTAATGTCTGGATGCACGAATTTCATGATATATTTTCATTTGAACAATAGTACTATGCAACAAAAAAACTAAGAGGATTGGAGATTGTTTATTATGATTGGCCTAGTAACTGGGAGACCGGAAAATGCAGCTACCTCTTCAAACAACTGACAATGGTAGTTAATGGAGATGAGAGTTCGGTTTAAATTGTAATTTGAATTATTTCCAGCTTCGGCCTATATTTGCACCTAGGTTTGATTTTGTTGCCTTATAACAAAAGCCATCTTGTTTCAACTTGTGTTTTTGATCCACTTTTTTGAAATATATACCAGCTGCCACATTCAATCAAATATTAACTGAAGGACATCTTGGTGTCCAATTCTTTCGCT
The DNA here is from genome assembly GCA_963921515.1 of Calotriton arnoldi. NCBI lineage: Eukaryota > Metazoa > Chordata > Amphibia > Caudata > Salamandridae > Calotriton > Calotriton arnoldi. The sequence goes on from CAWUFW010003133.1 coordinate 857,555, forward strand.
TGTAACGTTCTTGGGAAGGCTGCTTTAAAATGTTACATTGGACACACTTTTTCCCCCCCAAAAATCTTGAAATGAGGGAGAGGAGGTGGAGTCGCCAAGCTGTCCTGTATAATAGCATTAAGATTTGTTTAAGGTGTCAACAAACTACTTCACTGCTGGGCGAGGTTGCAGCTCGCTACGCAGGACTAGCGGTGAGCTCATTGGTTGTTGGGGAGCCAATCAGCCACCCGGTTGGTCGTAGGCAGTGGAGGGGGCTTGCCACGCCTACTTAAGGAGAAGCATGGCACGTCCGCGCAGCGGAAGCACGCCGGTGGCGCGCCAAAGGCAAGAGGCCGGCCAGGGCCAATCACTATGCCCCTCTCATCACCTATGGTAGGAAAGATCTCCTGGCCTTCAACCAAGCGAAGCAAACCATTCCTCCCCCACTCACAATGTTATTAGAGGAACCAGGTATATTGGGATCCCCTAAAGAAGTGGCCTACGAGATCGGTAGCCACCTTAGCACACAACCGACAACTATAAGCACCAGTCCTACCACTATAACTAGCTAGGTAGATCAGTCTGAAGTCCGGGTGATATACTTGAATACTCGCTCCTTAGTGAAGCACCAGGATGAAATTCTTTACCTCCTGGAGTCTCAGTCCCCAGTCATATTACTATTAACGGAGACATGGCTCACAGAGGAGTTCTCTCCTGTATACTCTCAGCTCGTCCCGATCAGTATTACATTCTGCAAACTAATAGGACAACAGGGAAGAAGGGGGCGAGGGGGCATTGCAGCCATCATCAAGAAAGAGCTTCGGAATTGTTTATGGGTGGGCGACAGGCACTCTGCATGTTGGGGGTGGCGGGCGGTTCTAGTCCCGTAATGCAGGGAGGCAGGGAGGGGGGTGAGTTGCAATATCTTTGGGTTTGTTTGGGTTTGTTTTGTTGGGGGGATGTTTTTTATGGTTTTAATGCAGCAATACGAAAGGACATTCCATACCAGTGCACCACAGAGGTTATTGACATTTATGTCACCGAGCCCACACCTAGTGGAGACATGGGGCGTGATGACACAATAGGAGCAACGCTGACAAATACCGTTACGGGTTACAACCAACTGACACACCCCTTTCACAGCATTGTAGGGATATTGGTGTTTGATGGCAAGAGGTCAGGGAATTAGACTCATGACATGGAATGTCAACGGACTGGGGGACAAAATCAAGCGTGGAATAGTGCTACACTACATTCACCGTCTGGGGCTCGATATGGTGTTGTTCCAAGAAACACATTTAGTAGGTAACTCCTGTAAGGCCCTGGATAGAAAGGGCTATCGCATGGCTACACACTCTGGCTTTACATCCGGGTCTAGAGGGGTTGGAATCCTCCTTCGAAAGGGCTGCCCCTATATGATACAAGATACGTGGACTGACCCGCTGGGTAGATATGTGGCTTGCTCGGGCATCTGGGAAGGCAGAGTCCTCAACGTTATCTCCGTGTACGCCCCACCGGGCCTACAACGCTTGACATTGGCAGATATTGGTGTGCTATTATTGAACTTACCTGTAGGCACACTGGTGATGGGCGGTGACTTTAACTTGACAATGAATGGCCAACTAGATCGATTCCCGCCCAGACGTGGCCCCGAACACAGCACACAATTACATGATTTCACTAATGCCCTGGGGATGGTAGATATCTGGAGATGGTCACACCTACACGACACACACTTTACGTTCCAATCCGGTGTACACGGTAGCCAATCACGACTAGACTACCTGTTCACCCACGCACAAAACATACAAGACTTCGCAGACTCCACTTGTCTTGCGAGAGGAGTGTCGGATCATTCTCCTGTCACTACAGTTTTTGGAGCTCGCCGTGTGGTGCAGCCTGGCCCAATCATGATCCAACCTTGGGCGCTGAAGATCCCGCACATTCGGGAAAATCTACGGAAAGATACCGATTACTATTTTGATGAAAACACTGGATCTGTGAAGTCAGCTATTACACTCTGGGGCGCCTACGGGGCAGTGATAAAGGGGAGAGCCTTGGCAATGATGGTGGGCCACAAGGCTGAGCGCAACCGGCGTGTGAGTGAGTTAGAATCGGAGATATCGGATCTCGAACGCGCCACGGCGCAAAACGCGGATCAGGACGTGAAACATAGCCTCAACATTAAGAGACAAGATTATAGGCAACTGCTTTTAGAGGACGCAAATAGACGTGCTCTTGCCACCCGTCATACAATATACGAGCAGGGAGAGCGTGCCGGTAAATTATTGGCATGGTTGGAACGTAAGGAACAGTCAGCAAGATGGGTGCGTGCGCTCAAAGGGCCCGGCGATGTCTTGACCACTGATCCTCAAACCATTGCAGAAACGTTCGCAAAATATTATGAGCACATATACACCCCGCCGCAGAACTCACAGTCGGCATGGGCGGCAGATCTCCTTGCTACTATTGAGGTCACGAGTATCTCCCAAACAGATAAAGAGACCTTAGAAGCGGATATCTCAGTTGAAGAGATTCAGAAAGCCATTCGGGATGTCCGGGCGGGCAAGGCCATGGGCCCGAATGGGCTTCCGATTGAACTAATGAAACCTATGGCTATGAAACTCGCTCCTCATTTACTAAACCTCTACAACGAATGTTATGAAGCTGGCCTTTTGCCAGCAGATATCCGCGCCGCCACTATTGTAGTTATCCGCAAACCCGGTAAACCAGCGGAGGAGTGCACATCGTACCGACCCATTTCCCTGATAACAGTAGAGGCCAAAATTTTGGCTAAACTGTTGGCCAACCGCCTACTCCCATATCTCACTGATTTGATCCACCCCGACCAGTCGGGATTTATGCCGGGCGCAATACAGCCCGTAACTTACGCCGCGTCCATGGCGCGATGGGTCGTGTGACCACGATGGAGGAGGAGGCTGTCTTGCTCGCGCTTGATGCCAAAATGGCATTCGATACCGTGGCATGGGACTATCTGTTCGCGGTTCTGCATCGCATTGGGCTCGGGCCCAAGTTGATTGGGTGGATCAGACTGTTGTACTCCCTTCCCACCGCCCATGTCTCCGTAAACAACCATCGTTCACGCTCTTTCCCTCTGGGCCGTGGTACAAGGCAGGGCTGCCCACTATCGCCCCTCCTTTTTGCCCTGGTCCTGGAGCCGTTAGCAGTCTGGGTCAGGGGAGACCCCGGTATCAGAGGCTTTAGGTGGGCAGACGGCCACGAAGACCGCATATCGTTATATGCGGACGATATATTACTCTATCTTGCCTCACCGGCGCGCTCACTCCGCCGAGTCCTTCATATCTTCCATATATTTGGGGCCCACTCTGGTTACCAGATAAACTGGTCCAAATCCCAGATGTATTCCCTTCGGGGTAATCCACCCCAGAGTCTGCGAGGTTACACTATTCCTGTGGCGACCCAGGGCTTCCAATACCTCGGCATTTTTATCACAACTGATGTAACAGTGTTCTATGAACAGAATCTGAGGGGACCGCTGCAGAGGTTTAAATCGGATGTCATCCATTGGAAGACACTACCCCTTACCCTTCTGGGGCGGGCATCATTAGTCAAAATGCTAGCCCTGCCACGTTTTCTCTACGCCCTGCAGAATACTCCCATCCCGATCCCCGAAACCTATTTCTCGCAGATTGAGGCAGCAATCAGAGATTTACTATGGGATAATAGACCGCCCGGATAGCCACGAATAAGCTCACGATGGAATGGTACGATGGTGGAATTGGGCTACCGGATATGCGCCTTTATTACCAGGCGTCACAACTAATCGCCATCAACAGTTGGGTGTTTGGGTCTCATACCGACCCCAGTTTCCGCACTGATCTGTGGCTGATGGGGAAGGAAGCTACAATAGAGCGCTATACTCCAACCCCGAAAACAAGGTCTGACTGGCCCAACGGCCCGTACGGTAGAAGTGTGGCACGGGATTCAGCGGCGGATGGGATGGCAAGGGCGCCTGACAAAGGCTACCCCCTCTGGGAACCCGATATCCTGGGACGACTGAGTGTCTGTGCAGGATTTGACAAGTGGGATACGATTGGCATTTCCACGGTGGGAGATATGTGGATAAAAGGCAAGAGGGCTTCATTTGCAGATCTTCAACTCAAATACCAACTAGCACCGTCAGAACACTTCCGATATCTTCAGATAAGCCACGCCATAGATTCTGCCCTCCCTACAGACACCCCCTCCCTGATTCCTCCCCTTTGGAGGATAGGTTGTTACTGGACCCAATGGCCCGAAAGGCTATCTCCTTGACCTATAAAAAACTGATCAATAACCGGGCTGACCCAACTCGGAAATTGCGTTCTAACTGGGAAGCGGACCTGGGGGCAATACCTGACGAAGACTGGACTGAGGCGCGGGCCTCGCCTCGGGAGGTGGCAATCCCGATGCGGCTCCGGCTCGTCCAGCTCAAGATTTTCCATCGTGTGTACTTTGATGCTAAATTGTTATTTAAATTAGGACGGCGGCCAGACACACTCTGTCTTCGACACTGTAATCAAGTGGGTACGTTCATACACACTTTGTGGGAATGTCCCCCATACAACAATACTGGAAAGACGTCACCCGACAAATGGCAAGGACCACTAATAAAGCCATACATCCCTCACCCCAGATGTGCCTTCTTAATATCTGGGAGGCAACTGACCTCACCCAAGCAGAACAAGCGTGGGCCACTCTGGGATGGTGCACAGCGAAAAGGAACATTGCCCAGAAGTGGGGGGTGGACACTATACCACAATTGCGAGACTGGGCTAGGGACATGGACCATGCCATGGTAGCTGAGAAAACTGTATATAAACATAGAGGTTGTCCACGAAAATGGGATCAAACATGGGGATGCTGGAACAAATACAGGGGGGACATCTGCATTTCTCCTACAGTGGAATTTAGACGGGAGAGGCAGGCATTACTGGAGATGGAGGGCACAGATGGGATAACACAAACCTCCGGACTAATAGAAGAGGGTGTGCGAGTGCCTTTCCCAGACTCGGCGAAGTGATTGTGCCCCGCATAACGCTACTCAGCCCTGCGCTCTATGCTGGTTGGTGGGCTCCTGCTGGGCGGAGTGTGATTTGGGTACTCCTAAAATGTCTATATCTCCAGCTGAAATGTTTATGCGATGTCATGACTGCTGCAGTTTTGTTTTCAATAAAAATTGTTAAAAAAAAAAAAAGAAAGAGCTTCGATTTGCAAAGTTGATCCCTCTAGACCTACCCTTGGTGGAGAACTTAGTAATCCATCTGGAGTCTTCGACCTCGTCCCTCACTTGTGTTCTGTTATACAGACCCCCGAACTACATGCAGGAATTCTCTCAGGCCTTTGGAGAATCTATTGGACCTCTAATTATAGATCACGCCAATGTCCTTCTTATAGGAGATCTAAATTACTGGGCCAATGAGGAAAGAGGGGGACAGCAAGCTATTGATCTCTCCACCACCCTTAGCGACTTGAACTTGGAACAACTAGTAAACCTCCTGACTCATATTAAAGGTCACATTTTGGACCAGATCTGGACCACCAAATTTCCTGTGAGGAAGCTGAGTATAGCCCCGTGTGCATGGTCAGATCATCACCTGATCTCCTTCTCGGTGAAGCTGCCTAATGGGATATGTCCTCCTACTGGACCTGTCATTATCTCTAGAAACTGGGCCTGGGTCAACCTCATGGCCTTCTGCAGGAAATTAAGGAAGTATCTGCCTGTACCTAAGGAGGACATTGAAGTTTATGAGCAAGAAGTCACAAGCTGGCTGAGGGAGGTCAGCGATGACCCTGCACCACTCCATAGAACCAGTTCGTCAAGAGGCCACAAGGCCAATAAATGGTTCTCGGACGATCTGAAATTGGCCAAACTTAATCTTCGACGAGCAGAAAGGAAATGGCGGTCTAAGTACTTGCCAGACCTTAAAATAAGGTATATCCAACAACTTAAAACCTACAAATCTCTTTTAAGGGAAACCAAAGTGAGCTATTTCACAAGTAAAATCTTGAATGCCCCCAATACATCCAAAGAGACATTTAAGATTGTCACAGACCTCTGAAACATAGATAGAGTCACTCTCCCGGTTATACCCACTCAGAATCTGTGTGACTCTCTCAATGCTTTCTTTGTGAACAAGATTGAGGCTATTAAAAAGAGCATTCCCTCCGGCCCCTCTTATAATAATTCATCACTAGGCGATATGAACAGCCACACGATCTCCTGGTTCCCCAATATACTGCAAGAGGACCTAGATAAATTACTGACTATAGTTAAGTCAGGTTCACCTAATGATATCTGCCCCCTGAAGGTCCTAAGAGTAGTAGCAACCTCTTTTGTCGACAATATATTGTCACTGCTCAATCAATCCATTAATTCTTGGTTGGTCCCCAGATCCTTCAAAAAAGCAATTATTATACCTCTTCTAAAGAAAGTGGGAGCAAATCCCACAGATATGAACATTTTTAGTCCTGTCTCTCTCCTACCATATTTGGCAAAACGTTTGGAGGCACATGTAGCCCACCATCTCTGCTCATTTGTAGAGGAGTCAGATTTCCTGGACCCCAGTCAAGAGGGATTTCGGCCCGCACACTCCACCGAAGCAGTGATAATGTCAGTTGTTGATGACATGCGTAAGGAAGTAGACAATGGCAACACTCAAGTTTGGTGTTACTAGACTTGTCTGCGGCCTTTGACACGGTCGACCACATCATTTTGACTGACCGGGTTAGGGCCGCAGGGCTGTGGGGTTCAGCCCTGAAGTGCATCATATTATTTTTGAGCGATAGATCCCAATCGGTTAGGTTACCCCCTTTTAATTCAGCAGAGGATCAAATGAACTGTGGGGTACCACAGGGCTCCTCACCTCTTCAATATCTATATCCGTCCCTTGGTCAACTCCCTTAAAAACATAAAAGTCAACATTTTTAACTATGCCGATGACATGCAATTGTTATTCACGATCAACGACTGCTCCACGTCCAGACAGCAATTCCAAGATACTATGCTGTTCATCCAGGATTGGACGAAAAGCAACCATTTGAAGCTAAACTCTGACAAAACAGAGATAGTCATCACAAAGAATAAGGTGGACCGCTAAAACCCCTCCCTCTGGCCCAGCAAGATGCCCCCTCCTCCCCCCCACACCCAAAAAGGTAGTAAAGAGCCTTGGTGTCATCATTGATGAGGAGCTATCATTCAAGCAGCAGGTTAGCGCAGTGACATCGGCTTGCTTCTGCCAATTGCGACATATAAAAAAAGAAAAAGAAATTCAATAGGGAGGCTCTGACCCAAGTAATAATAGCCTTAGTCATGTCCAGAATTGACTAAGCTAAATCTCTTTATTAGGGTCTCCCCAAATTTCTTCTGCGCAGGAGCCAGCTAATTCAAAACAAGGCCCCCCCCGGCTGATATCCCACCTGCCAAGATATGGCCATATTTCTCAGGTGACCAAGGACCTCCACTGGTTGCCAGTGGCACAGAGAACTAGGTTCAAGGTGTGCTGTACGGTCTTTAAGGCCTTATATCTGAACTGTCCTGCCTTCGTAAAGTCTCGGATTATTAAATACTGAGATCAAGCCACCTAATCATCCCCTCTCACAAAATCAAAGGACTGGAGGGCGTAGGTTCTCTGTCACTGCCCCTCGAGCATGGAATACATTACCTTTGGATCTTAGGACTACTTCTAACTCACTAGATTCAGACAACTTTTGAAGACATGGCTCTTTAAACAGGCTTACCAGTAACTGGGGATTAAGGCCGTACTCAGCTACCTAGCGCCAAGAGACCGTCCGGTGACAGTGCGCTTTAGAAATGAGCAGTAACATAACATAACAACATGATGTGCTTAGAACACACTGTATGTCACTAACCTTCTCCAAAATACTCCAAAAGTCCCAGGTGGATATTTTCCACACTCCTTGTAAATTTAACTTAAATACCTTTGTATGCAAAGTTGTTTGTTAAATATGCTTAAAAAATGTACTATTTGTCCAGCCTTTTGTGCAGTACATGAATCAAATAAGATCAAAATGCATTTTGTGTTTTAAAACTTAGACATTGTACTGTGTTTCTCTAACATCAAGGGGAGACTTAGCTCCTCTAAGTGCCACATTTTAAATTCTTTATTATTGAGTGCCCAGACCATGCCCCCCCACGTTATGCGCTTATCAGGGCACCTGGTCTTGCAACACGTGTGTGTGTGTGTGTGTGCCTTTGTGTGAAGTTTAAGGGCTCTGTTTTCTTTTCTCAAATTACAGGTTTCCCCTGGAGGACCCTATAGTTATTGCTTTGGTTGTGGCATGCCCTGGGTAGAAGCTTCCTAATTGTTTGTTGAGGGTTCTCCAACAAAAGAACAAGTTACTTACCTTCAGTAACGCTTTTTCTGGTGGATACAGTATCTGCCTGTGGATTCCTCACCATTTGAATTACCCCCATGCGCAGCATTCCACAGAAATTGTTCTTCTCAGCTCTCCCACGAGGACGTCACAATGGAACGGCTCTGCATGCGACTCCGCGTGAAGTCATCAGAGCCATAAGAAGACCTCGTCGGCATGCTGACGTCAGTTCCACCCATTTTTTCCGTGGCTTCGAGGGGAACTGATAACATTTCCACAAGTATACAAAACACTACCCAAACTGGAAATTCTATATCATAGACATTTTCCTAATGTCAAGTATCACATTATTTCACAATAAAATGCACATCAATTATTTTTCGGTATGAACAGGCAGGCAACGGGGAGGCCGGTGGGTCAGTGAGGAATCCGCAGGCAGATACTGTATCCACCAGAAAAAGCGTTACCGAAGGTAAGTAACTTGTTCTTCTGATGGATACATCTGCCTGTGGATTCCTCACCTTTTGAATTGAATCCCCAAACAGTCCCGCTCCTGGCGGAGGGTGCCTGCCTACCTATGCCAAAAAATCCTGCAGCACAGAACGTGCAAAATGGGCGTCCCTCCTCACCTCCAAGTCTAAGCAATAGTGCTTTGCAAAAGTGTGGAGGTAGGCCCAAGTTGCTAAAGTCGAAAAAGAATACTTAGCTCTGGTAGAATGAGCTCGAATACCTTCAGGACGCTCCTCCCTGGCCAAGGCCTAGCAGATATTGATACAGAGGATGATCTACCTGGACAGTGTTCTTTTGTGGACAGCCTTGCCCTTCATCTTGCCCACATATCCAATGAAGATTTGGTCGTCCAACCTGACGTCTTTAGTCCTGTCCAGGTAGAAGTTGACCGCCCTCTTAGGGTCCAGGCGGTGAAGTCTCTCCTCCTCCTTAGAAGGGGGAGGCGGAGGGGGAGGATAGAAAGTGGGTAAAGTGATGGATTGCCCTAGGTGGAAAGCAGTGGCCACCTTAGGCAGGAAAGCAGCTCTGGTCCTAAGAACCATCTTATCCACATGGAATGAAGTAAATGGAGGCTTGGAGCTAAGAGCTTGCAACTCACTCACACTCCAAGCAGAAGTGATTGTAACCAGAAATATTGTATTAAATGCTGGGAACCTTAAGGGAAAACTATGTAAAGGTTCAAAGGGAGGACCCATTCAGAAAGTGAGAACTAAATTTAAATCCCAATGAGGCATAATAAAGGGAGTGGGAGGAAACCTATTTGTGAGACCTTTAATGAATCTCATAACTATGAGAGATTTAAATAAAGAGGGTTGATCTGGTAAACAGATAAAAGCCGACAAGGCAGACAAGCAGCCTTTAACAGTAGCTACTGCACAACCCTGTTGAGCCAGGGAAAGAGAGAAACTCAGAATATCAGACAAATAGGCCTGCAAAGGATCGATCAATCGATCTCTCTCCACACCATTTAACAAACTTGGCCCACCTACCAGAATAGACAGATTTGGTGGAGTGTCTCCTGGCCCATAAAATAACATCCACCAAAACTGGTGGGAGTGAGAAAGAGCTCAGGTTACCCCAGTCAATCTCCAGGCATGAAGGTGCAGGCTCTCGAGGTGGGGGTGTAGGACCTGCCCCCGTGACTGCGAGAGGAGGTCTGCCCTGAGAGGGAGACGGAGTGGAGGGTGCAATGAGAGGCAAAGGAGGTCTGTGTACCACACCCTTCTTGGCCAATCCGGGGCGATCAATATGACTTGGGCCCGGTCTTGGCGAATCTTCCTCAGAACTAGAGGAATCAAGAGTATGGGAGGAAACGCGTAAAGAAGCCGTGAGCCCCAATCTAACTGGAATGTGTCCCCCAACCCTCCCCGCATCAGATACTGGAGACTGCGGAATGACGGGCAGTGTGCATTCTCGTGAGTGGCAAACAGGTCCAACCTAGGAAACCCCCACATCCTGAAAATGTGATGGACCACCTCTGGATGGATACGCCACTCGTGATCGGCCGAGTACTGCTGACTGAGGCCGTTTGCTCCCACATCCAGTTCTTCGGCCAGTTGATTTGCGATCACGCAAATCTGATGGTCCTGAGCCCAGGACCAGGGTCGCACAGCCTCCCTGCAAAGAAGATACGAGCCTACTCCTCCTGGTTTGTTGATGTACCTCATCATGGTAGTGTTGTCTGCCAGGATCTGAACCGACTGACCGTGAAGGGAGGGAAGAAAGGCCTTGAGAGCCAAACGTATCGCCCGCAATTCCAGAAGATTGATGTGAAACAATCTTTCCTCTGGAGACCAAAGACCTTTGACCCCCAGATGAGCTCCCCACACTAGAGTGGAGGCATCCGTTATCACTGTGGCCACCGAAGGAGGTTGAAAAGGCTTTACTTGAGACAGGTTGCCCAAAACACTCCACTATAACAGAGGCGCTGCAGTGTCTATGGAGATCTGGACCACCTCTTTGAGATCTCCGTTGTGTTGAAAATCACTGCCTGCGGAGGCACCACTGGAGGGCCCTCATATGCCAGCGTGCGTGGTTGACCAACAGTATGCAGGAAGCGAACAGACCGAGCATGCGCAAGACCTTCAGGACTGGAACAGCCGCACCATTCTGAAAAATTGGAATCATAGCCTGGATGTCTTGAATCCTCTGCAGAGGCGGTAAGGTACGACTCACAGTAGTGTCCAGTACTGCCCCTATGAACAGGTTGCACTAAGACGGCACCAGGTGAGATTTGGGTACATTTATCGAAAACCCCAAGTCGAACAACAGCCGTGTTGTTACCTGCAAATGATGCAGCACCATCTCTGGCGACTTTGCTTTGAGCAGCCAGTCGTCCAGAAAGGGGAAAACAGGAATCCCCGACCTTCTGAGATGTGCTGCTAACACTGCCAACCTTTGTGATGACCAGAGGTGCGGAAGTGAGACCGAACGGAAGGACCACAAACTGGCAATGTTGAGACCCCACCATAAAACTGAGACATTTCCGATTCGTCTTCAGGATAGGAATGTGAAAATACGCATCCTGTAAATCGAACACCACCATCCAGTCTTCCTCCTGCAGCGCCAGAAGAACCTGAGCCAGGGTCAACATCTTGAATTTCTCCTGCTTGAGGTAAAAATTCAAGACCCTGGGGTCTAGGATCGGCCTCAAACGACTGTCCTTTTTGGGAATCAGGAAGTACTGGGAGTAGCATCCCTGACCCCTTTCCTGCTCCGGCACCACCTCAATCGCATCTTTTTGTAGTAAAGACAGCACTTTCTGCTGGGGAAGCAGGAGATGCTCTTCTGAGCACCAACCCTGACGGGGTGAGGGGGAAACTCTCGGAAGGGTAGGGCATACCCATTCTCTACAAGGTTCAACACCCAGAGATCTGAAGTAACAGACCTCAATTTCTGTAGAAAATGGGACACCCGTCCTCCCATGGTGCAAACATGCTCTAGGATGGAGGAGCTAGAGCTGCTTCCCTGCCGTACCAGCTGGAGGGGCAGCAGAGGAGGAAGGAGGAGGAGACTTGCTGCCGAGCTGAACCTTGCAGGCGACCTCTGCCCTTTCCCCTCTATGATCTGTACAGGGGGTTCGCCTACTACTGCTGTTGCGGCGGCTGCTAGGCACGAAAGGATTAAGTCCTGCCAAAACCACAAAACTTGTTGTATCCAAAACCCCTAGATTGAGACTGGAGACCCAACGATCTTGCTGTGGCTCAGCTGTCTTTAAAGTGCTGTAGCGCCGAGTCCGTTTGGCCCCAAATAGACAAGAACCGTCGAAAGGCAGGGCTAACAAGGTAGCTTGGACATCCAGTGAGAACCCTAACTCCCATAGCCAAGCATGCCTCCTGGTCGCAACAGAGGAACCCAGTGTCCAGACCCGATTGTATGACCTGGCGGACCACAGCTTGAGCGTCAGAAAGCACCTCAGAAAAATGGCCTTGAACGTCCTCCAGACGTTTCGGGAGCACTCCCCTTGCCGAGTCCATCAGAGCATGGATGTAGCGACCCAACAGACAAGTGGCATTAGTCGACTTGAGAGCCATACTACCCGAAGAGAACACCACCTTTGCGGATTGCTCCAAATGTTTGGATTCCCTATCTGCAGGTGTAGATGGGAATGGCCCTGCAGACTGCTTAGAGAAGCAAGACGCTTGGACCACTAGACTTTCCAGTGACGGATGGGTGGATAGAAAGGCAGGATCCCCCGGAGCCACCTTATACCTTCTCGCCACAGACCTGGACCCCGCAGGAGCAGTCATCGGTTTCTGCCACACCTCCAGGAAAGGCTCAGTCAAAGCCTCATTGAAAGGAAGCAAAGGCTCTGAGACAGAAGGGGAATGTACCACTTCCGTCAAAATGTTAGCCTTCAGTTCTGCTTTGGGCAATGGTAAATCCAGCAGATTCGCTGCCTTCCTAATCACAGAGTGATACTAAGTAATCGCTTGTGTTGGAAGACATTTGGAGAGGAGAGTTCCCATTCATGAGATGTATTTAGGCCACTAGCCTCCTGCAGGCCCTCAAATTCTTGTTCAGGGTCGACAATCTCACCTTCCGCAGCCTCCTCATGTTGATCTTGATACTCCTCCTCTTCCATCAACCTCTGTGCTTCCCTTTTAGAACTCATCCTCAGGACTGGCATCGGCAGTGCCAGACGTGGCGCCGGCGACTTCGGGATCGGTGTCGAAGGGAGGTCCACAGGGATAGTAGACTATGCCGGTCAAGGTCGAGCCAGCACCGGACCGGAGCCAGACGGCGTCGGAGAAGATTTGTCTAGTGGTACTCGCCCCTCCAGAGATTGCACCGGCGTCGAGAACCTCAGCGTCAGGAGAGGCCAACTCCCCAGAATCATTGGCATAAAAGGTGCCTGAGGGAAGTGAGGTGACAAGCCTCCCAGGGAGTATGCCAGCTGACCCATGGGGCCAACCGGCGCACCAGTAGGGTTACCCGTTCTGGCAAACAAGCCGAACATTGCATTAAGGAAATGCGATGGATTCGTACCTGGAGTCAGGATGCCCTGGATCCAGTACTGTGGGCTCTGGGACTGCTCGGGGAGGCAGCACAATCAGCTGCGGATGTGGCGCCGGAGACCCTGGAACCGGAGGAGGAGTGGCCAGCAGTGGATTTGTCGCTTCTCTCGGCACCGGTGAAGACACCGCTCTCGGAACCGAAGACGGGGCTGGAGTCACCTCAGGAGAAGGAGAGACTCCGTCCTTGCGATGACGCCGAGGAGCCAGAGACCCAGACTTCGGCGTTTCATCCTTTGACGATCGACATCAAGATCCATGGCGCAGCATCTTTTTATGCTTCCTCGATGACTTCGAGGTATGCGGAGTCGGCGACTTGGATCGGGACCTCCTTTGACCTCTTTTCTGGTTTTAGCCTTCACCATAAACAACTTGGCTTCCCACTCCTTCAATGTCTTGGGGTTCATGCGCCTGCATGACGAACACTATCCGACGCCGTGGTCCGACGACAGACACCACAAACAGTCATCATGAGGGTCAGTAATAGACATCTGACCCCCACATTCCCTGCATGGCTTGAATCTGGATTTCCTCTGCGTAGCCATGGTCGCTGCTACAAAGACCCGGAGACTTGCAACAAAGAAACTCCCAGAACTGGAGAGCCCTGGAAAAATAAAGTTATGCATCGACAGTGCGGAAATATGAGGATGAGGATCTGTAAAAGCTTTTCTACAGTGTAAAGGTTATACATAGTAGATGCTTATGCTTCTAAAAGCCTGGAGGGAGTGGACTCTGAACGAGTACTTGTGCATAAGAGTGAAGACTGTACTCATCAGGTACTTGCCCACACGTGTGCTTGATTGCCCACAAGAAATGGGCTATCTGCATACAGTTCAGTAGAGGGTGAAGGCTGTGCATCGTAGGGCCTTCCCCACCTAAGGGCTCTTGGGTGTCTAGAGGGAGTGGGCTCTCCTTTGAGGCATTCTGCACAGGAGGAAAACTGTTTGCAATAGGTACTTTTCTACACAAGAGTTGCTCATTGCCCACAAGAAGAATGCTATCTGCAAAGGGTTTGGTACAGAGCAAAAGCTGTTCATTGTAAGGGTTTGGCCACGTAATCAGGGGCTTGAGTTTCCAGGAGGAGTAGGATCTCCTTGAAGAGCTGCTTATAGGGCGAAGATTGTGTGCCACAGGGGCTTGCACAACCATGTCTGGTTTGACTGCCCACATGAGCTTGGCTATCCACAAAGTGTTAGGTACAGGGAAAAGCTGTACTTAGTAGGCGATTGGTTCACCCAAGGGGGATTGTGTGTTTGAAGGGTACTTTATGCTTTACATGATTCTGGGCCACTTAGTACTTACTTTCATATCTGAAATGCTATACTGGTTTATAGAGTAATTTGAACAGCAGTAGGTTGGATTATGTGATTTCATCAATGTCACTGAACATATAGTGAGTAATGTAATATGTGAGGTCATAAGCACTGCATGGCGGAGTCGCAAGTTAGCTCAGTAAACTATAACTGGTGAATTTCATTTTTTATTTTTTTTTTAAATTATAGTTTTATGTTATTACAAGGCCTATCTATAACGTCACTTTAACCTTTCTTTTTTTAATTGAATTTCTATGTTTTCTTGTTTAAAGTAAAGGTAAACATTATTACCTATGACAACTATGACATCACTTTAACCTTTGTGTTTTTTTCAGTGAATTTCCAGGGTTTCTTTATTACCATAAAGTAAAAAATCTTATTACCGTATCTAGCTATAACGTCACTTTAACCTTTGTTTTTTTAGTGAATTTTTAAGGTTTTATTTAACATGAAGTAAGAACTTATTACCAGTCCCAACTATGAACTTGTTACCGGTTCTAGCTAGAAAGACCTTTGTTTTTTACAGTGTTTTTCTGTTTTCTTTTTCTCATATTAACCCAACTCCCTCACTGACCGTATCTTTTGACTGTGTGTAGTAGATGGTTGGACGCACCCAACCACCACTGGCAATCAACCACCAACAGGCGGCCAACCCTTCACAGAACCTCAAACCACATTTTGCATTTGTCTTTTTTTAAAAAATCTTATACATTATTTTTATTTTAACTCAGGACACAGGGACCGAGCCCATGAAGACTGTAAAGACGGCCGTAACATCTGTTGCGTCCAGCTAATCATCATCTTCTGTACTGCGGGAATGGTCTGGTTCTGCAGTACTAAACAGGCTGATGGGGAAAGAAAAAGCCCTCTCGGCCAATCAGATAATTTAGGTATCGCAGGAATCCCGCAGGACCAACTGTTCATATATCCCTAACTTTCTAAACTTAATTTCTCAAAAATTGCTGATCAGATTTACACCAAATCACAAAAAGTTTTCTGAGTTAAGATCTTGCTTTCTGCTGCTTTGGTGTAATTCTGTTCAGCCATTTATTTTCTAAAACGCTGTCTAAAATACTTATGGGAAATTACATGGGGAAAACGCATCTTGGGTCCACCCCCTTTACAGATCACCCTGAAACTTTCCAGGAAGGAGCTGAGGTAGATGAACATTTTTTGGAAAGTTTTGTGAAAATTCATCAAACGGTGCAAAGTTTTTAGCTAAACAAAAAACACTCTTCCTTTAGAAATACCCCCTTATCTATAGCCAGTAACTACACAGTGGTAACTGTCACTGTGCAAGATGCACACTCAGTAGGTAGTTATAGTTGGGACCATGTTTCCATAGGAAAAGCGTTTTTTGACTTGCCTACATCTTTGATGCCGTTTGACTAATCTTCATGAAATGTTTCATAAAAAGTGTCCCGGTGATTCTTGTTGTGCATCGAAAGTTTTAGGGTGGTCCGTCAAGCTGGGGCCAAGTAAAAGGGGGGTTAAAAAATGTGCGTTTCCCATGTTAATTCCCATAGGAAATTTATACACGACTAAAGCCCGAATCGCTGAACGGAATTACACCAAATTTACCAAAAGTAGCTGTTGGTCCAGAAAGCGACCTTTTTGTGAATTGGTGTAAATCCGTTCAGTAGTTGTGGAGTTATTAAAAGAAATTCAAATTTGAATATATAGGGACGCGGATCCTCAGAGGATCCGACAGCCCCATGCTGAAATCTGTTTGGCTGCCAACACTTCAACAACGAAGTGGTGAAATAAAAAAAATTTTAAAGCACGGTCTCCCATGCTTGTTTTTATTATAGCCCCCAGGCGGGCCAGGTCCTGGGGCATACTATAAAAATGGGAGGGGGGCACACGGGCCCCCCTCCCCACCTCCCCGGGACAAATATGTATAAATGAAAGCGGGGGAAACCGCACCCCCCCCCCGCAGCCCTAGGGACCACAACCTCCCTGGGGTACTTGAAAATATGTATGAGGCGGACCCGCTCGCGCCCTGTAGACCGCCACCTACCCAGGACAAAACTGTTCAAATAAATGCGGGGATGCCCGTGCAGCCCCGGGGACCGCCACCTCCCTGGGGCACTTGAAAATATGTATGCGGACGGGCCCACCTGCGCCCTGGAGACCGCCACCTCCTTAGGGCAATTTATTGAAAATAAGGAGGGGCACGCACCCCACCTCCCCGCAGCCCCGGGGACCGCCACCTCCCCAGCCAAAATACTACAATGGAGAGGGGCCACACGGCCACCCTCGTGGAGCCATGGATGGCCCTGGGGTTGGCCACCCCCTAGGGCCGACTCCTGCTACCTCTTGAGGTTCCCACCCTCAGAGATAGTTGTTTGCTTTGGCTTGGTGAGAGCTGACAGATCCCACCAAGCCAAAGCAAACAAAACTCTGCTTTCTGCGAGCGGTCAAAGAGCTCCCGCTTGCAGAAAGCGGAGTTTTAATCTGTTTCCTAGCATGCAAATATGCAAGCAGGGAAACAGATGGAAGCACTGATCCCACAAGCAAGCAGCCGCTATTTAATGCAGCTCTCGGCTTGCGACAGCAATGCTGATCCCACAGGAGGTGGGAAGCCGGCTGGGACCGCGGGGTCTTGAAGCTCTCCCTTGCGGTCCCATTACACACTGGGGGCCCTGGGGGCACCCAAGAGACATGGCCAGACTCCAGGGAATGGGGTCCCGGGGCAGAATCGGCCTGGGGAGGAGTTCCGCGTGGCTCCACTCCCCACTGATTTATGGCTGGGCTCCGGGGAATGGGGTCCCCGGGGCCAAATGGCCCCCGCACACTTTAATGCATGTATATGGCCCCGGGGAGGTGGTGGTCCGCGCAACCCCATCACAATTATTAAAATAAATGCCCAGGGGGTGTGGTGGACCCCGGGGGTATCCGCATAGCTTCCCACATTCATATAAATATAAGCCACGGGGAGTGGTGGTCCCCGGAGCATACAAATGCCCATGGAAGGGGGCTCCGTGCGCCCCACTCCTTTAATTTTAAAATAAATGGACATGCCCCAGGACCTGGCCCACATGGGCTTTTTCCTAGACAAGTGGTGCTTTTTTTTATTTTTTTTGGGCTGTGAGATTCCCACACCCACTCACAGACCCGCTCAGAGACTTACGCACCCACTCAGACTCACGCACTCACTCACAGACCCAGTGATACACTCATGCACTCAGTCACACACTCACTTTAAAAGGTTACAGTTAGGAGTGGGCAGTTTTGCTACTCCGCACTCTGCTTGGAACGCAGAGTTTGGCAAAAATTTCACCAACTGGCCGGCAGAGCGGAGTTTACCGGCAAGCTCACGCCTAGTCAGCAATCCCACTGTGAGGGACTTGTGGCAACAATAGAGGTTCTTGGCCACCAACGACCCTCTGCAGCCAAGGGGACTTCATCCCCCAACCAGTAGTGCACCAGGAGGCCCCTTTGCAGAGTGGGTGAGAAAGGGGGAGGGGCCTCTGACGACATCTCAGCAACCCCACTGTAGGGGACTTACTTGTGGCAACAATACAGGTTCTTGGTCCCCAACGACCCTCAGCAGCCAAGGGGACTTAATTAGGGGTGGCCAAGCAATACTCCGCCCACTCACGGAACTCTGTAGAATTTGGCTGAGTTTTTCTGCAACTCCGCGAGCTCTGCCCAGACCTAGTTACCGTTAGGAAATAAAATTTTAAAACCTTAGAAATTCACTGAAAAAAATCAAAGGTTACAGGGACATTATACTTAGGCTCAGATTTCACTCGTACAAAACCAGTGAAATTCAGCAGTTATGGTTACCGGAGCTAACTATAACTTATGCCCCCGCAAGGCACTGCTTATGACCTCACATATTACATCACTCATGACATGGTCAGTGGCATCACTGATGACATCTCAAATGACATCACAGATGACATCATCCACAGAACCACTCAGACACCCACTCACACCACCATAGAACCTCTCATACACCCCCTCCCACTGATACACAACCACTCACATACAGATTAGCAGGCCTTACCAGTACTCACATAACCAATTACTCCTCTATAAAGCCACCCTCTCATACAGCCAATCACACTCCTACTCATGCACCCACTCACTCACCAACAAAGCCAATCAAACGTCAAGTCATACAAACATACAGACACACCCACTCATACACCCTTACAGTAACTCACACACCCATACAGTAACACACACTCACCCCTACAGCCACTCACCAATACAGCTACTCACACGCCCACTCACCCATACAGCCACCGACACAGCTACTCACTCACCCATACAAGTACTCTCACACCCGACAGAACCACTTACATACCCATTCACAGATCCATACACCACTCTCACACTCACTAACTCACCCTTATAGCCACTCACAGACATTCACTCTCCAATACAGCCACTCACACCCGCTCACTTATCTATACAGACTCAAACAGCTACTCACTAACCCATACAGCCACCCCAGTCACCCATACACCCATGCAGCCACTCACACACCCACTCACTAATACAGCCACTCACCCATAGTTACTCACATATCCACTAGCACATCAATACAGCCACTCACACACCCATACAGCCACTCAGACACCCACTCACATGTTGATACAGTCACACAGCCACTCAGATGAGATATGATAGAAATAGTATGACTAATTACTAGTAAAGACAAAAATTGTAATTTAACTTATGCTATAGCTTAGTATAGATCTTAAGTATCAGAAACGTTTACAAAACACACTCATGGGATGAGGTCATCAGTGATGTCATTTAAGATGTCATCAGTGATGTCACTGACCATGTCATGAGTGATGTATTATATGAGGTCATAAGCAGTGCAGTGCGGGGTTGTAAGTTATAGTTAGTTCAAGTAACTATAACGGCTGAATTTCCCTGGTTTTGTACGAGTAAAATCTGAGCCTAAGTACAACGACCCTGTAACCTTTGGTTTTTTCAGTGAATTTCTAAGGTTTTTTAAATTCTATTTGCTAACTATAAAGACCATGGTTTTTTAAGTGAAAAAAAAAAATATATATATAAATATATATTTTCACTGAAAAAAACAAAGGGCACAGTGGCGTTATATTTAGGTGAAAATCAGTTAAAAAGCTACCTTTTAAACTAAAAAAAACACTGAAATTCACAAGCCTACTCAGCTATCTATTATTTTATTGCAGGTGTCCCTTATTGTTCGGTCCTAATGAGACCCCCTACTGATTGTGGGGTCAAAACGCCGTCGACACGCACCCAAAAAATTAACCGCCTTCCTACTATTGCGTTAGAAGGCTGCCAACAATTATTGTATACTCGCTTTAGGGTCGTTTTTTGTATATTTTGAAACCTATTTTATGTCACAAAACTGTCACTTTTGAAATCTAGGTTCTATGTTCACTTCGGACACCGAGCACTTCTTTTGATCAACTTTATTACTGAGTCTAAATTCTTACACAAACAGCAAATGTTTTCAAATGTCTTGTGGTGTGTAATTATGATTCTCTCTTCGACATACCTTTACCCATGAATATTACCATTGAGGATAACTTATCATATATTATATACATTGTCCATTGGACTACAACTCTGATCTCTCCCGAGGACTCACGTTCCCATTGCTGATGCGGCATGTTCCATTCTCAGAACTCCATCCTCAACTGGGCTAAGCAGCATTTCTGCTGCAGATGACTGCAATAGAAACGCCAGACAGGGCTTCAAACACCAGGTTGGGTGGGCCAAGCATGGTGGACGAACTTTCGCTTGGAGAGGTGCTGCCACCTTTGAGCCCGCTTGGCCAAAATGTTAATTTCCATGTGATTTATTGGAGTTTAAAAGAGTACGCGTCAATGTTCTTCAAGTTAAAATGTTGATGAGTGGTGAAGGGAGTTTGTTTTTGTGGGGTTGTTTTTATTGCTGTGTTCGTAACTATTGTGGTGGTGTTTTGTGCCGTTCTGCTGAGTTGTGTTAGTGTGATGTTTTTGGTGTGTGTTACTGTGCTGCAGTGTTGTTTTTTTATGTTGAGCAGTTTTGCTTTGTTGGTGTTGTGGTATCTCGCAGAATTTTGTTAATTATATACCGTCTTTTATTATGGATTTATGTTGCTTTTTGCTGGTGCTGAGCTACGTTGTTATGTTGTGCAGCCACACTCTGTTGTGTTGCTGTGTTGTGCTAATGCGGATTGACCATCAGAGTAATGTTACTGAGGGCATGAAAGGGTTCATTTTTGGTCTATCTTAACCACTGCTTGAAAGCTGGTGAAGCATAAAAAAATGCTTGGGCAAATTCAAAATCAGATACAGCTTGCTGCCCAATTATCTGTCATTACACACAACAGTTTTTGTTGTAGTGCAGATCAAAAATACCTCTGCAATTTAGAACTGGAATCACTATTTTTTGGCGTGCTTCAATATCACCTTGCAGTCCCCCAAGCCCTTGCTCTTTTTTTATTTTTTTTTATTTTTTATTTATTCATTTTTCAACAATTGACAGGTGGTCATGGCATTTGAAAGTACAAGATAATACATAATAGACAACAGCAAAACCGAAAAATAGACAACGGAGTTCCCACGATACCCTCTACCTAGAAGAGAGGAAAGAAGAGAAAAAAGGACACAGGAAGGAAAACAGAAAAAGAAAACAAAAAAGGGGAAAGGAGAAAGGAGAAGAAAAAAGGAAATCCTACAAAGGAAAAGAGAGTGCAAGCATTAAATGAAGGGAGTCTAAAAAGATATACAAATGTAAAGGAACCCAAGGACAGGCATGTTCATCCTATCCAACTAGTAATCGACGACCAGATTTTCCTCCCCATTTCCCTTCTCCTACGTCCTTTCAATTTATATACAGCTAATTCCATGTTATAGATGACTAACAGCTTAGCCCGCCACATGATGAATGTAGGTGGGTCAGGGCTGATCCATTGGGAAGTAATGCATGTTCTAGCGACAGCCATAGCAATAAATACAAAACCGCATTCGAATCTGGGCCGGGACCGACTACCCTGGCTACCTTCTACCCCCAAAATAATCAAATCGGGTGTTATAAAAACCAGTATGTCAAGTATATGGTTCAAGAAACATTCAATGTCTTGAAAGAATTTTTCAAGTTTGGGGCAGGAAAAAAACATGTGGATCGTGTCGGCAGCCCATGCCCCGCACCTGCTGCAGGAGTTGCCCCGAGATCCGGCCCATTTAGAAACCTTCCCAGGAGTATAGTATAAGTCGAAAACCGACATAAAATGTTGAGTCCTCAGGCTGCCGGTAATTAAAATCTGGTTGGCGAGTTCCAGAGACAACTCTAGGTCAATGCCTTCTTTACCGAACTTCCTTCCCCATCTATCAGTCTGAGTAGACAGGTCATCGGGGAGCCCGGCCAACAACATTTGATATATTGTCCCAATCCGAGATCTATTCCCTATTATGTCAACCAGGGGTATTTTTCCCATATTTGTATCTGATTGTGCCATGGATTTACCCAGGAAGCTCCTGATCTGCAAGAATTTTAAAAAGTGTTTCGTAGAAAGGCCAAACTTCTCTTGTAGATTGGAGAAGGAGGCAATTTGTCCCTCACAGCAGAGCTCACCCAGGACATTTATCCCTAAGTTTTCCCAACTAGACATGGTCAAGTCATGAAAAATTGAGGGTAAAAGACTATATGACGAGAACGGGGTATAAGCGTTAATATTCGAGATGCCAAACTTCCGACGTATCTTTTTCCAAATAGAATAGGCTGATTGAATGGTTTTAAATTTAGTTTTCTTATAATAACTCGGCTCTAAAAAATTTTACTAGACATTGACCAGCAGGATCACCAAGTGTAACCTCATAGATAATAGGTCTAATAGCATCTGGAACTATTGCCTTATCCCCAACCAATAATAGACCCATATGTTGTAACAATGCAGCCCAATGATAAAGGAGAAGGCTGGGGAGCCCCCATCCCCCCCTAAGTCTAGGCAAAATCAACCATTTGACTGCTCTTCTAGCTCTGCGATACCCCCATAGAAATCTAGCACATACCCTTTCGGCCTTAGAAATACTAGAAGCCGGAAATTCTAGAGGTATAGTCCGAAATAAGTATAGGAATTTAGGCAAGACCAACATTTTGATGACATTACATCGACCGTGCATTGACAGATGTAGATAGACTAGTCTCTCAAGTGTCTTGTTGATATTCTTGTTATCGGGCCGATGTTTAGCTCAGGTATATGCTCTACTGCTGCCATGATCTTGACTCCAAGATATGTTGCTAAAGATACAGTTGGAACATCTTCCGGAAGTGCAGTAGCGGAATGTAAAGTCTGGGTTTTGTCAATGTTTAGTTTGTATCCCGAGACACGACCGAATGATTCTGCTAACTCTTTTAATGCCGGAAGAGCAGATCTTATATTAGAGGTGAAAACAGCAATGTCATCGGCATACGCTAATATTTTATAAACGATACCATTGGCCATGACTGCTTCAATCGATGTATTTGCCTCAAGTTTATTAAGAAAAGGATCTATATAAAATGCAAATAATAACGGAGAGCAGGGGCAGCCCTGCCGGGTTCCTCTGCTTATAATAAATGAATTGGATACCTGACCAGATATTCGGATAGAGGCCTCAGGAAGTACATAAAGTGCCTGCACTGCTTGAATAAAATCCTTTGGTAGACCTTTTGCATACAAGGTAGACCAAAGAAACCCCCAGGAGACCCTGTTGAACGCTTTCTCTGCGTCCAGCAGGATCATCCCAAGAGGTGTCTTCGTAGCCTGAGCCCCATCAAACAGTGCTATGGCACGCCTAACATGATCCGACGTATCTCGGCCCGGGATACCCCCAACCCCTTGCTCAACGCATTCGAAATCTGAAACCGTGCAAAGGACATTGGTAGAAAGGATCGAGTGACTGATAAAAATATAAGTAGGTCCACCAATCTGCATCAAATTTATTGGCGAGAACGCATATTCACAACTAAGCCAAAGCAACAAAAGAAAAGCGGACTAAAGTTCTACCCTCAAGCCTAGTTTGGTGCAATTCTGTTCAGCAGTTTTCACTATGGCTTAGAGCAACAATTGCTATGTGACTTGAAATGACAAATCTAATGTCCAATCACCACAATAACTTCAACCCATCCCACCCGTTGATCAATCTGAACGAAATTTGAAACCAAGAACATGAGTTGAATGTACAAAGCAGCTGCCAAATTTTGTGCAGATTCGTGATAAACTGCAGATGTTACTAGCCACTACAATAAGTCCATTTCCTATGTAAAGTGAAACTCAACCATACCTCGAGTGGTTATGGCGTACACTTTCGGGTATACTAATTGTAGTTTGCAATAGACTTCAACTTACGGTTTAGATGCTTAGAACATGTTTTTTTATTTAATAATGTTGGCCATGTTTGACAAATCTGCACAAACCTTGGCAGCAATTTGTCTGTTTCCATCTACTAAGGACTTATTTTAAAATGTACTGAATATTGGTCTGGGGAGGCCAAAGTTATTGGAGCCTCTCTGTAAGGGGCATTTTCATTTTTAATGGTTTTTCTATAAGCTACCACAAACACTGCTGAACAAATTAACATGAAACTTGGTATGAAGACAGAAACGTACTCACAACAGATCCCTTTTGTGGTCAGTGTAGTTGCATTCAGCGTTTTTTAGATATTTCTATTCCAAAAAGGTACTGGGGTAGAGGAATTCGTCTTTTGTTATTCTGAACCATTAGGTTCATGAAGCATTTGCAGAAGAGAAGCATCCAAATGGACGTGGTATCCTGATTGGCTGATCAGAAATTCAAATTTTACTCTGTCCACCTTTTTGTGTAGTCGCTTGATGTCCATGAACTGATGTGAGGTCCGTGGGACTCGTTCTAGAAAGAAATATTTTTTTATCTAGCAGAGGAGTTTGTAAACCGTCCATTGACTATTTTAAAATTTTTCCTTCGAATCGAAGTTCAGATGCATTAACGTAGGTCATTAATTCAAATCAAAGCTCACATAACATTAATGTAGGTCTCTACCTTATAACTTTAACATTATATTATACGCAGTACCAGTGGTGAGTGCAACCACTGAGATATCACATTTTGAATTGCTATCAAGTTTGGCCATCTATGACGAATCTGCATTAATGCCTTCAAAACAACGATATATGCATTTTAGATCTTTGGACTGTCTGTGTAGATTGGTAAAGGTGCAGTTATAATGGGTGCTCCAAACGTTGCATTTTCAATTGAAATACCGGAAGAGAATTATGGACAAACAAGAATATAAAAACTGTGGCTAGAGTACTGTGCTGAGTTGATACAGGGAGTGGGGGCAGTGGAACAATTGAAGGCACCATGTGGCCACGGCTGGACTCACCTAAAGGTCGTGACCCGTGAACAGTCGGACTAGGGGGATTCGGCTATTTAAAAAAAATAAAGAAAAACCATGGAGTGTGCTCAAGGCACATTCCGTTAATTTGGATTTCTCAATACTTTGCTCATGACTTCCCACATACCCTCGGACATGTTACATATGACGTCACAAAATACATCACCTGTGACATCATTGGCTGTATCACTTCACCACTGATATCACTGAGGCCGCTAAACAGGCTTTGAAGATGAGTGCAGGGCCTGGCTGATGGCCACACACCTCTCCCATAAGGTTCTGCACAAAGACAAAGAAAATGCTGAGTAGTCTCAAGGGGAGAGTGTGATGAATGCAGCGCTTACATCCACATTCCACTACACAAAAGTCATCCCAAGCCTCCTCCTACTGCTATGACCTCCAAAAAAGAAAAAAAGGCTAAATTCTTTACTCTTCTATCCCTCCACTATCCTTTTCAATCAAAATAACAGACTAATATGTCCACTTCTCAAATTTCATATTTCACTATACTAATTCACCATAAATCCTTTATGGGTTCCAGAGTAGCGTGCTACTCGCCGATAAAGCACTTCAACACCTCATCAGGGGTAGCAAGCACTATATACATGCAAACCTTTTTCCCTCTTCTATCCCTCCGCTACCCTTCTCAATCCAAATAACTAATATCCACCACTCAAATTAATTTCATATTTCACTATACTAATTCACCACTAATCCTTTATGGGTTCCGGAGTAGCATGCTTCAACACCCCATCAGGGGTAACAAGCGCTATATAAATGCAAACCTTTTTTCCCTCTTCTATCCCTCCGCTATCCTTCTGTTTCCAAATAACTGACTAACCTATCCACCACTCAAATTACTTTCATATTTCACTATACTAATTCAACACTAATCCTTTATGGGTTCCGTAGTAGCGTGCTACTCGCCAAAAAACCGCTTTGACGCCTCGTCAGGGGTGGTAAGCGCTATATAAATGCAATTACAATACAATATGCCATATTCAGTGGGCTCTTGGGTTACGGGTGTTCCTGCAAGGAAAACCCTACCGTTATCTGCTAAGGGCTGCATAGCTATGGCTAAAATGGTGATGCTTCTCCATCTCCTATACAATTTTGCTTAATATTCCGGTAATCCCCGTAGACTGACACTCCGACACCTGGATAAATTACTAGAAGATCTAATATGGCATAACTGGCGGTGGAGGGAAGCCCTAAAGAAATTCCAGCTCCCTTCGAATGCAAGAGTCTTAAGTGACCCGACTTTTGAGCTATATTTCCTAGCAACCCAGCTGCAGTGGCTCACCCAATGGTTAGCGGGGAAGGGACTAGAGGAAATGGGAACGTCTACATCCTCTTGGAGGTGGACGAAAATACAATTGCTAACGGCACCATGGGTGCACCTATCACGAGGGCTCAACTGCATGACCCGAGTAGCCTTACAGTGCCTAATTAGAGGACACTGGCAGACCCGGAATTCCTCTACCTATGCACCTTCTGTCCTCCTGTTGGGCCATCCCAAGGGCGCAGGCTTCCTTACCAGACAAGACCTGCAATTATGGGATGGAGTGGCAACTCAGAACTCTTGGCCACCTGTTCCAAAATGGACAACTGCAAGCATTTGAGGACTTGCAAACCAAAAATGACTTACTGCCTGGCCAGTTCCTTACCTATGCTTCCATTAGCAGACTCTTGCGACACCAATGGCAGATAGAAGTTACCGATCGAACCTCAAATACCCTGGATTGATTGCCTGTACACACGGGGTAACGGACGTAGACCACTCACCTGGATCATGAGGGCATTGGTGACCCACAACAAGGCCCTCCTGAAGCCTCTACGAGACACCTGGGAAGCTGAGTTCAGCAGGGTGCTGCACGACAGAGTCTCTCAGAACGCCTGATTCCAACTGATACAGTTTTAAGTCCTACATAGAGCTTGCCTCTCAACCTCAAGCTTAGACCGCATATTCCCACTGTCGCAGACACTTGTAATCACTGTGGATCCTCGGCGGCCGACATTGAACATGTTATGGGACTGTGTGACCCGTACACATTTTTGGCGGGAGGTCATCCAAATGCTTTCAGCGACCACAGACCCTCGTTAGACAATTGGGTGCCGTGGGGATTTACAAAAGGATGAAGAAATACAAAACTGCCTTGCATTTTATTGATCTGGCCCATATATTAGCAAAGCGGGGGATCACGTTGAAGTGGAAGAATGTTACCCCTCCTAGCAGTGCAGCATGGAGCAGTAAAAACGATGGGCAGAGGCAACAACCCTGCACAGAGAGGGGACTAGGGGCCCTTACCACCACGAGATGAGGATGGCACAGGGCCGCTCCCCTCCCCTCTACAGAGACCAGAGTAGCCCGCGCACGATCAGTAGACAGAGTGCATTAATACCGTGGTCATCTACACAGCGTAAACACTCATTCTCCCATTTGCTACAGTTATATTCTTTACCTGCTTTGAGGAAGACACTCTCACACGCATTATAGACAAGACAACCTAATAGTGGGAACCCTCCCTCCATAGTCCACCAAGGTGCATTTACCACAAAGTTTAATCGTGGAGGGGATATCCAAAGACCAGCCCACATCTCAAAATCCAGTAATGTAGATTTCGCTCACAAAATGTAAGTATTTTTACATGTACAAAATTCAATAAAAGTTCTCAAAATAAAAGGGTGTTAGTGCAATGTTTAGGCTAGATTTAGGCAAGGCCCTGTAGCCAAAGCCGGCTGGGCATGGCTGAAGGCCACGACAAGAGGGTGCTGAGCGCAAACCCAAGTGAAGACACTGCCAAAAGGCAGGCCCTGCCCCCAGAGCTCAATGAGCACTAAAGAAGCCTGTCCTCAGAGGGCTCTTGGGGTAGGAGCAATTAGTGTGGGGCTGCCAGAAGTCCACTCAATTGTCTAAAAAACACACACACATCTGTGTGTACATTATGACAAGCATTCTTTAAGTGCAGTGGAATATGCTTGACAAAACAAACGTTTTATACTATGTATATTTGTATGGTCCAGTTACTCATTGCTTGCTTTAAATGGCTATATTACTTTGTGGATCAACCCCACCACGCTTGCATATTAGACTTATGTTGGGTGTAATGTTATGGAAAATAGTATTTTCTGAAGAGACTAAGTCATATAAGGATTGCTAGTTTGTTTGCTTGAATCATCGTCCCTCTTTCAGAAACATGTTTCTATCCTATAGTTTGAAGCACGGCATCGAAAAAATTGAGTGAGATACAATGTCTGCCTGTGAATGGCCAATAAAATAAATAGAAGCTGCTTCAGAGAATCCCAGTGTCACGAATGCAAAAAAATAGACAAGATTACAGTGAATTTTCTTGACAGTAAATTCAAATAATTTTTTGTGTTGTTTACCACCTCGCGGGTCAGCCCCCGTAGTATAACAAGGTACAGGAAGACGCTCACTGTGATGCTGAAGTAATGACAACCTACTGCAAATGCATCATGAAGGTACGTCTTCCTGCAGAGCCAGGACTGATCCCAACAGTGAGGCAAGAGCAAAAGGTGGCTCCTGGCACTAGAATGTTGGGGGAGGAAGACACATTCTAATACATTTACACACTGTTGGTTACTATAACACATAGCTTTACATTTTATCACACACCAGAAAGCCTTGTTAAGCACTTCAGTGACATCAGCCATTTTTTGAGCACTGCAAATCACATAACGCAGACACTTGGATCCCATGGGATTCTTCATTTATTTGAGCCGGTCCAGTGAATAAATATTTCGGGAGCCTTATAAATGTTCAGTATAGTACTGCTTTACAAGACGTATGCGAGGACGCATTGGGTGCCACTCTGCACAACCCTGCTGCCCCGTCGTGTTGAGAAGCTGTGGTTGGCCTCGCCCGTTATTTCCACAGTGACTCCTCCGCACCCGTGGCTATGCTGGACTTCATAAAAACGGGTCTGGCGTCTCTTCAGCTTCGATAAAGCACCATCCGCTCGGCACATGTCTGCCCCACAAGCGTGGCATATTGCTGCACCGCCGCCTCGTCACTTGGACCTTTGCGCCTCTTCTTGTACATACCATACGGCATCACTGCGCGCTTGTGCAGTACACGCACACGGCTAAGCTCTTTCAGGTGGTTTACGTCCACTACAGGAGAAAAACAGGAAAATGCTCACAGTCGAGTCATACACTTTAAAACAAGAATCATCGTGCTGCCTTCTATTTGGATACATTTAATTTTATTTTAATTTATTCCTAAAACCTAAATGACACTGCCCTAGTTTAAAATCATTGAAGCACTTTAAATAAATGTAAACACATTACATATATAACATTGAGCAGTCCAACAACTTTCCCGGTTAAATGTTTGCATATGTAAGCAATCTTACTTTTGACATGTTGCACAGATCAAAGTGGAGCACGTTTTAAATAATGCCCACTTTGATCCTACCTAAACTTTTAATGTTGTTTTAAAAAATGATCATTTTAGTGCAGTTTTATTTGCAAACTCATCAAAATGTGCATGCTCCATTTTGGTTGGAAAAAAGAGCACCATAAAGAGCAATAAACAAAATAGGCTCCACACAAAGCAACTACAACTCAGAAGGAAAAACTGTGCCAACTGTAGCGATGATTAGACAAGCCAGTCAAGGGAATATTTTGCATCTCCTTAAATGAAATTAAACCCCGGCCTTAAAAACACAGCACTCCCTAGCAATGTTACACCCCCCACCCCCTCTGCCTTTGTGACAGAAAAGAAATCTGGGATGAGATTATCAATAACCCCGAGACCCCACCAGTCCCTTCCATGACAGAGGCTTCCCTGTTAAGTTTTGAACCCTTTACAGTAGTCATTGAGAAGCCCTGAAGATCACATCACACCCTGCACTGTGCCTTAAAAAGCTGCTACCAACGATGGGACCAGACTTCAAGAATGTCCCTAACACACTGCTCGCCAGCGGTCAATTCTGCTACGCAAGAAACGGGCAAGACTTACTCCACTTTGAAGAAACACAGAGATGAGCTTGAGCTCCAAAGCAACTAACTGCCATTATCTAATGAAACAAGACAATGCATCTGCCTCTGTTCCACGACTGCCAAACTGGGCTTCGGCGCCCTATAGGGACCAAAACTGATTTCAAACAGTCGAGAAGTTTCCTATCCACCATGATTCACCACGACCTATGTCCATGCTGTTCGGACAAAAAAAAGACTTAAGAAATGACAGGAATTTCAAGGGCCAGCTTGAAATGGATTACAACAGGTCTTAGTAAATGTAATCAGACATCAGAAAACGAGGGTTAAGGGCCTAAAAATCATCCACTCGGAGGATCCTATATGGCATACCGCATGGACTGGGATTAAACTTCTCTACTCTACCTGCACATATAATAACATAACACACACACTCATTTATCTTTGCCCGGGCAGGCAGGGGTAACCATGCCAACATAAAAAAGTGCCTGCATCACATCTATTATTGGACGAGGGAGAGCCCTTCCACAGACTAGGAGAGTTAGATCAGGTACTTACATGTATAATTTTTTATTACTGATATTTTTGTCCCAAACTGGAATTCTGCTAATTGTTTTGGCTTGGAAATCAACCTTACAACTTGCGGTTGCCACCTGCTAGTACCATATCTACAGTTACTTGCAGGACATTCAGAAAGTACTTCTACAGAGTGCCCAAAACACAGTGTTTTGTCCTCTAGCCCTATGCTAATAATCACACAACAAACAAGACTGAACCAAGCGTCAATGAGAGGGAGACATATGTCGAGCTGCATCTTAGTGTCAAGCTTTCTTTTACTAGAAAGTCTAAATGGGAGCTGTGCGAGTTCTCCACAGACTAATTCGTATTAGCTATAGGCAACTTTTGGTTGACCTGTAAAAACACTGTAAAAAGTGCTCTAGTCTCAGTGAAAAAGGGCTCAATCGATTCCAAGTCTAACCACATAATCGTAATTCTAAAATGGTGTAGAAGACTAACAACGGGAGATACTAGGATCCTTCATTTGCACAAAGTGAGGAGATGATGACGAAGTTCCCAAATGCATCACAGAGTCAAGAGGGTGAGTTGCCAGTGAAGCCACAGAGTGTGTTGGAACCTGGGTCAGAATCCTGGCTTGAGTCAGAGCTGGCCATTATGGATCTTTAAGGCCATGAGAAGGCATGAACTCATGAAAAGTATTTAACAGCTGAATCTCAGCAGCAGCAGGGAGTGGTGGAACTTTGAAAAAAAAACTATATACCAACATTGTATCAAAAGCTGAAGGGGTAGCCTAGGTTAAGCCGAAAATGGCAGCATCTGTGATGTGTGCATTATGGCTGCACGGTTTGGGTTTAAGACCCAGAAGTTAGGATGTGCACTGGTACATACAGAAACAGTCCTGTGTTAGTACACTAGCAGAACCTTATCAGGATCCTCATGCCACAGGTTCCATCGTCAGGCACGATGTAATATACAACTTAGAGGAGCTTTTGGTCACTGGGGCTCATGCATTGATCTGTTAAATGGTCAAACCATATTTTGTTTATGCCCACCACAACATACAACAAGGGGCAATGGGTCAAGTCCACTTTACCCATTGGCTCCATTGCACGGGCTTTGTGCACACCGTTCACTTCTGCATCGTTTTTTTTCTTCAGTGACAAAACTGGCTTAAAGTATGCTTTTTATTTTATTTACTTTGTATATTAACTATAGACACCAGCTATTTATTTTGCCTGCACTTTGGGTGTCCAGTTAGATGCTGATTTTTTGTCTCCTTTTAAAGTTATAACATGTTTAACTAACACTGTAGCTGCCTGCGATTGGAGTGCTTGGTAATGTGGTGATTTATTCTTGTCACCTTTGCAAATAACAATAATAATCAAATGCATGGCGCAACTAAAAGGAGTGTTATTTAAAAAAAAATGCCATTAAAATAGTCATATCAGTGCATGATTTCCAAATGTTAAAAATTGCTATCAAAGCTTGCGGCAGCCACATATTGGTTTTATGCTTTTCTTTTTTGTAACGTACGCTTGCAATAAAAAAATAATCACACAGCTTGTCAAAGCCAGACATGCTGGTTTTGCCAATGCTTGTTTACCAATGGCAAATTTAATGCAATGAGCTTGAAAAATGGGGTCCACACCATCACAGTGCTTCGGCGTTAAGCATATACTTTTCAAAAAAACAGCCAATAATGTGACACAAAATATCCTAGACAAACAGCATGGATTCTAGAAAATGTCTTTTCGAAGCGTGAAGCTGTTTTCAATTAGCCGCTGACACTGGCACAGACCACTACCCAGGGCTGCAGGTCACTTCCTTGGGGAAAACCAGTCTTTGTGCTTGGGCTCTACCAAACACGTGCCTGTCATCAGCACCTCAAGGAAGCCAGGAAGCTGAGAAGAGTTAAACAAGGCGGAGGTGAGAATACCGGCTCCATGCCTTATGAGAGGACGGCAAGCATTTATGGTGTAGATTTAGAAGTTCACATAATTGAACATGAGCCCTGCTAAGCTCGACACAGAGGCTGGTCCAGGTGTTGCTGTCGATGATGAGATCCAGAAGGGACACAGACCGACGGGCAGCGTTGAGAACCCCGTTTCATAGTTTTTCACTTGGTCTCAGGCTTACAAAGCGAACAATTCAAAACACAAAGGCTGCTGGCAGCTATTGCGGGCGCAGATCAATTCTTATGAGCAATAATCAATTCTTGCAGTTTCTTTTTTTTCTGCATTTATTTATTTACTTAAACAGTAAATAGGAGAGGTGGGTGCGCCAATAAATTTGCAGGGACAGCTGCTGTAAGCTAAATACAGCGAGCAGCATCTAAAGAAAGGGGTGCGGCCACCATTAAAGTGGTCTAGCATTTGCGATACTTTGAGCTATTGCCAATATAAATGACAATGCCTTTTATTTATGTGTTGGTTTTCAAAACACAAATAAAAGGCATTGTCATTTACAATAGCTTAAACTCTCGCAAATGTGAGACCTATTGCATTGCAAATGCTTGTTGGACGTATGTCCGGGTGTCTCGATAGCTTTCTCCAAAGTAAATACATGCCTTGGTTTTTCACTTGAAATGCTGCTCATAAATCAGACTCTCTTCTGTAATTAGTCTTATAGTGCGTTCCAAAGATAGGCATCTCTTTTCCCAAAACAAGTGCTCCATTTGATCAACTTCATTCAGGAAGAAGAGGTTGCTGCAGAGCTTAACATGTCACATGCCACACATCATGGCTTAGTTTTGTGGCATGTGCCATTTTAAAAGTAATTTCAAAAGCGGCCTTTTATGATCTACAAATCAGGTGTGACTATAAAAGAACTAGAACATTCACAGCACTAACCCTGTCATGACTCAGTCACTGCCATGTTTTTATACCGTAAATGGGCATTTACTATGGATAAAACATTTGCATTTAATGTCCTCTGCGAATGTCTGTCCAATGTTGTGAAATGAGTGTCGGTATTAGTATAATCGTCATATGTATGTAAAATTGTTTCTAGCTTTTGTGATATTGTAGAAAAAAGGCCTGATTGTACGTTGAATAGTACTGGGGTAAAAATAAAATCACCTGCAAGTCATGTGCAATTACGAGAAATACCCCTTGAGGTTTTATTGCATAGATTTACCACCTGCTCTGAGCAAGTGGTAAAGGTATGTGCGGACCTGGTGGTGTGGTTGAGGGAGAAGTTGAGGGGAGTCTGGGAGAGAAAGGGAAGCATTTTTCTAGCAACAAAAGGTGTAATGAGACTCGGCTGCTGCTGCTGCATCCAAAGACCCGCATTTGAGGCATTCAGTGCCCCCTTTCCCTCCCCAGGTGTCGGGTCGAAACATCAACGCTCTTTCATTAAGCCTGGATCGTTTGGATATCTGTGCAGAGTGGCAATAGTAACTTAACAACTGGACCACTTCTAGATGAGATATATGTTATTAGAAATTGTATACCGGACAGGCTTCCATGTACAATAATATGATTTGTGAAAAGGTCTAAAGGACCCCCTTTTTTCTTTTCCTTTTTTTACTCCTTATCCACATGAGCACCCTCTCTGAGCACTCATCTGTATCACTTTAACCATTTGTGGATCTAAGAGTTTTCGATATAATGTGTAAATAAGAATGTTGTTTGTGACTGACTTATATGTAACTAAACTTTCAAAAATGCAATTATGTGCATGTATCTTAATCTTCTGGTTTTGAAATATTGTCTGCTGCCCTAACCTCGTAACTGTGGATGGAATCTACAAGACTGTTTTTCTTCTTTTCCATATAGTGGTAGGAGATCTTTTGATATATTCAGTTCTCCTATGCCTCTTGTTGCTTTTTCCGATCGGACCATTGTTTGTCTGTATCATAAGTTACCCAGGTCCTTCGGGTTAATTTTGGGTTACCCTATTGTTTTGTGACTGCTGCAT
The DNA here is from genome assembly GCA_963921515.1 of Calotriton arnoldi. Taxonomy (NCBI): domain Eukaryota; kingdom Metazoa; phylum Chordata; class Amphibia; order Caudata; family Salamandridae; genus Calotriton; species Calotriton arnoldi. The sequence goes on from CAWUFW010003133.1 coordinate 891,983, forward strand.
CCAAAGTGTTATGCATTTTTTTTCTGGCTGGGTTACCAACCAGAAACATTGTATTTGGTTCTCCCACACCTAGTAAAACTGGTTGGGAAAAAAACAAACAACTTATAATCAGGTGGAGCCTAATAAAAGCATGGGGTAATTTCACTCAGCCTAATTTATACTCAGGGCCTATGTGAACAAGCATTGGCATAGCCAATAGGTCTCGCTTTTGGGACCTTATAAGTGATTAGCCATGCAACACTTGATGTTGTTTAATGAAGGATATTGTGCTGGATAACTAAACACTTATAATGTCCCAAAGGCGAGACCTATTGGCTATGCTTTGGGGGGCCTTATAAGTGTTTAGGTAGAGCTATTGACTTTGCTAATGTTTTTAAGCTGTTCTGTAGAGAAGTGTGGCTGCAGTACAGCATGCTGAGAAGTTGTAATTAAAAAGTGTAAGAAGCACTGAGTGATGCTGTGGTGTCGTTGAGTGATGCTGTGCTGGCCCTGAGTGATGCTGTGGTGGTGCTGAGTGATGCTGTGGTGGTGCTGTTTGATGCTGTGGCGCTGCAGAGTGATGCTGTGGTAGCGCATAGTGATGCTGTGGTGGTACTGAGTGATGCTGTGGTGGTGCTGAGTGATGCTGTGGTGAAGGTGATTGATCCTGTGGTGGCCCTGAGTGATGCTGTGGTGGCGCTGAGTGATGATGTGGTGGTGCTGAGTGATGATGTGGTGGTGCTGAGTGATGCTGTGGTGGTCCTGAGTGATGCTGTGGTGGTCCTGAGTGATGCTGTGGTGGTCCTGAGTGACGCTGTGGTCGTGCTGACTGATGCTGTGGTGGCGCTGAGTGACATTGTTGTGTCCCTGAGTGATGCTGTGGTGGTGATGAGTGATGCTGTGGTGGTGCCGAGTGTTGCTGTGGTTGCGTAGAGTGATGCTGTTGTGGCCCTGAGTGACGCTGTGGTGGTGCTGAGTGTTGCTGTAGTTGCGCTGAGTGATGTTGTGGTGGCGCTGAGTGATGTTGTGGTGGCGCTGAGTGATGTGGTGGTGGTGCTGAGTGATGCGGTGGTGGTGCTGAGTGATGCGGTGGTGGTGCTGAGTGATGCTGTGGTAGCGCATACTGATGCTGTGGTGGTACTGAGTGATGCTGTGGTGCTGCTGAGTGATGCTGTCGTGGCGCTGAGTGACGCTGTGGTGGTGCTGATTGATGCTGTGGTGGTGCGGAGTGATATTGTTGTGTCCCTGAGTGATGCTGTGGTGTCCCTGAGTGATGCAGTGGTGGTGCTGAGTGATGCAGTGGTGGTGCTGAGTGATGCAGTGGTGGTGCTGAGTGATGCAGTGGTGGTGCTGAGTGATGCAGTGGTGGTGCTGAGTGATGCAGTGGTGGTGCTGAGTGATGCTGTGGTGGTGCTGAGTGATGCTGTGGTGGTGCTGAGTTGCTGCGGTTGCATAGAGCGATGCTGTGGTGGCGCTGAGTGATGCTGTAGTTGCGCTGAGTGATGCTGTGGTGGCGCTGAGTGATGTTGTGGTGGCGCTGAGTGATGTTGTGGTGGCGCTGAGTGATGTTGTGGTGGCGCTGAGTGATGTTGTGGTGGCGCTGAGTGATGTTGTGGTGGAGCTGAGTGATGTTGTGGTGGAGCTGAGTGATGTTGTGGTGGAGCTGAGTGATGTTGTGGTGGCGCTGAGTGATGTTGTGGTGGCGCTGAGTGATGTTGTGGTGGCGCTGAGTGATGTTGTGGTGGAGCTGAGTGATGTTGTGGTGGAGCTGAGTGATGTTGTGGTGGAGCTGAGTGATGTTGTGGTGGAGCTGAGTGATGTTGTGGTGGCGCTGAGTGATGTTGTGGTGGCGCTGAGTGATGTTGTGGTGGCGCTGAGTGATGTTGTGGTGGCGCTGAGTGATGTTGTGGTGGCGCTGAGTGATGTTGTGGTGTCGCTGAGTGATGCTGTGGTAGCGCATAGTGATGCTGTGGTGGCGCTGAGTGATGTTGTGGTGCCCCTGAGTGATGTTGTGGTGTCGCTCAGTGATGCTGTGGTAGCGCATAGTGATGCTGTGGTAGCACATAGTGATGCTGTGGTGACGCTCAGTGATGCTGTGGTGGCGCTCAGTGATGCTGTGGTGGCGCTCAGTGATGCTGTGGTGGCGCTCAGTGATGCTGTGGTGGCGCTCAGTGATGCTGTGGTGGCGCTCAGTGATGCTGTGGTAGCGCATAGTGATGCTGTGGTGGTACTGAGTGATGCTGTGGTGGTACTGAGTGATGCTGTGGTGCTACTGAGTGATGCAGAGGTGTTCCTGAGTGATGCAGAGGTGGTGCTGAGTGATGCAGTGGTGGTGCTGAGTGATGCAGTGGTGGTGCTGAGTGATGCAGTGGTGGTGCTGAGTGTTGCTGTGGTTGCATAGAGCGATGCTGTAGTGGCGCTGAGTGATGCTGTGGTGGCGCTGAGTGATGCTGTGGTGGCGCTGAGTGATGCTGTGGTGGCGCTGAGTGATGTTGTGGTGGCGCTGAGTGATGTTGTGGTGGCGCTGAGTGATGTTGTGGTGGCGCTGAGTGATGTTGTGGTGGCGCTGAGTGATATTGTGGTGGCGCTGAGTGATGTTGTGGTGGCGCTGAGTGATGTTGTGGTGGCGCTGAGTGATGTTGTGGTGGCGCTGAGTGATGTTGTGGTGGCGCTGAGTGATGTTGTGGTGGTGCTGAGTGATGTTGTGGTGGTGCTGAGTGATGTTGTGGTGGTGCTGAGTGATGTTGTGGAGCCCCTGAGTGATGCTGTGGTAGCCCTGAGTGATGCTGTGGTAGCGCTGATTGATGCTGTGGTTGCGCATAGTGATGCTGTGGTTCCGCATAGTGATGCTGTGGTTGCGCATAGTGATGCTGTGGTGGTGCTGAGTGATGCTGTAGTTGCGCTGAGTGATGTTGTGGTGGCGCTGAGTGATGTTGTGGTAGCGCATAGTGATGCTGTGGTGGTGCCGAGTGATGCTGTGGTGGCGCCAAGTGATGCTGTGGTGGCGCTCAGTGATGCTGTGGTAGCGCATAGTGATGCTGTGGTAGCGCATAGTGATGCTGTGGTGGTACTGAGTGATGCTGTGGTGTTGCTGTGTGATGCTGTGGTGGCGCGGAGTGATGCTGTGGAGTTCCTGAGTGATGTTGTGATGGTGCTGAGTGATGCTGTGGTGAAGGAGAGTGATGCTGTGCTGGACCGGAGTGATGCTGTGGTGATGCTGAGTGATGATGTGGTGGTGCTGAGTGATGATGTGGAGTTCCTGAGTGATGTAGTGGTGATGAGTGATGCTGTGGTGAAGGAGAGTGATGCTGTGGTGAAGGAGAGTGATGCTGTGGTGAAGGAGAGTGATGCTGTGGTGAAGGAGAGTGATGCTGTGGTGGCCCTGAGTGATGCTGTGGTGGCCCTGAGTGATGCTGTGGTGGCCCTGAGTGATGCTGTGGTGGCCCTGAGTGATGCTATGGTGGTGCTGGGTGGTGCCGAGTGATGCTGTGGTGGTGCTGAGTGATGATGTGGTGGTGCTGACTGATGCCGTGGTGGTGCTGACTGATGCCGTGGTGGTGCTGACTGATGCCGTGGTGGTGCTGAGTGATGCTGTGGTGGTGCTGAGTGATGCTGTGGTGGACCGGAGCGATGCTGTGGTGGTGCTGAGTGACGCTGTGGTGGTGCTGAGTGATGCTGTGGTGGTGCTGAGTGACGCTGTGGTGGTGCCGATTGATGCTGTGATGGCGCTGAGTGATATTGTTGTGTCCCTGAGTGATGCTGTGGTGGTGCTGAGTGATGCTGTGGTGGTGATGAGTGATCCTGTGCTGGCCCTGAGTGATCCTGTGCTGGCCCTGAGTGATGCTGTGCTGGCCCTGAGTGATGCTGTGCTGGCCCTGAGTGATGCTGTGCTGGCCCTGAGTGATGTTGTGGTGATGCTGACTGATGCTGTGGTGATGCTGACTGATGCTTTGGCGCTGCAGAGTGATGCTGTGGCGGTACTGAGTGATGCTGTGGTGTTCCTGAGTGATGCTGTGGTGGTGCTGAGTGATGCTGTGGTGGTGCTGATTGATGCTGTTGAGGCCCTGAGCGATATTGTTGTGTGCTTGAGTGACGCTGTGGTGGTGCGGAGTGTTGCTGTAGTTGCGCTGAGTGATGTTGTGGTGGCGCTAAGTGATGTTGTGGTGTCGCTGAGTGATGCTGTGGTAGCGCATAGTGATGCTGTGGTGGTGCTGAGTGATGCTGTGGTGGCGCTCAGTGATGCTGTGGTAGCGCATAGTGATGCTGTGGTAGCGCATAGTGATGCTGTGGTGGTACTGAGTGATGCTGTGGTGTTGCTGAGTGATGCTGTGGTGTTGCTGAGTGATGCTGTGGTGGCGCTGAGTGATGCTGTGGTGGCGCTGAGTGATGCTGTGGAGTTCCTGAGTGATGTTGTGATGGTGCTGAGTGATGCTGTGGTCAAGGAGAGCGATGCTGTGGTAGCCCTGAGTGATGCTGTGGTGGGGCTGAGTGATGATGTGGCGGTGCTGAGTGATGCTGTGGAGTTCCTGAGTGATGTTGTAGTGGTGCTGAGTGATGCTGTGGTGAAGGAGAGTGATGCTGTGGTGAAGGAGAGTGATGCTGTGGTGAAGGAGAGTGATGCTGTGGTGAAGGAGAGTGATGCTGTGGTGGCGCTGAGTGATGCTGTGGTGGCACTGAGTGATGATGTGGTGGCGCTGAGTGATGATGTGGTGGCGCTGAGTGATGTGGTGGTGCTGAGTGATGATGTGTTGGTGCTGAGTGATGCTGTGGTGGTGCTGAGTGACGCTGTGGTGGTGCTGATTGATGCTGTGATGGCGCTGAGTGATATTGTTGTGTCCCTGAGTGATGCTGTGGTGGTGCTGAGTGATGCTGTGGTGGTGCTGAGTGATGCTGAGTGATCCTGTGGTGGTCCTGAGTGATCCTGTGGTGGTCCTGAGTGATCCTGTGGTGGTCCTGAGTGATCCTGTGGTGGTCCTGAGTGATGCTCTGGTGGTGCTCAGTGACGCTGTGGTGGTGCTGAGTGACGCTGTGGTGGCGTTGAGTGATCCTGTGCTGGCCCCGAGTGATGCTGTGGTGGCCGAGTGATGCTGTGGTGGCCGAGTGATGCTGTGGTGATGCTGACTGATGCTGTGGTGATGCTGATTGCTGCTGTGGCACTACAGAGTGATGCAGTGGTGGTCCTGAGTGATCCTGTGGTGTTCCTGAGTGATGCAGTGGTGGTGCTGAGTGATGCAGTGGTGGTGCTGAGTGATGCAGTGGTGGTGCTGAGTGATGCTGTGGTGGTTCTGAGTGATGCTGTGGTGGTTCTGAGTGATGCTGTGGTGGTTCTGAGTGATGCTGTGGTGGTTCTGAGTGATGCTGTGGTGGTTCTGAGTGATGCTGTGGTAGTTCTGAGTGTTGCTGTGGTTGCGTAGAGCGATGCTGTGGTGTCGCTGAGTGATGCTGTGGTGTCGCTGAGTGATGCTGTTGTGGCCCTGAGCGATATTGTTGTGTGCTTGAGTGACGCTGTGGTGGTGCTGAGTGTTGCTGTAGTTGCGCTGAGTGATGTGGTGGCGATGAGTGATGTTGTGGTGCCCCTGAGTGATGATGTGGTGGTGCTGAGTGATGATGTGGTGGTGCTGAGTGATGCTGTGGTGGTGCTGAGTGATGCTGTGGTGGTGCTGAGTGATGTGGTGTCGCTGAGTGATGCTGTGGTGCTACTGAGTGATGCTGTGGTACTGCTGAGTGATGCTGTGGTGGCGCTGAGTGATGCTGTGGTGGCGCTGAGTGATGCTGTGGGGGCGCTGAGTGATGTTGTGGAGTTCCTGAGTGATGTTGTGATGGTGCTGAGTGATGCTGTGGTGAAGGAGAGTGATGCTGTGGTGAAGGAGAGTGATGCTGTGGTGGCCCTGAGTGATGCTGTGGTGGTGCTGACTGATGCTGTGGTGGTGCTGAGTAATGCTGTGGTGGTGCTGAGTAATGCTGTGGTGGTGCTGACTGATGCTGTGGTGGTGCTGACTGATGCTGTGGTGGTGCTGAGTAATGCTGTGGTGGTGCTGAGTGATGCTGTGGTGGACCTGAGCGATGCTGTGGTGGTGCCGAGTGACCCTTTGGTGGTGCTGATTGATGCTGTGATGGCGCTGAGTGATATTGTTGTGTCCCTGAGTGATGCTGTGGTGAAGGTGAGTGATGCTGTGGTGCCCCTGAGTGGTGCTGTGGTGACGCTGAGTGATGCTGTGGTGACGCTGAGTGATGCTGTGGTAGCGCTGAGTGATGCTGTGGTAGCGCTGAGTGATGCTGTGGTTGCGCATAGTGATGCTGTGGTTGCGCATAGTGATGCTGTGGTTGCGCATAGTGATGCTGTGGTGGTGCTGAGTGATGCTGTAGTTGCGCTGAGTGATGTTGTGGTGGCGCTGAGTGATGTTGTGGTGCCCCTGAGTGATGTTGTGGTGCCCCCGAGTGATGTTGTGGTGCCCCTGAGTGATGTTGTGGTAGCGCATAGTGATGCTGTGGTGGTGCCGAGTGATGCTGTGGTGGTGCCAAGTGATGCTGTGGTGGTACTGAGTGATGCTGTGGTGATGCTGAGTGATGATGTGGTGGTGCTGAGTGATGATGTGGAGTTCCTGAGTGATGTTGTAGTGGTGATGAGTGATGCTGTGGTGAAGGAGAGTGATGCTGTGGTGAAGGAGAGTGATGCTGTGGTGAAGGAGAGTGATGCTGTGGTGAAGGAGAGTGATGCTGTGGTGAAGGAGAGTGATGCTGTGGTGAAGGAGAGTGATGCTGTGGTGGCCCTGAGTGATGCTGTGGTGGCCCTGAGTGATGCTGTGGTGGCCCTGAGTGATGCTGTGGTGGCCCTGAGTGATGCTGTGGTGGCCCTGAGTGATGCTGTGGTGGCCCTGAGTGATGCTGTGGTGGCCCTGAGTGATGCTGTGGTGGTGCTGAGTGATGCTGTGGTGGTGCTGACTGATGCCGTGGTGGTGCTGACTGATGCCGTGGTGGTGCTGACTGATGCTGTGGTGGTGCTGACTGATGCCGTGGTGGTGCTGAGTGATGCTGTGGTGGACCGGAGCGATGCTGTGGTAGTGCTGAGTGACGCTGTGGTGGTGCTGAGTGACGCTGTGGTGGTGCTGAGTGACGCTGTGGTGGTGCTGATTGATGCTGTGATGGCGCTGAGTGATATTGTTGTGTCCCTGAGTGATGCTGTGGTGGTGCTGAGTGATGCTGTGGTGGTGATGAGTGATCCTGTGCTGGCCCTGAGTGATCCTGTGCTGGCCCTGAGTGATGTTGTGGTGATGCTGACTGATGCTGTGGTGATGCTGACTGATGCTTTGGCGCTGCAGAGTGATGCTGTGGTGGTACTGAGTGATGCTGTGGTGTTCCTGAGTGATGCTGTGGTGGTGCTGAGTGATGCTGTAGTGGACCTGAGCGATGCTGTGGTGGTGCTGAGTGATGATGTGGTGGTGCTGAGTGATGATGTGGAGTTCCTGAGTGATGTTGTAGTGGTGATGAGTGATGCTGTGGTGAAGGAGAGTGATGCTGTGGTGAAGGAGAGTGATGCTGTGGTGAAGGAGAGTGATGCTGTGGTGGCCCTGAGTGATGCTGTGGTGGCCCTGAGTGATGCTGTGGTGGCCCTGAGTGATGCTGTGGTGGCCCTGAGTGATGCTGTGGTGGCCCTGAGTGATGCTTTGGTGGTGCTGAGTGATGCTGTGGTGGTGCTGAGTGATGCTGTGGTGGTGCTGAGTGATGATGTGGTGGTGCTGACTGATGCTGTGGTGGTGCTGACTGATGCTGTGGTGGTGCTGAGTGATGCTGTGGTGGACCGGAGCGATGCTGTGGTGGTGCTGAGTGACGCTGTGGTGGTGCTGAGTGACGCTGTGGTGGTGCTGAGTGACGCTGTGGTGGTGCTGATTGATGCTGTGATGGCGCTGAGTGATATTGTTGTGTCCCTGAGTGATGCTGTGGTGGTGCCGAGTGATGCTGTGGTGGTGATGAGTGATCCTGTGCTGGCCCTGAGTGATCCTGTGCTGGCCCTGAGTGATGCTGTGCTGGCCCTGAGTGAAGCTGTGCTGGCCCTGAGTGAAGCTGTGCTGGCCCTGAGTGAAGCTGTGCTGGCCCTGAGTGAAGCTGTGCTGGCCCTGAGTGATGTTGTGGTGATGCTGACTGATGCTGTGGTGATGCGGACTGATGCTTTGGCGCTGCAGAGTGATGCTGTGGTGGTACTGAGTGATGCTGTGGTGTTCCTGAGTGATGCTGTGGTGGTGCTGAGTGATGCTGTAGTGGACCTGAGCGATGCTGTGGTGGTGCTGAGTGACGCTGTGGTGATGCGGACTGATGCTGTGGTGATGCGGACTGATGCTTTGGCGCTGCAGAGTGATGCTGTGGTGGTACTGAGTGATGCTGTGGTGTTCCTGAGTGATGCTGTGGTGGTGCTGAGTGATGCTGTAGTGGACCTGAGCGATGCTGTGGTGGTGCTGAGTGACGCTGTGGTGGTGCTGATTGATGCTGTTGTGGCCCTGAGCGATATTGTTGTGTGCTTGAGTGACGCTGTGGTGGTGCGGAGTGTTGCTGTAGTTGCGCTGAGTGATGTTGTGGTGGCGCTAAGTGATGTTGTGGTGCCCCTGAGTGATGTTGTGGTGTCGCTGAGTGATGCTGTGGTAGCGCATAGTGATGCTGTGGTGGTGCTGAGTGATGCTGTGGTGGCGCTCAGTGATGCTGTGGTAGCGCATAGTGATGCTGTGGTGGTACTGAGTGATGCTGTGGTGGTGCTGAGTGATGCTGTGGTGGCGCTGAGTGATGCTGTGGTGGCGCTGAGTGATGCTGTGGTGGCGCTGAGTGATGCTGTGGAGTTCCTGAGTGATGTTGTGATGGTGCTGAGTGATGCTGTGGTCAAGGAGAGTGATGCTGTGGTAGCCCTGAGTGATGATGTGGCGGTGCTGAGTGATGCTGTGGAGTTCCTGAGTGATGTTGTAGTGGTGCTGAGTGATGCTGTGGTGAAGGAGAGTGATGCTGTGGTGGCGCTGAGTGATGCTGTTGTGGCGCTGAGTGATGATGTGGTGGCGCTGAGTGATGATGTGGTAGTGGTGCTGAGTGATGCTGTGGTGGTGCTGAGTGATGCTGTGGTGGTGGTGCTGAGTGATGCTGTGGTGGACCGGAGCGATGCTGTGGTGGACTGGAGCGATGCTGTGGTGGACCGGAGCGATGCTGTTGTGGACCGGAGCGATGCTGTGGTGGTGCTGAGTGACGCTGTGGTGGTGCTGATTGATGCTGTGATGGCGCTGAGTGATATTGTTGTGTCCCTGAGTGATGCTGTGGTGGTGCTGAGTGATGCTGTGGTGGTGCTGAGTGATGCTGTGGTGGTGCTGAGTGATGCTGTGGTGGTGCTGAGTGATGCTGTGGTGGTGCTGAGTGATGCTGTGGTGCAGTGACGCTGTGGTGGTGCTGAGTGACGCTGTGGTGGCGTTGAGTGATCCTGTGCTGGCCCGAGTGATGCTGTGGTGGCCGAGTGATGCTGTGGTGATGCTGACTGATGCTGTGGTGATGCTGACTGATGCTGTGGTGATGCGGATTGCTGCTGTGGCACTACAGAGTGATGCAGTGGTGGTCCTGAGTGATCCTGTGGTGTTCCTGAGTGATGCAGTGGTGGTGCTGAGTGATGCAGTGGTGGTGCTGAGTGATGCTGTGGTGGTTCTGAGTGATGCTGTGGTGGTTCTGAGTGATGCTGTGGTGGTTCTGAGTGATGCTGTGGTGGTTCTGAGTGATGCTGTGGTGGTTCTGAGTGATGCTGTGGTGGTTCTGAGTGTTGCTGTGGTGGTTCTGAGTGTTGCTGTGGTTATGTAGAGCGATGCTGTGGTGTCGCTGAGTGATGCTGTTGTGGCCCTGAGCGATATTGTTGTGTGCTTGAGTGATGTTGTGGTGGCGCTGAGTGATGTTGTGGTGGCGCTGAGTGATGTTGTGGTGGCGCTGAGTGATGTTGTGGTGCCCCTGAGTGATGATGTGGTGCCCCTGAGTGATGATGTGGTGGTGCTGAGTGATGCTGTGGTGGTGCTGAGTGATGTGGTGTCGCTGAGTGATGCTGTGGTGCTACTGAGTGATACTGTGGTGCTGCTGAGTGATGCTGTGGTGGCGCTGAGTGATGCTGTGGTGGCGCTGAGTGATGTTGTGGAGTTCCTGAGTGATGTTGGTGATGGTGCTGAGTGATGCTGTGGTGAAGGAGAGTGATGCTGTGGTGAAGGAGAGTGATGCTGTGGTGAAGGAGAGTGATGCTGTGGTGAAGGAGAGTGATGCTGTCGTGGCCCTGAGTGATGCTGTGGTGGTGCTGAGTGATGATGTGGTGGTGCTGACTGATGCTGTGGTGGTGCTGAGTAATGCTGTGGTGGTGCTGAGTGATGCTGTGGTGGACCTGAGCGATGCTGTGGTAGTGCCGAGTGACCCTGTGGTGGTGCTGATTGATGCTGTGATGGCGCTGAGTGATATTGTTGTGTCCCTGAGTGATGCTGTGGTGAAGGTGAGTGATGCTGTGGTGCCCCTGAGTGGTGCTGTGGTGACGCTGAGTGATGTGGTGGTGCTGAGTGATGCTGTGGTGGCGCGGAGTGATGCTGTGGTAACGCATAGTGATGCTGTGGTGGTGCTGAGTGATGCTGTGGTGGACCTGAGTGATGCTGTGGTGGTGCTGAGTGACGCTGTGGTGGTGCTGAGTGACGCTGTGGTGGTGCTGATTGATGCTGTGATGGCGCTGAGTGATATTGTTGTGTCCCTGAGTGATGCTGTGGTGGTGCTGAGTGATGCTTTGGTGGTGATGAGTGATCCTGTGCTGGCCCTGAGTGATCCTGTGCTGGCCCTGAGTGATGCTGTGCTGGCCCTGAGTGATGCTGTGCTGGCCCTGAGTGATGTTGTGGTGATGCTGACTGATGCTGTGGTGATGCTGACTGATGCTTTGGCGCTGCAGAGTGATGCTGTGGTGTTCCTGAGTGATGCTGTGGTGGTGCTGAGTGATGCTGTAGTGGACCTGAGCGATGCTGTGGTGGTGCTGAGTGATGATGTGGTGGTGCTGAGTGATGATGTGGAGTTCCTGAGTGATGTTGTAGTGGTGATGAGTGATGCTGTGGTGAAGGAGAGTGATGCTGTGGTGAAGGAGAGTGATGCTGTGGTGAAGGAGAGTGATGCTGTGGTGGCCCTGAGTGATGCTGTGGTGGCCCTGAGTGATGCTGTGGTGGCCCTGAGTGATGCTGTGGTGGCCCTGAGTGATGCTATGGTGGTGCTGAGTGATGCTGTGGTGGTGCTGAGTGATGCTGTGGTGGTGCTGAGTGATGATGTGGTGGTGCTGACTGATGCTGTGGTGGTGCTGACTGATGCTGTGGTGGTGCTGAGTGATGCTGTGGTGGACCGGAGCGATGCTGTGGTGGTGCTGAGTGACGCTGTGGTGGTGCTGAGTGACGCTGTGGTGGTGCTGATTGATGCTGTGATGGCGCTGAGTGATATTGTTGTGTCCCTGAGTGATGCTGTGGTGGTGCTGATTGATGCTGTGATGGCGCTGAGTGATATTGTTGTGTCCCTGAGTGATGCTGTGGAGTTCCTGAGTGATGTTGTGATGGTGCTGAGTGATGCTGTGGTCAAGGAGAGTGATGCTGTGGTAGCCCTGAGTGATGATGTGGCAGTGCTGAGTGATGCTGTGGAGTTCCTGAGTGATGTTGTAGTGGTGCTGAGTGATGCTGTGGTGAAGGAGAGTGATGCTGTGGTGGCGCTGAGTGATGCTGTTGTGGCGCTGAGTGATGATGTGGTGGCGCTGAGTGATGATGTGGTGGTGGTGCTGAGTGATGCTGTGGTGGTGCTGAGTGATGCTGTGGTGGTGGTGCTGAGTGATGCTGTGGTGGACCGGAGCGATGCTGTGGTGGACTGGAGCGATGCTGTGGTGGACCGGAGCGATGCTGTGGTGGACCGGAGCGATGCTGTTGTGGACCGGAGCGATGCTGTGGTGGTGCTGAGTGACGCTGTGGTGGTGCTGATTGATGCTGTGATGGCGCTGAGTGATATTGTTGTGTCCCTGAGTGATGCTGTGGTGGTGCTGAGTGATGCTGTGGTGGTGCTGAGTGATGCTGTGGTGGTGCTGAGTGATGCTGTGGTGGTGCTGAGTGATGCTGTGGTGGTGCTGAGTGATGCTCTGGTGGTGCTGAGTGATGCTCTGGTGGTGCTCAGTGACGCTGTGGTGGTGCTGAGTGACGCTGTGGTGGCGTTGAGTGATCCTGTGCTGGCCCGAGTGATGCTGTGGTGGCCGAGTGATGCTGTGGTGATGCTGACTGATGCTGTGGTGATGCTGACTGATGCTGTGGTGATGCGGATTGCTGCTGTGGCACTACAGAGTGATGCAGTGGTGGTCCTGAGTGATCCTGTGGTGTTCCTGAGTGATGCAGTGGTGGTGCTGAGTGATGCAGTGGTGGTGCTGAGTGATGCTGTGGTGGTTCTGAGTGATGCTGTGGTGGTTCTGAGTGATGCTGTGGTGGTTCTGAGTGATGCTGTGGTGGTTCTGAGTGATGCTGTGGTGGTTCTGAGTGATGCTGTGGTGGTTCTGAGTGATGCTGTGGTGGTTCTGAGTGTTGCTGTGGTGGTTCTGAGTGTTGCTGTGGTTACGTAGAGCGATGCTGTGGTGTCGCTGAGTGATGCTGTTGTGGCCCTGAGCGATATTGTTGTGTGCTTGAGTGATGTTGTGGTGGCGCTGAGTGATGTTGTGGTGGCGCTGAGTGATGTTGTGGTGGCGCTGAGTGATGTTGTGGTGCCCCTGAGTGATGATGTGGTGCCCCTGAGTGATGATGTGGTGGTGCTGAGTGATGCTGTGGTGGTGCTGAGTGATGTGGTGTCGCTGAGTGATGCTGTGGTGCTACTGAGTGATACTGTGGTGCTGCTGAGTGATGCTGTGGTGGCGCTGAGTGATGCTGTGGTGGCGCTGAGTGATGTTGTGGAGTTCCTGAGTGATGTTGTGATGGTGCTGAGTGATGCTGTGGTGAAGGAGAGTGATGCTGTGGTGAAGGAGAGTGATGCTGTGGTGAAGGAGAGTGATGCTGTGGTGAAGGAGAGTGATGCTGTCGTGGCCCTGAGTGATGCTGTGGTGGTGCTGAGTGATGATGTGGTGGTGCTGACTGATGCTGTGGTGGTGCTGAGTAATGCTGTGGTGGTGCTGAGTGATGCTGTGGTGGACCTGAGCGATGCTGTGGTAGTGCCGAGTGACCCTGTGGTGGTGCTGATTGATGCTGTGATGGCGCTGAGTGATATTGTTGTGTCCCTGAGTGATGCTGTGGTGAAGGTGAGTGATGCTGTGGTGCCCCTGAGTGGTGCTGTGGTGACGCTGAGTGATGTGGTGGTGCTGAGTTATGCTGTGGTGGCGCGGAGTGATGCTGTGGTAACGCATAGTGATGCTGTGGTGGTGCTGAGTGATGCTGTGGTGGACCTGAGTGATGCTGTGGTGGTGCTGAGTGACGCTGTGGTGGTGCTGAGTGACGCTGTGGTGGTGCTGATTGATGCTGTGGTGGTGCTGATTGATGCTGTGGTGCTGCGGAGTGATATTGTTCTGTCCCTGAGTGATGCTGTGGTGGTGCTGTGGTGGTGCTGAGTGATGCTGTGGTGGTGCTGAGTGATGCTGTGGTGGTGCCGAGTGATGCTGTGGTGGTGCCGAGTGATGCTGTGGTGGTGCCGAGTGATGCTGTGGTGGTGCCGAGTGATGCTGTGGTTGCGTAGAGCGTTGCAGTGGTGGCGCTGAGTGATGCTGTGGTGGTCCTGAGTAACGCTGTGGTGGTGCTGAGTGACGCTGTGGTGGTGCTGAGTGACGCTGTGGTGGCGCTGAGTGATGCTGTGGAGTTCCTGAGTGATGTTGTGATGGTGCTGAGTGATGCTGTGGTCAAGGAGAGTGATGCTGTGGTAGCCCTGAGTGATGCTGTGGTGGGGCTGAGTGATGATGTGGCGGTGCTGAGTGATGATGTGGCGGTGCTGAGTGATGCTATGGTGGTGCTGACTGATGCTGTGGTGGTGCTGAGTGACGCTGTGGTGGTGCTGAGTGACGCTGTGGGGATGCTGATTGATGCTTTGGCGCTGCAGAGTGATGCTGTGGTGGTACTGAGTGATGCTGTGGTGGTACTAAGTGATGCTGTGGTGTTCCTGAGTGATGCTGTGGTGGTGCTGAGTGATGCTGTGGTGGTGCTGAGTGATGCTGTGGTGGTGCTGAGTGATGCTGTGGTGGTGCTGAGTGATGCTGTGGTGGTGCTGAGTGATGCTGTGGTGGTGCTGAGTGATGCTGTGGTGGTGCTGAGTGATGCTGTGGTGTGCTGAGTGATGCTGTGGTGGTGCTGAGTGTTGCTGTGGTTGCGTAGAGCGATGCTGTGGTGGTGCTGAGTGATGCTGTAATGGCCCTGAGCGATATTGTTGTGTGCTGGAGTGACGCTGTGGTGGTGCTGAGTGTTGCTGTAGTTGCGCTGAGTGATGTTGTGGTGGTGCTGAGTGATGCTGTGGTGGTGCTGAGTGATGCTGTGGTGGTGCTGAGTGATGTTGTGGTGTCGCTGAGTGATGCTGTGGTAGCGCATAATGATGCTGTGGTGACGATGAGTGATGCTGTGGTGGTGCTGAGTGATGCTGTGGTGGTGCTGAGTGATGCTGTGGTGGACCTTAGTGATGCTGTGGTGGTGCTGAGTGATGCTGTGGTGGTGCTGATTGATGCTGTGGTGGTGCTGAGTGATGCTGTGGTGGTGCTGAGTGATGCTGTGGTGGTGCTGAGTGATGCTGTGGTGGTGCTGAGTGATGCAGTATGTAGTATAGTGTGGAACAAAAGCTAAGCAAAGGGAGTAAGTTAGACCAAAGATTCAGATTTCATCATCACTAAGAAAGCGGCGACGAGTCATGTAAAATTGCAGAAATCATCATGTGAAAGTAGCTGAACTGTGGTCGTTCAAGTATTTTGTTTAAACATCATGCACACAATTCAGAACTATTTTTACAAATGCACAAAGGAAAGGAGTTTTGCCAAATATCACTCATGGCAGGCTGAAAAGGTACCAGAAAAATAATTCTTACTAGACACAATTTGGGAGAGAAAGCGAGAGGAAAGCCAGATGGCGCCATGTAGTATAGTGTGGAACAAAAGCTAAGCAAAGGGAGTAAGTTAGACCAAAGATTCAGATTTCATCATCACTAAGAAAGTGGCGACGAGTCATGTAAAATTGCAGAAATCATCATGTGAAAGTAGCTGAACTGTGGTCGTTCAAGTATTTTGTTTAAACATCATGCACACAAGTCAGAACTATTTTTACAAATGCACAAAGGAAAGGAGTTTTGTAAAGAGAGTAGAAAGGGGAAGAGAGAGGGCCGATAGGCAAAGAGCGGGAGAAATGGGGCGAGAGATGGGCGGAGCGAGGGCGCTTGGGAGAGCAAGCGAGAGGAAAGCCAGATGGCGCCTCATCGCACGCTGTAAGGGTGCCGCGAGGAAAGCCAGATGGCGGCTGTGCGCGTGCCCGCGCGCGTAACCGCAAGCTTGAGGCCAGCAAAAGCGTGTGGTCGGACTTTTAAAAGCCCACTTACTAAATGTCTCGGCCAGAGCAACGCATGCGCTGGCTCAGGCGAGGCCTAAAAAAGGACTATAAATATAGTCCTACATCTATGTCAATGGAACGCCCTGGTATTTGGTTTACAAAATGTGGTCACCATGCAGACAGGGGACATGGCAATGCATTCATAGCAGAGCAAAAAAGCATGCTGTGCCTTGGCAATGGGGGTAATCCGCAGCCAGCAGTATGTCGAAGTCTCAGGGGTGGGAGCAGGGCTGGACTGTGAACTTAAAACAGCCCGACAAAAATGATAAATTCAGCCCCCGTGGGCAGACGTGCTAAAAATGCGCACTAGAACTAGAGCAACATTTTTAAGTTGCCGCCGGGATCGCGTAATGTGCGCCACCACGCCTGGAAGCCGAAACCGCCCTCTAAGTGTCAAAAACGGCCTCCTGGGCAAGGTTGGATTGGTAAGGTGGGCACTCGGACGATGGGACGGTATCCGAGATCCAGCTGTGGACCGCTTTTTTGGCCAGCATGGTGGCAGATATGGGATGTGTCTGTGCAGTTCAGATGCCGCCACCAGATGCCACCACCGGGCCAGTGTGGGCCTGAGTGGCCTTTCCGAAGGCAGATGGGCTTCTTTTAGCTCCCTTTTAACAACGTGGCGAGGCGTTATTATCGGTCTCTCGCTGTATGCAGATTGAGCATTGTCCCTGAGCAGCAGTGGCCTTACTTATGTTCAGGTGTGCTTCACCATTGTGAACCAATCTGTCAACAAAGAGGCATTGCATAATTTGCATTATTTTTATCTTAGTGAAGTTAAGAAAACATGCCTCATTTATAGAAACCCCCCTCCTTTTTACAACACTTGAAACACTGAAGCAGTTTTTGAAAAAAGATGCAATCCGCAAATGTGGACCACTTTTTTTTAGGGTGCCCGGGCCAATTTTTTATCCCAATCCAACCCTGCTCCTGGGGGTCCAGCCTCCGGGGGATTGCCCGCTTGACCAGTCCGGCCATGGGTGGGAGTGGAGAACATCGGCGGATGGGTTCCAACCAGGGGCGCTGTGAAATCTGCCAGTTTCAAATGATTCTTGCGAATCCCATTCCGTTGTCACAAGTCATAATCAAACCCCAAAGGTGCCTAACAAAGCCCCAATACACTAAACACGCCACACTGACCCAAATAAATACCTATAGGCGCTAAACAAATGGGAATCTAACGGGAGCCTGTTAATCTCGCCAGCTTTATTTCAGGGTTACACGGCGGGTAGGGAGGGGACCGGTTCCTGCCTAAAGCCTCAGTCACCACGCCTGCCTGGGGTGGTGCGAAAGCCGGGGTTTATGTCTTTCTCCTCTGGAGCGAGAGGGTTTTTAGGGGATCAAATGAAAAATGAAAACAGGCTGCGGCTCGTAGGCAGTTTAAGGCCGGGGCTCTAACCTCAGAAGCTGACTGAGCCCTCGGCCATGTGGCGTGCAGCTGGGGGCGAGAGGCAGGATGGGGGGTAAAGGGTGGGGGGGCATGACTGACATTTTATCAAACAGCGGGGGAGGCTGCCACCCCTACGCCTAAACAGAGAAAGCCACAGCATTCCTTGGGCAGGCCCCGCCTTGAGATCTTGGCTTCTCGCTTCCTGACGTGCGCCTTTTGACTCGGCTTCCTAGCAAGGCTGGTGCGTGTACCCTGCAGGACGAACTAGCGAGCTCGCTAATGCAGCGCCGCGGTGGCACGCTTCTGTGCGCTCGACGCTGCACGCCGCAGGCAGGGAATGTGGCTCGGTGTGGTGCGACCTGGCATCTAACAGCCTTCTGATAACACTTCTAGTAGCGTCTATAAGCAAACACGCACGCAGTGGAATTAAAAAACATACTCTGAGGCACTTACCGTAGTGAGTATCAGGGATGTTAGTGGACCCAGATTTACGACTGCCGAGGCCTCACCATGCTAGCTGGGTCTGCCTATTCACCCGTTCAAGAGGACACCTGCGTCTCCAGCTTTGTTCTGGATGCCCCCATCCTTCCCTACGTTTGGAACCGGCTTTGGGGGGGGGGGGATGAAATTCACAAGCACATCTCCAACCAGAGGCCTGGGCTTTCTACCACTCCCCCCCACTGGCTCTGGCAAGCTGAGAGCTGCGTGGACTTTTATGGTTGATGAATACTTAAGAAGGAAACACAGCATCTGTTCTATGCCACAACTGAGTTGTGACCGACGGATGCCAGCGTGAGACCAGCTTGGCAAGAATACTGCCTGGGGGTAGTTATGGGGGGGAGGGGAGGGCAGCTGGCTTCTAGGAGCAGGAGTGTACTGTTGGTGCGTCGTGTTATAGTTTGCTTTAAAAAGGTGCGTCTTCAAGCCTTTTCTTAATTGGGGGCTGAGATCCTGGGTGACAGGTTTCAGTCACTGGTATGTGCGGGCACCAAGGTGAGATCCAGGAACAACAAGTACCATATTAAAAATGTCTGTCCCCCAGGCACGACCTAGATTCAGGCCTCCCAGTCTGGAACAGCCTTGAACGTATTATCCATTTTGAGCTATTACAAGTCGACGTGGTACCAAACAGTATTCTTTTACATGTTAAACGTACAGAAGCGGGCACACAAAACAGCCGACATGCTTAAGCTATAGAGTCGTCCAGCAAAATAGTACCAAAAGACAGCGTGAACAAGCATTGATAAAACCTTTTCTTTTTGCGGTTATGTACGTAGCACCTGAAACTATTGCTTTAATTTCCAGAGCTTCGTAATCACAAATAATTACTCTTCCGAACTGGCATTCTTGTTACAATAGTGAAAATTAAAAGGCCTGCTCCGAGGAGCGTCTGCATCCCATAAAGTGAAATAAGGTTCATGTCCTCTATTTGTGCATTTCTTGGGCTAGACACTGAACCCTAGCTCTAATGAGTAAGAGAAATGGGAGAAGGTGGCAGGCAGGAGACAGACCGAGAGGTAACAAGCAGGGTGTAGCAAGGGAGGTGAAGTAAAGGTAAAAGAGAGGTAGCGCTAGAGATGAGGCAGAGACAGACACAAGGTAGCGTGGGAAATGTGATGCCTCAAGAAAGAAAGAATCAGAGAGGTAGAAAGAGGAAGAGCGAGGTTCTGAGATGGTCGAAAGAGTGAGGAGGCAATAATAAATTAAAAGAGGTAGATAAAGAGCAGTAGTGAGAAAGGAGTAAGTCAGGAGAGGGTTGATGTAAAAGAACCAGAGAACAAAGGCCAGCGGTGGAAAGAGCGGTGAAGGTAGGTTAAATAACAAATGAATGGTAAGGTAAACGGAGAGGTTACGTAGTGAGACAGAGATGGAAGAAATGAGGCAGCGAGAGAGATGTGAGGTAGAGAGAGAAATGAGGTAAAGAGAGGTATTGAGAGATGTTGTACAGACGTGGAAAGAGAAAGAGGTGAATTAAAGACAGAAGAGGTTGAGAGACAGATGAAGCAGATGGACGGGAGCCACAGGAAGGGGAAAATGACGTGGGGTAGAGAGACAGCTGGGCTACAGAGAGAGGTATAGTGAGACAGAGATGCAATGGTAGGTCCAGAAAGTGGTAGACAGAGTCATCCTTACCAGGGGTTACTGACCACTGTGACCATCTCTTAAAACGTCTCTGGGGCCAAAAATGAAAGGATATTGCACAACGAGTAAGAGGGAATGGGGCAGTGAGCCAAAGCAATGCACGTCCAACATGTGTGGGTGAGCTGAGGGACAACCAGAGACTGCATTCCACCATTCCTCCGAAGGGATGATGGGCAGTGTGCACCGGAAGCATGCAACCACTAAAGGAACGGGGTGAACAGAGATCCCAGCCACCGAACAAACATCAGAAGAGGGGAGAGTTACAACGAAAAGTGTGAAACTTACCTCACTAGCCACATGTACCGACAGGCAACAACTGTGTTGTGCAGGAAGGGGCCTGGACACAGGAGCACTAGTACAGCTACTGTCATTGTGTCACTCAAAATATTTTGGTTTACGTAACTGCTGAAAAATATGTTACATTAGATTGTTGACAAAGAAAGCTAGTGAAGAGGTTAAATCCCCGTAAAGGAGTCAGAGTATTGTATATTAATAAATAATACAGTCAAGTAGGGACCACACAACATGGCCTCCTGCACCTGAATGCAGAAAGTGACTGACTGGGTTAAGACCCTGGCAGTTCTGCGCCCACTGTCTGTGGTCCCAAACATTGGTCTTCTGTCCGAAGTGCCTTGCGGAGCTCCATGGACTAGCTTTCTACAGAGTACGCATTTGAAATGTATCATTCATGCAGTGATTTGGTGATGCAATGATCACCATTATGGCTGGGGTCACCACTCTATGACAGTGACACAGTTCCTTCAAAAGCACGGGGCACAAGAGAGGAATGACTGTTCTAGTTTGGATATCATGTCTGAGCTCCTAAACCATTGTGGCAAATTTAACTACAGGTTAGCAGCAGTACCAAACATTTCTCCTCACACCATCCAAAGCCTGACTCTACCTTCGAAGGACAGGTGGGGCGTGTGGGATAGGGCCCCTTCCAAACATACCTGCTTTGGGATTCTGGTTAAGGCGGGCATACTTGGACTCCTCCAGCTTAGGCAGGCACTTTTCAATATCCACCCAGGTATAGGTGTCTGGGCACAGCAGATCAGACGGGCGGTACTGTCCCTAGGAGAGAAAGGAGCACTGTGTAACCACAATGGCAAAAAAACAGCACTGCTGACAATCAGATAGGGCATTAATGCCTTAGAAGCTAAGACCTGTTCAACATTTCACACAAAATTATATGTACTTTTATAACGAGAGATTAGTCAGCAGACATCAAAGGCGGGGTCACCAAGGCATTATATACCAGTGTTGTAGAAGTGGACTTCATGTTGCGTGTGATCTGTACAAGCATACTATAACAAAATATATATGAAAACATCAAGTAAACTACTATAGAACAACCTTAAAAGAAACAAAAACACTCAAAGAAAATCATATTTGTGCTAACTTTGAACTTGCATCAAACATTACATTTGAATGCCACACAATTATTTGGAAATCGTTAATCTAGTACAGATTTCTTTTTGGAGGGGAAGTAGTTTCTATGACTATTTGTTATTATGGCCCTTGAAGAGCCGCTGCTTGCTCGACTCTCTCAGCTTTTCACTGTAAGCCTCTGTAGTTTTTAGGTCTCGCCTAGCGAACGCAGCGCATGCGCTGCTTCGCCTTGGCGAGACTATTGTTGTCGGTTTTGCTAGCGAAGGGAGACAAACCATGTGCGCGCACGGCCAGGCGATGTGCACGTGCATGGCGCCTCCTCTGCCTCACACGCTCCCACCGTTTTTTAGGTCTCGCCTAGCGACGCAGCGCAAAGCGCTGCTCGCTATGCGAGATCTATTGTCGTCGACTTGGTTGCCGAAGGGGGACAGGAGATGTGCACTTGCCCAGACAGCCGATGTGCACGCTCACGCCGTCTCTTGTCTGGCGATGTCAGCTTGCGGCCGGACAGCAGATGTGCACGCTCACGGCGTCTCGCAAGCTCCCGCCGCGCTTTCACTTTCGCACGCTCCACGCCGTCTCTTCTCTGGCGAAATGGAAGACCAATTCCCCTTATGCTGTACCTGTCTTTTACATTCAGCCGTATCAACAGAACACGGCGTCCTTCTTGCATGATGAGTACAGAATCGGTACATTTAAGGATCAGGACTTCCTGGAGCATATGCCCTCCCACCAGGACTACGTCACCACATCTATCGGCCCAACCACAGCCCAGGAGCGGGCGACGTGAAGCTTAAACTACGGAACCACGAAAGAGCTACACTCTCGAGAGGTTACGGAGAAGACAGCGGAGAGTTTCGTGTTCGAGGAGCAGACCAGCGTGTAGAGAGGAATCGCTTCTTGTATAGTCGAGGGCGGGACCCGAAAGCCTTCGCTTCCCGAGCCAAGTCTAGAGACGCAACGGTCCACGACTGGAGAAAGAAGAGGAGACCAGGGAAGCCAACAACACTACGTACAGGCCAGCCACGTTCCAGGAGGAGCGTGGCTCACACCGGTAAGAAATCGTTTAAAGGGCCTGACTGCGGGCTGGGCACCTAAAACGAAAAGATCAGGGGACGCAATCAAGGGAGACTCGCAAGTGACAAAACCGTGTGGGCACATTGGTAAAGGTCAATTTTGTTAAGGTGTAGTTATCCCTTCACAACCCCTTACCACTGCTATAACCTCAGGCAAAGAAAAGGCCATTCACCCCGGTCTCTCTTCTCTTTGAGGCACTCCCGAAATTGTGGAGCTAGAAGAAGAGACGACGCCGGTCAATCCAGAAGGAAAAGAAGAAGAAATAAACCCTGCAAAAGGGAAAGCTAAGGAACTGTTAAATTCCTACCTGGCTTTGCACTATGAGAATCAAATAGTGTACATACTCAAGCCGTCAGCCCTCATTCTCGCTAATTCCCTACATGCTCGCATCTAGCTTCAAACAGCTGCTTTACAATTATCATGTAGGGGAATGTCCTACCTATGGGTTATCATTGCTCCATTAGTTCCAGGGGAGTTAGGTATCGTGCATGTGACATGAAATAAATGATGTTCCTCAAACCTGTTTGAATTTGTTAAACAATCCATCTCACAAAGCTGATCTTGCAGACAAACAATTCAGTTTCCAAAATATACAAACAACTGTATGCCTTTCTGTACTCCTTAGACCTACCTATGTAATAAATCACTGCTCCTTGGACAACCAATGCTTAGCCGATTGCAATACTCTTTTTTGAGATTCCTTCAACAACATAAAATGGGGGTTCAAGGCTCTGATTAACACAGACTGGTGAAGAGTGTGTGAGTGTGTGTGTGTGAGTGTGTGTGTGAGTGTGTGTGTGTGTGTGTGAGTGTGTGTGTGTGTGTGTGAGTGTGTGTGTGTGAGTGTGTGTGTGTGAGTGAGTGAGTGTGTGTGTGTGAGAGTGTGTGAGTGTGTGTGTGAGTGTGTGTGTGTGTGAGTGTGTGAGTGTGTGTGTGTGAGTGTGTGAGTGTGTGAGTGTGTGTGTGAGTGAGTGTGTGAGTGTGTGTGTGTGTGAGTGAGTGTGTGTGTGTGAGTGTGAGTGTGAGTGTGTGAGTGTGTGTGTGAGTGTGTGAGTGTGTGTGTGAGTGTGTGAGTGTGTGAGTGTGTGAGTGTGTGAGTGTGTGAGTGAGTGTGTGAGTGTGTGTGAGTGTGAGAGTGTGAGAGTGTGAGAGTGTGAGTGTGAGTGTGTGTGTGTGTGTATGTGTGTGTGTGTTTTTCTCCTCTCCATTTCTTTCACGGAACAGGATATTTCTAATGCTACCAATTCACTCACTCATTAATGTGAGGCAATTAATTGAAGATATTTATAGAAACAAATTCCATGACCTGTGAATATCTCATTCATCTTTATGCACTTTACATTTTGACAACTCCTTACGTCTGGAAAGCAATGCTGAATCACTGGCAACACCATAAAAACATGTCCCCTGTAGTTGTTGTGTTACAATACATATAATAAACAATCTGCCGACACAGATTACCTCAGTAAAGTATGACCGGACAATACCAAGAGATGACAAACATTTCCAAGGCATTTGAACCAAACTTTGAAACCGGCTGAGAAGTAAACAATTAACACACATTCTACTATTCCCAGGTATACTACTCACAAGTAACAAGTCCATGGTGCTGAGCCTGCACAGCTCCTGGTTCACACTGGCAGTGTTGGTCTTTCGGTCTGGTATGCAGATTCCAAACATGAAAAGTATTTTCAGGCGCCAAACGGTGAGCTGTAGGGCGTTGATTGCAAAGTGGCTCAACATCTCTGAGGTGATATCAGCAATACATACTAAAGGGCGCCTTAGATTTGGACAGAGCAGTTTCGGCCTAATATTTTTCGTGGACTCAGACTGTCTGAGGACACAGATGTGGGGGTAGGTGATTTTTAGGTCTCGCCTAGCGACGCAGCGCAAAGCGCTGCTCGCTATGCGAGATCTATTGTCGTCGACTTGGTTGCCGAAGGGGGACAGGAGATGTGCACTTGCCCAGACAGCCGATGTGCACGCTCACGCCGTCTCTTGTCTGGCGATGTCAGCTTGCGGCCGGACAGCAGATGTGCACGCTCACGGCGTCTCGCAAACTCCCACCGCGCTTTCACTTTCGCGCGCTCCACGCCGTCTCTTCTCTGGCGATATCAGAATATGGCGCAGACAGAGGAGCCCTGGTGTCAGGCTCGCGCTGTGATAAATCTCACCTCAGGGGAAGCCCAACAGCTACGCGCAGCTGACATGAAGGGAACCGCACAACACGCTCATGGCGTCTCGCGCGCTCCCACCGCTGCCTTTAAATAGAAAACATACACAGCTATAGGATGAGAGGCTTAGTAAATGATCTGAAGAGTGGGGCCATAAACCATGCAGCTCGTGTCTTGTTTAGCTCCCTCCACACCCCTTCCTTCCAGGACGCCGTGACCTGCGGGTGCTCCATTGCCGGTAACAATCTCTCGTGTCTACTAGACCTGCTGTGAGTTAGCCTGCAGCGAGGCTATAAATGCCGCCGAGGTCACCTCGTGCACGTTCATTCACCCTATATCCACACAATGCGCAGTTAACGCGCCTGCACGTGCGTGCGCGAGCCTTTAGTCTGCGACGCCTATACTGGCGCCGACGGTACAATGCAGCGGCAGGGGCAGCCAACCTCTGACGAGATTTCTTTGAGACGACGCTTTTCCTATTTATGCAGAGAAGGTGTTTTATTTAAAGCTGTGAGTTACAGGCCCCAGAGGGGCTCGGGCATGTATGTGTTGGATTTCAGACCAGCTAGAAGAAGATTAAGGAATTGGGTCTCTGCAGTGGATTCTCCTGCCTTGTGATTGGAAAGGTGCTTACTCCTTATTTTGTGGGAGATAAAACTTGTTTTCCTTCGCTGATGGAAACCGTGAAGTGTCCGTGAGAAGAAAGAGGTACTGTGGAATTTTGTATAAAGTTCTGTCCTAAGGTGCCCCGTTGTAGGGTCCTGCATGGTGTGTCCTGGCGGAGTGTGCTGTTGTGAGCACGAGAGATGCCCAGCACGTGGTACATTGGTGCTGTTGTAGACGCTTGTGCAATGTTCTGTCTGAGCTTTACTGCTGGATGTTGAGACTGGTATGTATGGCCCGAGGCTGTCCACTTATAGGACAGAGCTATGCAGTGCTGGCTGGATGCGTGTTGCTGTCTCACGTGCCGTGGTAAGAGTTTGTGCGTGTCCTTCATGCCCCGAGAGGGAAAAGCTGGGGACCAACGAAGGCGGTAAGTCGTGTGTGTGTAGGTGTGTGCACTAGAATTCAGCATGCACTATTGACTTTTGTCAGTAGGTGCTGCATTGTTTTCCCTTCCTCCTAAATTATTAAATATTATATTAATGAGCAGTGGGACGTTTGTTTAAGCATGATGCAACGGACTAGAAGAGTTTTTGAAAGGAAGCCGGGACTTTGAATGCCTGTCAAAGAATGCCCAGTGTTTCAGTTGGTGAAGGAACCCTCCCAGTCCAAGATAAAGCACGGACTGGCTTGGATTCCAAATGGAATGGCTTACTGTCTTGTGTGGTGGGCTTGTCTGCGGATCTAGGTATAAGCATAAGGAAGTGATTTCCAGTTTCCATTTTTTAGGTGTAACTTAGAGACAACTTAAGCTAAGTTACAGGTATATCATATCATGAGGGTGACTATAGGCCAAGCCTGGTTTTTAACCCACCTGCACTAGGCATGCTGGGATTTGTAGGCCCAAATATATGACGCATATTTATCATTGGAAAAGTGAAACTACAAGTCCATGCATACCTAGTGCTGTTGGCTGAAAAATCTTTAATTTATTATGAGTTTTATAAAGCTGCACCCATTACTACCTTCTGGCCACTGCAAATCGTTGTGGAAAACTCGTGGTCCCAAATTGCAAACAAGCATTTGCAATGCAATAGGTCTCGCAGTTACGCAAGTTTAAGCTATTTGCATTGTAAATGACAATGCCTTTTATTTGTTTTTAAAACAAAAACAAAAATAAAAGGCATTGTTATTTGCAATGTCAATAGCTCAAACTCGCGTAAATGCGAGGCCTATTGCATTGCAAATGCTTGTTCTTACTCTGAGTGGCAGAGACAGCACTGCATGACCTGGTCTTAGGGAAGAGGAAGCATCCGTTTAGGTTCCCACCTCCTTCTAGGTCAGTACGGATACTGTATAAAGTTCTGGACTTTCATGTGATGGCCTAAAGCATTCTGGGTGCTGTAGTCTTGTTTTGCTTCAATTTAATTAATTAGAATAACACACTTGAAAACAATGATTTGTTCAGGACTGGAGACAGTGGGCCTGATTCACAACTTTTATTATGAATGCGTATATCTTCAACATCTAGGTGTTAATATTTTTGCTTCTCATTATTTCTGCGAGGAGATTTACACCATACATGTAGACATGAGAGCCTTTACCTGCTCAAATGAGAGAGTGGACACTCCTACGACAGAACTTAGAAAGAGTAAAATTAGCATTAGTAACTTTACAACCAGGGTTGAGATCTCCTTCTATGAAAATGTAGGGGAATTCAATAAAGTTTATTTTATTAAAGAAATTAAAATAATTTTAAGCACAATACTAACTTAGGACTACTTAAATATATAAAATATACTAACTCCTACAATTAACTTTGTACTAAATTGCATTAAATTGGAAATCCCTTTAAACATATTGATATGCATTAAATATATAAATTAAAAAAATATTTTTAACAATACTTTAATATTAAAATTACCTATCCTCACTAACATTTGCATTTTTATTTAATTTGCAACAAAGTTGGTTATAATGTATGATTAATTATTTATGTTTTGACATTTTAAACTATATTAACACTTGAACTGAAATTTCTTTCAATGTAAGTATGCTATTAAATTTAAAAAGTAATACAATTGAACATCAATTATCCTTAAGTTTTTTAACTTACAAAACTGTATGCCAATATATAATACCTTTAGAATGAATTTATTTTACATTGTTTCCTATCGGGTTTTAGTGTTATAGCTTGCCTCCATCATTTTCTATGGGAGTGTGTAGCAATTCCAGTGGTTGGCCATGTGTGGTGTTTGACTTACTCCAAGGCTAGGCTAGAGTACATTTAAGGCTATTTTATTGCTATTAGTGCTGCAGTAGAATTGAAGAAGTTACTTGCCTTCGGTAACACTTTTTCTGGTATAGACTCTAACTAAAGATTGTTCTTATGATAGAGACTTCTAACCAAACATTCCTCGCCTTAGAATAGATAACCAAGCAATACCTCTCTGGAGGTTGGTCTGCACACTGGTTCAAATCAGTAAATACTGGAGGATCAAATGGGCAAAATGCCCATCTCAAGGGACCTGACTGTTCAAGCAGTAGTGCTTCGTGAGCGAGTGGAGTGATGTCCACATAGCAGCTTGGTAGATGGCCAGGACAAGTACTCCGCACGCTAACGCAGTAGTAGCGGCCTTGGCCCTGGTGGAATGGCCTTGCAAGCAGTCAGGTGGCTGCTTCTTAGATAGTGCTTAGGCTATCTTGATGCAAAGTAGAATCTATACAGATACAGTTCTATTTTGCACAGCCCTGCCTTTTTTTGCTCGTATGAAAACGATAAGGAACTGATTGTCCACCCGGTGCCTTTGGTACGATCAATGTAAAAACAAAATCTCTTTTTGGATCCTACTGGTGAAGCTTCTCCTCTTCTTTGTATGGGGTGGAGTGAAAAATGTCAGCAACATGATGTTTTTGCCGAAATGGAATGGAGTCACCACCTTTAGCAGGAAGGAGGCGCGAGTCCGAAGGAATCAGTTTGTTCGGGTAGAAGATGGTGTATGAATGATTACCTGAAAGAGCTTGAAGCTCACTGAACCTCCTGGCCGATGCAATGGCGACTAAAAAGACCGTTTTCAGAGTCAGAAGTTTCAGAGACCAGCCAATAAGATGATTTGGGCCAGGTTGATCCTGATCCACTTGAGAACCCAGGGCAGGAACGATATTGGCAGAAAAGAGTACAGGAATCTTTGGTTGCATTCTAAGCAGAATACGTCTCTGAGCGAGAGTTGCTTTGGAAACTCCAACGCACAGAAGCACTGACATTGTGTGTTCTTGGCCATGGCGAATAGATCAAACCAAGGTTCTCCCCATTCTCGGAAGAGAGCCTGCGCCACCTACGGATGTAGACGCCATTCGTGATCCGCAAGTCATTGATGGCTGAGTGAATTATTCTGCCCACCCTGGCATTCAGAGATCCTGCTAGGTGCTGCATGACCAGGAAGTTGTCCTTGCACTCCAGCAAATTCCAGAGGTGCAGGGCCTCCTGACACAGGGTCCAACCCCCACCGCGCCCTGTCTGTTGCAATACAATATGGCAGTGGTGTTGTCTGCCCACCTGAACAAGCCTTCCCTTGATGGACGTGAGGTAGGCCTTCAATAGTTCGCAGCTCTAGGAGATTGATATGGAGCTGGGATTCTGAAGAAGGCCAGAGTCCTCTGATCTCTACCTCTCACAACCCAGAAGTTATGCATCCGCCATAACTGTCAGCTCTGGATGGGAAGGGAGAGGGGTTTGCCGCTGATTCAATCGCGGTTCGTCAATCATCACTGGAGATCTTTTGAAGTCTACCTCGAAATCTGGACCAGGTCAGAGAGATCCCCCTGGTATTGTGCCCACTGAGGCTTTAGATCCCACTGCAGAGTCCACATATGCTATCAAGCATGCTTCACCAGCAGCATGCAGGAGGCCAGTCAGTCTCACAGAAATCCAGGACTGAGGTTGAAACATCGGGATCATAGTCAGAATGTCCTCGACTCTCCGCTCCAGAGGGTAGGTGTGGAACTTCACAGTGTCAGGAATGGCTCTGATGAAAGAGCGTCTGAGAAGGAGTCAGGTGTGACTTCGGCATGCTGATGCTGAACCCCAGAGATTGCAGAAAGTTCGCCTTAGTCTGGAGGGGGGTGAAGACTTCCCTAGGCGAGCCCACTTTCAACAGCCATTCATCGCGGTAGGGGGAAGAATGGGTCCCCTGATCCCCGCAGGTGTCCTGCAACCACCGCCATCACTTTAGTGAACACCTGAGGGACACTGGTGAGGCTAAGAGGAGCACAGTGAAGTAGAAATGCTCGTGGCTTACCATGAACTGCAAGAAATGCCTGTGGGCCCGCAGGACGGGTATGTGAAAATTTCTGTACGGAAGGTCCAGCGCTATCATCCAGTCTCCAGGATTCAATGCAGACAGAACCTGAGCCAAGGTGAGCATCTTGAATTTCTCTTTCTGTAGAAAGGGGGGAGATCTAGTATGGAGCAGAGGTTTCCGTACTTTTTTGGCACCAGCAAGTAGCAGGAATAACAACCACATCCTATTTCTGATGCTGGCACCCGCTCAATGGCTCCTTTGGCCTGCAGAGCCTGCACTTCCTGACAGAGCAAAAAAGAGATGGCCCTCTGTCAGCTATTCTGCAGACGGTGGCAAGGTAGGCGGGGTTTCCAGAAATGAAAGGTCATAACCCTGCTGCACAATTTGGAGCACCTGCTTGTCAGAGGTTATCACTTGCTAACAGGATGGGTGTGCTGTGCTGAAGACAAAGTAAAAAGGTTTGTTATTATTGTTGGAATCCTGCAGTGACTCGACACTCCTTAAAGCCCTTGAGCACCGTGTCTGCCTTATCGCTGAACAGGTGGAAGCCCTCAAAAGGCATGTCTATCAGGGAAGATTGGACATCCCCTGAAAACCTCCTCAACTTCAGCCAGGCATTCCAGTGGAGGGCCACAGTTGAGGCAATGGCCCTCCCTAGTGAGTCGGTGGTGTCCAGTCCATAATGAATTGTGAACTTCGTTGCATCCCGCCCATCTATCAGAGCCTGGTTCAAGATGGCCAAGCCCTCTTCGGGCAGCATGAGCAGCAGCTGCGCAACTGAGTCCCACAATGCAGGGGTAGATCAGCTCAAAAGGCATGCGTTGTTCACGGGCAGTAATGCCAGGCTGGTGGAAGAGAAAAGCTCTTCCCAAAATTATCCAGCCCCTTTCATTCCCTATCCAGGGGAGTGGTAGGGAATTTAATAGGGTAACATCTGGCTATTGAGGCCTGCACCACCAGGCTTTCGGGACAGGGATGTTGTGTAAGGAGGCCAGGTCTCCGGGGGCACGGCAGTGATGACGAGCAATCATCCTGTGCACGGGAGCCAACGTGCAGGGCTTAGCCAAGGCCTTCATGAAACTCTCATTGAGGGCTCATTAAATGGAAGTAGGGGCTCTGCAGAGCTGACCCCCGGCTGAAGCACCTCCGTCAAGAAGCTGGTCTTGAGCTTGAAAGAGGGCAGCAGTAGGTCAAGGATCTCTGCTGCTCTGCACATTACCATGGTGAAAGACAATCCTTCCTCCATGGCAATGTCATAAGGATAAATCAGGCCAGTCCTTTCCTACGTATCATCCAGCTCCTCATATCAATTTTACTCCTGGTAAGGATCATCCTCCAGGGGGCCAAGCCCTCTTCATCATCACCCCGAGAAGGTGGGTTTGCTCAAGGTTGGCGTGTCTAGGGCGGGTTGACGCAGCATGGGCGGTGCCGGTGTCACCGTCAAGCGATGTCGAGGCAGCACCGTCTCAGAATCAGAGCGGACAGTAGGGTCCTCCTCAAATAGTGTCAGTGGTGCTGGATATGGCACCAAGTGGACTGGGACTAGCGTAGGTGTTGGTGCCGGTGTCCGCATCAGTTCAGATCTGAGGGCGGATCCAGAGGGCCCGGCTGGTGTCGGGGGCGAATCCACCGGTGGTAACTCAACAGAGGCAGCTCCTGCCAGAGGGAACCGGTCGCTTAAAGATGGAGTGTATGGCATCATAGAAGTCCTTGAGTTGGGCATGGGTAGATCTCCAGGGAACTCAGGAAAGCATGTACTGGACCCAGCCACTGGCTCAGCTGGTGGAGAGCTGGGCCTGAAAGCACGGCACCAACTAGGAGAGGCCGTAGAGCACTTCGACTTCTTAATCTTGCACTTCTTTGACTTACCCGACTTCGATAACTTAAGAGTGGGATGGGATTGTCCATGCGATTGGCTCCAATAGCAGGCCCGAGATTTCCATCAGAATCAGGGGCGAGATCAGCACAGAGCCCTCTTCTGCCACGCCATTAAGAGCTTCATTTCCCGCTTGTGAATCCCTTTGGGGTACATCGACTTGTAGTCGGCACAGGCCTTGGAGTTGTGACTCGACCATAATCAAACCAAGTGTAGGTCAGAGACAGACATCCATCTCTGACATTCCTGACCTGGTTAAAATCCCATGGGTTTTTAGGGGACATATCCCTCCTACACTAGGAGCAGAAACCTAAAAAAAAAAAAGGTTTTTGGACTAAAGGGTAAAAAAAATCGTCAAAAAATGACCAAGATAGCTCTCTGAATCTATAGAAAGAAACTGATGCCAGTGTGGTGCGTATATAGGCACATGCACGTCACTTGCAACGCGGACCCAATCGACGCCACCTATCAGCATGTACAGGTACTAGTCAAGATTTTCTGGATCCCGCCTGACGCCTGGAAAATATTCTAAGGTGAGGAATCTGCGGTTATAAGTCTCTACCAGAAAGAAGTGTATTTTGTGAAACCTCACCCATTTTGTAATACCTATTCTTAATTGCCCCGCTATTTCACATTGTCCATTCCACATTTCATACTAAATCCTACAGTCATTTAGGTGGAGAGCTACACCACAGGGGCAGAGATCTCTGTACACAAATGATAGGAGAGGCGAGGTCTCTGGACGTAGCTATATTAATTGCATTTTATAGTTACTGCTATGAGAGTACCACTTACATAGTTCAAAATGCCTTTAGTGAAACGGGCCCAGTGTACGTTATAACCTGTAGTCAGATGGTCGCCCAATGTCCATGCAAGACGTGCACCTCTGTTGTATCAAAGGGAAGCCCATCTTTGTCAATCAGTGTTCTCAGAGAGGCAGCCACAAGTCATACAGGAATACCAAGAATACGCCTTCAGCCATGCTGAATTCCTGTGTTTCCACCCCGATTATGTTGCATACTCACAAACAGTATTAGCGCTTCAAATGAAAAATTATACCATGCCATATATTAAAGAGCAATTAAGACGCATCATTAAAGACATATTATCAGTATACAGTGGGTTTACAGCCCGTCCACTGCTCACCATTGGCTGGCTTTTGTCACTCATGTGCCCACATTTTATTCATTAGCTTGTGTGGGCTTTCCTTCCCTTTTAAAAAAAAAAAAAAACAGATATGTTTATTGGTATTTAGTTAATCTCACATACAAAGATAAATTAAGAACGTTTCCATGAATTTCAATCCGGCAAAGGTGTACAGGTACATAGCAAATAGAGGTAGTCATATGTTACACATATCCATATATATGCTTTCCGTGTATGTTCTTCAAGTGATTGTGATTTTTGCCATAAGGTGCTTTCCTGTAGCAACATTTGCTTGCTATGTCCCTTCCATGTGAGTATCAAATTGGTCAGGAAATGGTCCCAATTTTGTCACCGGAGTCGTCTCGTGTTGTGGGTCTCAAATGACTTTGGAGTAATGCCAAGGGAAGAGTGGGAACTGGGAGTAATTATAAAAGATAAAGAAAACTATGAAATATAAAGAGCATCAACAGAGTCTCGGGGGTGCAGATCCTGGTCAATAGGGATTATATCATGGGTAGTGTTGGCTGGTGGTAATTATCACTGTGTGCGCGTCTCATGGTGTCTAGAGAATAAACTTCTAAGTCCAGGAGTGGGGGGGGGAGGCAGCGTAGTATGCACTGTGCGCCAGTGAGCATAGGTCATGTATGGCATGGGGTACAGTGTGGAATAACTCGACCCACAAATCACCTATTGCCCTTCGAGAATCTCCCCACTGATCTCTTCATCTAAATCAGTTCTCTGGTCCCTTTCCTCGCGGTCGCCGGGGTCACTCCATTCTGAGTCTCCTCGCAGTCGCCTGGGCCACTCCATTCTGAGTCTGTCTCTCCTTCCGGGTGCTCCCAGCTCCGTCAGACACCCCTGGCGTCTTCTCAGCGGAGGGCTCTTTCCTCTGCCTCAGCCCATGTCATAACGTCTCTCACCCAGGTCTCTAGCACTAGGCCCCTTCCCGACTTTCATGCCATTGCAATTCTACCTTTAGCCAAGGCAAGCGGAAGGTCTCTAAATCTAGTGCCTACTCTACGCGCCTTGGGTCTGGTGAACCCTCCCAGGAGAAAGGCGTCCATTGTACAAGGAAGAATGCGTCCTAGTGTGACATGAAGTCAGTGAAGAACCGCGATCCAGAAAATTTTGAGTCTGGGGCACCTCCATGTCATATGCCAAAAGTCTGCATCGGGAAACAAACTTTGAAGACATTCCCGGGGCTCTCCACCGGATATGAGGGGTAAGGTAGCTCATGTGCAGAAAGTTTAATTGTATATATTTTAGTCTCGTATTGCGAGAGATCTTTTTAGGGTAAGCCAATATCCTATTCCATTCTCTATCTGCGATTTCCTAGCTCAAGATCCCATCCAGTCCTGAGGGCCACCAATGGTCTCTGCCTAATGCACTCAAGGAACGGTAGAACCACGTCACCAGGTGTCGTGCCGAGCCCATGGAGAGTAGGAGCTGGAGCACTGCATGAGGCGACGGTTCCTCTCGCCCCATAAATCTGCAAAAGTCTGCACAAATGCCTCATAGTTCAGAAACAGACCTTGGGGCAGGGTTTGTTGTTCTGTCTTCCAGGGGTATGAGAGCGTACACCACGAAGCAGTCCCCCACCGTCATAAGCTCAGCCTCTGCTCAGCCGGAGAGTTTGGCAACAGTGAAACAGGTTATAGGGTTCCTATGGGGCAGGCCCACCATCGGTAAAGATGGGGCGTACAACGGGGTTCTTCGGGGGTATACCAGACAACGGCGCTAGCATCGCAGGGCAATCTGCAGCAATGTACTGGGCTGTGGCATGGCTACCTCGGAGCATAGCAGTCAGGCCAAAAGAAGGTCCTAGTGGGGAGCTAGGCCCATAAGGTGCAATCCACTTCTTTGAGTTTCATCAAGCCACCTGGCCACCCATTGCAGTTGCGCCACCAAATAATACAGTTCGAAGTCCTAGGCCTCCATCGTTCGGTGGGCGTCTCAGGACCTCGAGGGACACTCTATGGCGGCCACCATCCCAAATCAGTTAACGGAGCAGGGCATCCACCTGTTTGAACCATGCCCCGGAAATTTTAAACGGGAGATTTGTAAAAAAATAAAATTAAAAAAAAGTACAATAAACGGGGGAGCATCACCATTTTGAAAATTTATACTCAGGCCATAAGTGATAGCCGCAAGAATCTCCAAAAGGTGACACAGGCCCCGAGGGAGTGAATGCTCACTTTAGGTTTCCTTCCCGTAAATAGTCTAGATCATGGTACACGTTAATGCCTAGATATTTAAAGGTTGTGGATGACCATATTAGTCCCCGAGGGAGGCCCGGTGGTTGGGAAGCCCCCTAGGTACAGGGGAATAAACACATTTTGGTTCGGTTCACTCTCAAGCCTGATGAATTTGAGAATTCTTCAAGGAAACAGATTGCATCCTGTGCGCCAATGAGGCTCTTCGATAAGTATACAAGAACGTCATCTGCATATTCATCTATCATTATATCGTTACCTCTACCCTCCTTCCAAAATAGTTCCACAAAGGGCTCAATAGCCAGGGCGAAGAGCAGAGGAGATAGCGGGCAGCCCTGTCTACTTCCCCTGAATATGTCATATGTGGCAGAGATTGTGGAACCAGTCTTTACTCGGGCCGTCGGGTCACAATACAGTAGGGTAACCCATTTAACCCAGTCGTCACCCAGTCCTATCCTACGCATGACTCTCAATACGAAGTCCCACAGTATTGAGTTGAAGGGCTTCTCGAGGTCCACTAACATAAGCAAGACCTCGGGCATGGCTTGTACTTCTGGGTGGTAAAGGATATGGTACCGTCACCTGAGGTTAAGGGAGGTGCTACGGTTCGGTATGAAACTGTTTTGGTGTCTATGAACCAGAACCCGAGATATGGGGGAGCAGTCACCATGCCAAACCTTTTCTTAGGATCTTCAAGTCCATGTTTAACATTGACTGTGGGTGAAACGCCGATGTGGTTGGTCTTGGGGAGGGGGGGGGGGGATCACAGTGGTGCTCCTCGTAGAGTCTGGTAGATGGCCTGGTTCCATAGATTCAGCATAAAGTGTCTCTAGTTTTGGGGCTAGGGAACCCATAAAAGCAGAGTAAAATTCTGCTGGGAGGCCGTTGGGGCCTGGAGTCTTGCCAATAGCCATTTCTTTAATAACATTTCGTATTTCCTGGATGCCACCGATCCCCCAAGAGTCTTGCGAGCCCCGTGTGGTAGTGTTGAGAGGGTCAGACGGTCCAGGAACCTATCTTGTAGGCTTTCCGATAGTGTCTCAGAGCGGCAATAAAGTGCCTCACAGTATATACCGAACTTATCATTGATGGCCCCCTGGGAATAAACGTGTGGCCCAGTAGAGGATATTAGATGTGCAATGGGGGAACCTCTCAGTTGAGGGCGAATGAGCCACGCCAATAGACTCCCAGATTTACCCTCTTCATTTTGGACTCTAGCTACATAGTGTTTGTAGTTATAGCATCTTAATCTTTCTAGGACAGTATTGTAGCGTTCTTTCATTTGCACTAGCCTTCCGTGGGTATCTGGGTCAACACCCAAATTGTTGTCCAATGTGTGTAATGTATTATCTAGTCTAGTAATTCTTCATTAAGTTCACTACAGAGGCATGGCCCCGGACTACAACCTTGTAGGCTTCCAATTCGATCAGGGCAGATGAAGTGGAGCCTTGATTGATTGTGAAATACTCTGTGACAGCGTTGTGAAGTGATTCCCTAAAGCAGGCGTCCTCTAGTGCCGCCGGTTGGAGCCACCACATAGGGATCCCCGGCCTATCATCTATCGGCCTAAACTCCAGGAGTAGGGGACTGTGGTCGGAGATGGTTCGTCCCAGGTATTCAGAAAATGTTGCATATTGGCTCAACCTCTCCGAGCACACAAATCTGTCCAGTCAAGTGTGGAGAGAATACATGTGTGAATAATCTCTTTCTATTCCATGTTGGTTACGCCACAGGTGTGTCAGTGGGAGGGTGGGGGTGGGACCGGTCAAGGAGCACATCTGTGACACAACTGAAGTTCCCTCACATGCGTAAATCCCCTTCCACACTGATTGCCCCAGAGGAGCTCATAATGAATGGAAGAACACCAACTGATCCTGGTTGGGTACGTAAATGCTCCCCAAAGGGGTCCCAGCTCTGACCCATATCAGTGCCCCCGTGCATGAGCAGAGGACGAGATGGCGTATAATTGCCCATGCCATCTACGGGGTAGACATTCCACCTCTATCCCTGTGAGATGGGTCTCTTGTAGCATGGCGATGTGTACTCCACTGTGCCTAAGATATCAATGAATATTGTGGCGCTCAGCTGCCAATCCCATCCCTCAAACATTCCAGATCATACAGGTAAGGCCCAGGTTTCTATTAGCCATTTAGACCATACACTTCCAGACTAACCACAAAGCCCTCCCTCCCAGCCCACCAGATCTTGTCCCCACAGGGACAAAAAAAGAACACAATTCCCAACAGCAAATTCCCCATTCCCAGGGCAGAGCAGCAACGGCAGTCTGTCCACACTTATCATAACCAACAAACAAAGTTATTTGCAAGGCTCCACCAGATTCCTGGAAGGGTTCAAGCGGTAGGGCTTGAGCAAATGCGGTCCAATGTTCTTGTGTCCGCTCCGGACCGCACTTGGCATGCATACTGGTGGTAAGTTAGGGCTGCCACCACAATCTACAGGAAGTCTGCATTCCAATTGCCCATGTGATGTAAAACTAATCACCTACCTCAACTTTCTTGTGCAGCATTGTGGATCATTCACAGTTGTTTCTCAGATGGTGGATAGTGACCATGGTTGTCTCCTGCACACCCTAGCCATCTGACGACAGCAAGGCAGAAGACAAGGGTCAAGACAACACTGTGCAGTTGGTGTCCGTAAATCAAACTAGCTCATCAACATACTGTGGGGTCACCACAGGGAGGCCCCCACCCAGCCCTGAACCCTATGTTTGAGTCAGTTGGTTGTTTCGTCGATGGGGAGCAGCTCTATGATTTCGGCCCCGTCTGTGCAGAAATTTCCGCCGCCTCAAGTACCGCAGCTCTCTCCTGCTCAGTCTGAGTCTCAGTTGGCTTCCTCAGCGCACGTCTACTCCTGGGCCTGCTGCGTCTTTTCTTGGGCGTGCGTCTGTTTTCCCGTGTCCTCTGCAGATGGGTCGCCGGAGTCGACCCAGTCTTGTAAGCCTTCAGCCATGCCACTTGAAGTTCTTCACAGAAGTGGGTTTTACAAACCAGTAGGAAATTTAGTTTGGCTGGGAACATTAAAGAATATTGCAGTCCTTCTCTCAGAGCTTTTTTTACCTCTATAAAAGAAGATCTCTTAGTTTGCACCGCAGCAGCGTAATCCGGAAACAGTATAACCTTTACATTTCCAATGAAGTATGGGCTATCCACATGAGCACTCTGCAGCAGGACATCTATGTCTCTAAAGTGGAGGAGCCTGCCCACCACTGGACGGGGCGGCCGGCCAGGGGCTGGTGGTCTGGCTGGGACTCTGTGTGCACGTTCCAGGGTGGAGAAGGGTGTCAGGTGGTTCGGGGCAACCTCAGTCCGCATCCAATTTTCGAGCTAAGCACCATGTCTCTTTTTTCTGTGCCCTCTGGGAGTCCTACCACATGAACATTATGCAGTCGGTTGTGGCCCACTGCATCTGCCGCTCTGTATTCCAATGTGTGCCCCTGTCTGTGCGCTGGATTTCCTGATCCTTGCTTCCCCATGTCCATCCAGCGTGTCATTGGTGTGTATGAGATCCACAAGTGCGTCGGTTAAGAGTGGACCGTTCCTTGGAAGGAGCCAGATGCGAGTCAAGGGCACCTTCCCGCCTTCAGGAAGGTACTGGCCAGGCACCGACGTATGCGTGGGAGGGGCTGAATCGACATCTAACTGTCTTTTGTCAGTTTACTCAGCGTCGTTAGGCTCTTCCCTTCTACCATGTGCTGCGTGTGGGCCTTTTATCCATGGGATGCACGAGAGCCACTCCCCCAGGTTTCATATAGGGCTGTATGTCACTCCATCTGCTCACCACTTAAGCGCGGGCTCGTACAGGCTCTGGATGACACCCCGCGGGTCAGACAATACAGGTGCTCTTAAAGTGTGTTCAGCAGCATCGGGGTTACGGTATGTTGGGGCCTTTGGTGAATCATCTGCACCGAGCAGCAACCAGGCCAGGGCTTGCAGTCCACCCCCGGGCTGTTGGGTCCAATTTCACTGCCCTAAAGTCCATTCGCAGGAGTACTGTGAGGAAGAGGTATATTAGAAACAGGGCCAAGTTTGAGAGCGGCCCCTAATTGTCACACTCAGGCCTCTGGCATGTATTTTCCCCAAGTTACAGATGATTGGTAGGGGAGGCCGTGACTTATTCCAGACAGCGTCCGGCGGATGCCCAGGTTTGGTGCTGCCTGAATTGGCTAGTATTGGGACTCTTCTTTCATTCAGGACTCCCAGGGCTGCATGCAGGTACATAGGGCAGGCTCTCAAGGTATTACAGTTCAGCGCGGGGCCTTGGGTAGCCACAGGATGGAGTGTGGCACGCCTGTCCCTGCGTCAGGCGGATCAGTTGGGAGTAAGGCAGGGCAGAGCCAAGGACCGCCGGGGTCCTAGGGCTATGAATCCTGATCCTCACTTTGAAGTCGGTGTCGGGAGTGGCCGGCATTTATAGGGGAAAGGTGGGCCAGCCGGTGCAGGAAGTCACTTAGCGGCCGCGGACACGTGGAGGGGCGAGTGAGCGGTCCCAGCTGGCCAGATTTAGCAGGTACGCCGTCCAGGGCCAGGTCCCACTGAGGTCAGGAACTTCCCCCGGCGTATCTGCAGCGGTATTTCACCGTTGTGAGGGAGACACCATCAGCAGCACACTTCTCCATCCTTCGGTGTGGCGTCAGTGCAGCCCCGTCAGTGAGGTAGGCCCGGATGTCGCGGCACAGGAAAGACGTCTCGCGCTGCCGCAGAGTTGGCTCCCGGCTCAGTCGAGGACAGCTGTGGATTAAGGCCATATGCAGTAGGGATCGGATTGGCCCCCGGTTCACTGATGCAGCAGAATAATTGTGCGGAGCGATGCAGTTATGCATCTGCCATCATAGGCTTTATATCCACGACCCCCCTGTAGGCTTTCCTTATTCTTCTTGCATTTGTCCCTTCCCGGGAGCATGGCTTCATTACTTGTGTCCTTCCACTGCTTAATTTCAATTCAATACTTTTTCTTTTTGGTTAAGCACGTGTTTTCCAAGTGTCTCCTTCGCATTCTTCTCTTCCCTCCTTCACCATTCTCAGTGATGCTCTTTCTCCCATGCGCTACTCCCTTGCCCCCTCTATGTTGCGTCTGCCCTTCTGTGCTTCTCCACCGGCTTTGCTTTAGCGCTCATATGCTTGACTACAAAATCTCGTCGTCATATCACAGCATGGCTAAAAGGCCTTATCAAAATTCAGAAGGTCCAAATGGGGAGACCTACTAGCTTGGCCAGTGCTTGATTTAATCTGATTTAGTGCTTCCGCCGAAAAAGCCCCCTCACACTCTGCTAAATGTATAGTAATCAGCGAAGTTACAACAAAAAAGGTACTCTTTGTTCAAAGAACACACTTGATATGCTTTCTATGACTAATTTATGGCTCACGGAACATTCTTGTCCTGTTTGCATGGTGTTGGTACCTACTGACAACAAATCGCCATGCATAACAGTCCCTTCAACTGGCGGTAAACAAATTATAGCTCTCCATGCTTAAGCTACTGTCTGTTGAATGTTCCATCTCCTCTAAATCTTCATGTGACTTCTTGCTGGTATGGTGAACTAACATTTTAAATGGACCACCACCAATATATTTGGGGGCATTGCCTCTCACTTTTGGATGGATTCCACCAAATGTCCTGTTCTGGCAAATTTGAATGTCTTCTTGTGATGATTCTATCTCCAACACAAAAGATTATTCTGACATTCGAAGCTCTTAACTTGTTCACTGGTGAAGATTTAGTTGAGGGGAGAAATCACACTGCAGAGGAAATATTTACAGCTTATTACGAAATCGTCTTTGGAATCTAGCACTTCTCCTAGCAATTCATTACAAAACTCCTGACTCCCTCAAAGTGACTGAAAATAATGGTTCTAACAGTCCGGCACTGTTCAAACCCAGGAATGTGGACCGAATATTTAATCGTCTGCTTTAAACGACCTTTGGTTGCACACTAATTGTGGAAGGGTCGCTACCATGGTCTTCCTGTTAGATTCTCTGTAGTTTTTGCCACAGGTGACAATAAGCCTGGACCGATTCACTGAGAAGGTGTTCATGATCTTGCTTTTTCCTGGATTGCACACACTCTCCCTCACCACTGTCGGTCTACTACTTATATCGCTCACCCTGAACAAGAAAAAATACACTAACTTACAAAATCCATGGGACATCAGCTTTCACCCTTTTTTTTTTTTTTTAAATTAATATATAAATGTTTTCTTGTTCCAATTATACCAATTTGGTATCAAGTTTTATATGAATGCTGATGACACTTAAATTATCCTGTGCGTGTACAAAGGGGTAGGTGCCGACTTCTAGAGTTGCTTAATTGCCATTAATGCCTGGATGTGATTTTACAAATTAAAACTTAATGGCAGAAAACAGAAATCCCTCCTCCCCTTTCCAGAAGACTCTTCTCGAACCAAAGGCCTGGTCCATTCGGCTAGATCAACTTCCCCAACCCAGTGCAGTTTGTAAAATCTCAAATGAAGGTGTTCAAGAGCAATATTTCTGCAGCTTACGCCACTAAAGAAATAATCTGGCTTTGCTTACACCACAAACTGAACATTATGAATGTATATAGGTCCTCGTGTATATATTAGTGTAATGAAACATACTTGATCCTGCCCAAAGAATGGTGCTATAATTTCAGTTAAATCAACAAAGTCCGAATGTCGCATCTACAGAGTCCTGGAAAAATTACCGCAGAGAGCTAATCAAAGTAGAATTAGCTTTGCTTCATTGGTGAAAGAGCATTAATTATTTCACCCTATGCCTGAGGAAAAAAAAGTCTTGTACAAATACCTTCCAACCCAGTCTCAAAACGACTCTAAAGGAAAACAGTCAGGAACAGTAATTAATGTAACAAAAAATCTCCCAGCCAGGCCCTTACCCTAAAGGAAAAAAAAATCAACCATGAATCAAACTCTACCTATAGCCTAACAAAGAGACGACTTGCAGGGAATACATAATCCATGAATGAATGAATGAATAAAAATGTATTCATAACGCACAAGACTGTAATATTAAGACGTATCCTAGAGCTAGTGAAAAAAGACAGGTGCAGGATGCTAAGCGTGTGAAAAAACGACCATTAGAAAAGCAAGGCTTTAAGGCCTATCTGGAAAAACTCATGATAAGTGGATCCGAGTACAAGGACGTGAAAACACAACAACCAATCCTTAAGAAAGTAAGAAAATCTAGCCATGCCGTAAAGGCCTCCAACAAGTGCAATATGGCATGAATATGTACATCTTCGCCCCAAGCACATTGGGGCTGTGTCTATGTCGTACACGCCTTTAATACAGCTCGATAGCACCAAAATACCCACAAATGGGCATGTTTCCAACTATAAACACTCTGCCTTCTCTCTGAAAAGCGCTTGCTACTGCAGATGGTAAAACATTCAATGCTGGAAGGAACAAAATACCAGCTGGGGTAGGCTCAACCAAGTGGCTCTTCAAGACCTAACCATGACTGTTTCCAATACCACAAAGGATTGTTTTGGCGAATGGCAAGGCCATAGGTCATTGCCATCCTGCCACTGCTAAAACGGGGGTTGTCAAAGTAAGTTAAGAGCAGGCTGTCTGAAGGCTATTTGGCCACCCTTCCAATCTTCAGCTCTCCATGTGACCATGCACATGCTGCCTAGACAGATATGTGCCGAATCAATCATTCAGAGATACGCTATGCTTAGCACAGAGAAGACAAGATGGGGTGAGGGATGGGAGGTACGGCAACCTCTGACAGACACCAGTATAGTGCAGGAGAAGCATACCATCTCCAATCTCGAGGCAACTCCAGATGGCTGACTAAGTAGTGGAGGTTAAGAATTGCAGGGAACAAGTTGGTGCAATAAACAGTCACAAAAACCCCACAATAACATATAGCAGAACATAGAGCCTATAGAGAGAGAGAGTGAGTGTGAGTGTGAGTGTGTGTGTGTGTGTGTGTCCCCAACACTGTATCCTACAGCACTGCTAACATGGAGTACAGCCTATATAACACCCTAAACCAACAGCCGTGCGTAGATGCAGCTTAACATCTTAAACAACGCCCATGCTAGTGATACTCTAGGCACATTAATGTTGTGTACTTGTGGCAGGTGAAGCAAAGACAAGGGTGTGTGGTGCTCCCAATGTCCCTGGTATAAGAAACTACGGTTTCTAATGAGAGCTTAGGAATCTGCGAAGAATGTTCCAGGTCTTTCATTTCCTGCCTTCCAGCTGAAGTCCCCAGATAGGAGCAGAACTGACTTCACTCTGGGTTAATTAGATGTTTTCAGTTTCCTCCGTGCTAATATTGACTAGTAAAACAAACAGTGTGAGCTGCAATTAGTTGTCCATTCCAGGGAAAGAGTATGAAGTTCACAACAGTGGGAAATAATTAATAAAAGGAAGGACAGGGGCCAAGGAACGTCAACTTAAACCCCAAGCCTAAACTTTACCAATTAGCCCGCCAAACGTTCCGGGCAGTAGAGAGCCGAGAGAGTGTGAGAAAGAGCAAAGAGGGTGTGTGGGAGCAGAGGATACAGGAGAGCAGATAGAGGTGATTAGAAAGACATGTCAAGACAGTCATCATAAAAGGACAAGTGCACCAACCAATAAGGGAGCTTTAAAAAGCAGGCAGCGTGTGATGGGAACCGAGTGCAGCTTATGGTGCCATTGGGAGAGTGCCAAATTTCTGGGGACCAAACAATGGCTGTAAAGCCATGTTCTGCACCAGTTGCAACTTGCAGATGGTGAGGGATGGGGTACTACCATAGTCAATATTTAATAATAAAGCCCCGACGAAAGAAGCTCTTCGAGATCTTGGGGAGGAAAGCTATGATCTTCCTCAAGAGATGCAATTGAAAACAAGCATTTGCAATGCAATAGGTCTCGCATTTACAAGAGTTTGAGCTATTAGCATTGTAATTGACAATGCCAATAGCTTAAACTCTCGCAAAGCGAGACCTATTGCATAGCAAATGCAATTTTGGAAAGCGCCCCATGCCGCGCTTTTACGTTAATGTTGGCCACACACCTTTCTTCAGACGAGCCGCGTCAAAAGATAGGGGCACGGCCGCCATTAAAGTAAGAGCGCGGTATGGGGCGCTTTTACAATAAAAAAGCATCTGTGTGCCAAGTTGACAAACAAATGTTTTTTTTTGTAAAAGTGCTCCATGCTGCGGTTTCACTTTAATAGCGGCCGTGCCCATTTCTTTAGATGCGGCTCGTCTAAAGAAAGGGGCGTGGCCGACATTAAAGTGAAGGCGCCGTATGGGGCGCTTTTACAAAAAAATATTTGAAATGCAGTCGGTCTCCTCAAACTCTCGTAAATGCGACACCTATTTCATTGCAAAGAAGCGGCCACGATTGTTCCGGGCTGCTTTGAAAGTGAAAGTGCGCATGGAGCGCTGAAAGTTGCAGGAAAGCATGTCGTACCTGCAGTAGGAGAAACTCATTAAAGACAATAGTGCTTACAGATTAAATAAGACATACCGTGTAACAGAAGTAAAAGGGTAAGTCCTCACGGGAGGTTACAAATGAAGACAAGGTGGTACTAAGGAGGGATCAACAAGCCTAATTATGAATCAGAAGCCAGCCTTAACAAAGGACAATAACACAAGCCAATGAAAATATGGGCGGTGAGTGGGCGGAGCTTCAAGTCCATACTCAAATACAGCATGCGTCGCAGAGCAGCACATGAACTGCCCAGGCTCTACCTAAAAAAGGAGGACACAGCAGTATTAGCCAGCAGAACTAAATAAAGCCCCTCATCGAACAAAGTCCACGTTTTTTTCAGTCTGGCTTCACATCGCACCTGTTGCCAGAATTCATGTGATCAACAGAACAAGAGATTTCAGAAGTAGACTTATTATTGAAAGAGGGGCTTTGGATCCATCCACATGTTGACTTCTTGGAGCACAGCATTTGATTGGGCAGAAGCTGTGCACTGCCACTTAAAGGGAGA
The DNA here is from genome assembly GCA_963921515.1 of Calotriton arnoldi. Taxonomy (NCBI): domain Eukaryota; kingdom Metazoa; phylum Chordata; class Amphibia; order Caudata; family Salamandridae; genus Calotriton; species Calotriton arnoldi. The sequence goes on from CAWUFW010003133.1 coordinate 935,771, forward strand.
ATGCTTGGATTTCACTTTTTGCTTTGAGAGAAAGCTTATGCTCAATACAGCAGGGTAACGTTGATCTGTTTATTATGCTAAAGGTAGTAGGCCCGGCATACTCACTGTGAAAAGCATATGTTACGTCAATAGGCATTTAATGTTGGAATATATTAAAGCCTGGAAACTCAAAGATAACCGTACTTGCAGAGAGTTTTGGTGTTGGTTACACCCTCTGTTAAACATGGGAATCGAAGATTCCACTGCGTACACTCAGCAATGCTACCAAGTGTATTTATTCACACAATAGTTTCAAGCACTCATCTATATATATATTTTAATTATTTGTGGAAGAATCCACACAAACGCCCCCCCTTTTCTAATTTTTATTTTTTTTCTCTCTCCACTACCCTTTTACATTTACCCTTTACAACCCCTAATGCTTACCCATCCCTACACCTTAAATCCCTTAGAACGGAGGTCTATAATCTGTGGGGTGCGACCCCCCAGGGGGGCCGTGGAGCTATAGAAAGGGGGTCGCGCATTCCCAGTCGCACTTCTGCCTGGAACTGCCTTGATCTGTAATCCAAAACCCTCCTTTATTTTCACCCCCACCTTTTCCCACTGCTGTCTTTGGGATTTCTCTGCTCTGCCCCTGCTGTTATCTGTTGCTGCTCTCCTAATTCTGTGCTGGATTGAGGAAAGCCTCCATAGGTTATCCCGGGCTCAGGCGGGGTGGGAGGGGGGGGGGGGGGGGATTGAGGTATTTGTGGCCCAGTGGAAGGCAAGGAGAGAAGTGTGCAGCCAGAGGTGAGAGCCGGGATGCAGGTGTGAGAGGGGACTGGAGAGAAGGGCTGATGATGTGAGTGAAGTGAGGAGAAGCAAGGTGAGAGACGTGGAAGAGTGGGAGGAGGTGAGAGGTGAGGAAAAAGAGAGGGTGACAGGAGACGGGATGAGAGAAGACAGCTGAGAGAGGTGAGGAGGGTGGCAAGGGAGTGAGAGAATTTGATTTAGGAGGTCAGGGATGAGGAGAAATGCAAAGTGGCAAAGGAAGTGCAGAAACACAAGAGGCGAGGCGAGTGTGAGAGAAAGATGAGGCCAGAGAGGAGGGTTACTGTTAAAGGGGGAGAGAAGATAGCTTAGAGGTGATCTGTGAGATAAAAAGAGAATTTGATGCAACATGGGTGAGGGACAGCAGGAATGGAGGAAGAGAGGAAGTACTGGGTGGGTGCTGAGGTGACACGGGAGAGGGACGTTGGTTCAAGGAGGTATGGAAGAACAAAGGGGAGATGTGAACGATGAATGGGGGGACTGGAGAGGTGTAAGATACAAATAGATGAGGTAAATGAGAAATGTTGAGGGGTGAGAGAGGTGACGGGGCCAGAGAGGCCATGAGATAAATGTGGGAGACTGTTAGGGATGTGGGGAGTGAAAAGACAGAATGGCAAGAGGTGATTAAAAGTGAAGAGAGAGGTTGAATGGGGAGAGTTCACAAGTTGTAAAAAAAAGGGTGAAAGAAAATGGCCTGCAAAGGGAGAGAGGGATCAGGGGTTGGGAGAGGTGAGAGGGATGAAAGGGAGGGGGTGGGAAGAAAGAGGAGTGGGTGAACTGCTTAACTTTTCACAAGACCACCAGGGTTTTAAGGGCCAGGTAAGCTTCTAATGTGGCGACATGTATTCCTGCAGAGTGGAAGGCCCTTCACAAAGGTTTACTAGACATCTTTCGGTTGTTTATTGCTGTATTTGGTTTCAAACTGGTACTGATGAGGTGAAATATTTGTCTAGTGTTACCGTGTTTTAAAAATATCAAAATTATAAAGCAATACTACCCCAAAATATGCCGCATCACATAGCATTATTTACATTTTCTTACCACACAATTTATTGGACCCTGCCGCATAATTTGGTCCTCCCTGCCTCATAATTCCAGTAGTCCTGACTATAGGGCAGTCTGGCAGTGCCCAAAGGGGTGACCAGTCAGGTCAGTGTGTGGGATTTTTTTGGGCTGCTTGCTGGCCTGTTTTATGGTCTAGTGGACTGTGTTTACTTTTGATTTCTGTGTAAACCTGTGGCTCCGAACCAGTCACCCACAAAACTTTGATTTGCTAATCACTGTTCAATAATATTTCCCCACCGTAAAAATGATTTGCTGTGAGAAGTGGGGGCGTTTATGGTTGTCGATGATGAGGAGAACCAAGTTTTAGAAATTTTTGTCAGGAGGGGGGTCCTTACACCTGAAAGTTTTGACAGGGGGGTCTCACCATCCAAACGTTTGAAGACCTCTGCCTTAGAACCTTTACTACCCACACCCTTACCCAACTCTGACACCCTAAAAGAACCTTTACTACCCCGTACCCTTAACCATCCTTGAACCCTAAAAAAACCATTTAAAAACGTTACTACCCAGAACCCTTACCTATCCCATGACCCTTAAAATCATTATTTTTTTTAAAGAGATAATAATTATGTAATTTAAAAAAAAAGTTACTTAGCTGTGTGGTAAAGTACCGCATGGCAAACGATTTATAAAAAAAGGCCCGCATGGTAGTTACCTGCATGGTAAAGGCATGCTTGGTAACATCCTGTGTGGTAAAGACTGTATACCCTGGCACAGGCCGCTGGAGTTGTCAGCCTGTGATAGCTGGAGGACAGGGTTTTCAGACACAGGGGCGTCCATCACGAAGGTAGGAGCTGAGTTCAACATCACATTCTCACAGCGTCTATAGCGGGGTCACCGCTCGTCAATTCACTGCATCGTTCCTTTTCCTTACACAGGCACACCTAGGGTGACCAACCGTCCATAAATTTCACGGACAGTCCGTAATTTGGATCTCACGTCCGTTGTCCGTGATGATCCCTTTTACGGACGCCTTTTGTCCGTAATTTTGGACATTGCAGGGAACAGCACTGTTCCCCTGCATGTAGCCTCAATTCCCTGATGGGGCCGCCTCACACTCCTCCTTGGAGCACAAGAGCAGCCCCACCCTGCCCTTTGTCATTCTGTATGCCGGCTGATTGCCACATACAGAATGACAATGGGCCAGTCTGGAATGCAAAGCATGGTGTGGGCCTCCTCCTGCCTCCGTCTAGGGTAGGGCATTCTGTCAGATGGAAGAAATGTGCAAAAACGCCAATGCTGCTAGGTGAGAATCCAGGTCAAGAAAAGAAGCTGGTGAAAGAAGTTAAAAAGAAGGGGCTAGAGTTCTTTCACAGTCTCATCATTTTAGAACTAATGCATTTTCAAAATTATATTCAACAAAGCCATGGTTGCTGCTTTTGTATTTTATGCAACTAACAACCATTGACAAAGCCAATAGTTCTGGCTTGTTATAGGTGTAACGTTACTTGTGTTATATATCTGGATACAATGACAGAAGAGGCAAAATACCAGTCAGGCGGTACACTATACTAAGCACAGATTTTTAGCTTAGGTGTTTTATGCCACACCCTTAATTACATCGAACACCCCCTTTTGAGAGACCTCCCAGTTTTTTCATCCCACTTAAAACCCTGGAAACAATACCATGTCACAGTCACCTCATGGCCTGGCACTGTTCATCATGCATGACTCACGACTTCCACTTTTTCAGATTGCCTATGTGCAGGGGCATAGTGAACCCTACCCCCACCCCACCCCTTGCTTTCTGCAGACAAAGGCTCAGCTCATAATTAATATGAAAAGGTGGGCGAGTGAGTAAGTGAAGGAATGGGCGGATGGCTGGATGGATTAGTGAAAGGGTGAATGGATAAATGAAAGGGTGAATGGATGGATAATGAGAGGATGGATGGATGGCTGAGTGAGTGAGTGGAAGGATGGATGAGAGAAAAGATAAATAGATGGGTGTAAGGGTAGATGGATGGGTAAAAGGAAGGATGGATGAGTGAAAGGATGGATGGATTGATAAGTGAAAGGGTAAATGGATGGACGGATGAGTGAAAGGGTGGATGTAAGGATGGATGAGTGAGTGAAAGGGAGGGTAGATGGACAAAAGGATGGACAGATGAGTGAAGGAGGGAAAGGGTGGATGGATGAGAGAAAGGATGAATGAGTGATAGGGTCAATGGATGGATTCATGAGTGGATGAGTAGATGGATGGATGGGTGGGTAGATGGAAGGAAGGATGGCTAAGTGAAAGGGTCGATGGAGAGAGAAAGGAAGGATCGATGGATGACTGAAAGGGTGAATGGGTGGAAGGATGAGTGACTGGGTGGATGGATGAGTAAGTGAAAGGATGGGTGAAAGGGTAAATAGCTGGCTGGATGAGTGGATGGATGAGTGGAAGAGTGAATGGATGAGTGTACGGATGGATAGGGTGAAAGGGTGGATGGATGGATGAGTGAAAGGGTGGATGGAGGTATGGATGAGTGAAATGATGGATGGAAGGATACATGATGGATAGGTTTGCAAATGGTTGAATATGTTTGGATATGGATGAGCTTACTTATATACTATTGTGCGAGAATTCTGATGTGTCTGTAAAACTTACCTTTTGTCCCGAAGTTTTGTCCTGAATTTTGACCTCCTGTCCTGATTTTTTGTCCTGAATTTTGACCCTTTGTCCTGAATTTTTACGCTCACAGTCCTGAATTTGCACCCATGCCAGTTGGTCACCCTAGGCACACCAAGTGACGGACAGGCAGGCCCCACCCTTCTGGGGCTGAGAGAGAGTCTGCTGAACCCAGCACGTGACCCACTTCTCCGTTTTGAAGTGAGAAAGAAAAGGGCAGCACATCACTAACGAACAGACGCCATACCATCATGCCAAGCCGAGATCCAGCCCCGGAGTCGGCTCATGTTGCAGCGGGAGTGTGGGGTGTGAAGGCCACGGCTGTCAAGGCCTCCTCCGGAGGGCATGCACAACCTGCAAGAAAGGCAGACCCCCAACGGGAACACGCCTAGGCTGCTCTAGGAATGGAGCCACTCCGATTTCAGGCTGGGCTCAGGGGATGGCAGGGGGTTATGGCCTCTGCAGCACCCTGGCAACAAAAGACGGCTCTGTCATTGTGAAAATTATGAGGGCTGCCTAACTGCATCCATGCATGGACAGGCACATTCCATGTGTAGCACTCGCAGCAGGACAGGAGTCGGCTTTGAAATTCAGAGTGGAGGGGCAAGGTTCACCAAATCCCCCCTCCCTAGCTGAAACATAAGGTCTTCCTTAAGACTCAGAGCCTCGGGGTGTGCCCTTCAAATAACAGAGGTACACAGGGGACAGAACACGCACTCTCTAGCTCATCCCTGTTAGTACAGGGATGTGAGACAGCAGCTCCACATAATTCTCTACATTAGCCAGCGCCTTTTCAATGCATTGAGTGAAGAACTTCAAATTATACTGTTACAGACAATGGCACTTCTCCAGAAAGAATCTGAAAAACCATTATGGTCACAGAAACCCATGCCCGTTTATTTCTGAACCTGTTAAACATACAACGTTGCCTGCTGTGATCCGGGGATGAACATCTCAAAATGCTGCACCTCAGAAACATAGTTTGTTGAGTCCAGGCTCGGACTTCAAACAATGACCAGACAGCGGCACTATCCTGTGGATCTGTATCATAACTAGACCCTATTCTTACACATCCCTTCTGTCTGCGTTGGCTCCTTTCAGGCGGCGCCGGGAAACCCTAGGGTAGCTGCGCGCCTTATAAAATTAAAATAACATAACATAACATGAGAGATCTGTGGCAGGCAATAAGAAAAAAAAAACTTTAAAACAAGCTATTCTCTGTCTCTCTTGTACTGGCTGCACGTTTTGGTCACATTTTAAGCACCCTATCCTGGCAAGCAGGCAATATAGGAGGATAGGTCTTGCTGTCTAGTTTTCTCCTTCTTGCATCTCTTGGTTTTCAAAGCTGCAATGTTACTGCTACTGAAGCTGCATCTGCTGTCAGAAGAGACATGGGTTTACAGCAATCCAGTCACCAGTGCATTGCTTCCATGAGCAGACAGACGACAATTTTGACGTTTCCGATCCGAAGCAATGATAACTGGTATCATGGGGTTTTTATCTTCAGGTGATGTGGGTCTTGAAGCTCAAGGATGTGTAAGTAAGGAAACCAAAGAACTTGGCACTGTTAGTCAGATGGGATGCAAACCCATCTACATTCATTGATGAGAGCGAGTTTTGCATTTGCTCAGTGTGTGGTGCATTGAGGACAAATTTGGTATTGTTTGTATTGAATTTGAAGCAAACATTAGACAGACAGGCTTGAATGTTGGAGATATACACATTGTGTGGAAATAAAGATTTTCATGTAGAGTTGTGTGCTATCAATATGTTGATGCAGTTTGATGTCCTTGCCAGCTAGATCTCTTTGGGCTCCATGTAGAAGGTGACGACGACCGGAGAGAGGACGGGGCTTTTGGTACACAACAGAGAGACCTTCCAATCTGGAGGTGTCCCATCTGGAGAAGCTCGACTCATTTCATGAGGTGCAACTTAAGCACCAGGAATATATATGCTACAAGCACATTCTGGTGAAGGGGGTGATGGGCAGGACTTGGTGGTCAACAGAGACTAAGGCTTCAGAGAGATCTAAGCTAATGAGAGGATGCACTGCTGCTGTTGGTGGTGCAGAGGTCATTGCTGATCACTTGCATGGTGGCGGTCCTCCCAATGCGGTCTGACCTAGATCAGTCCTGTGGAGGCTGTTTGTCTTGATTTTCTTGTGTAGCGCAATGGTAATGGACTTTTCAAAGATTTTCTCTAGAAGGGAAAAGTAGGTGGTTGGGTGGTAATGAGCTAGGTCATCTAGGTCTAAATTGTGCTTCTTCATTAAGGGCAAAGTTATCTCAATCTATCTTCACAGAGGGACATGATGGTGTGAGTGATGATATGAGTTGGAGTGATGGTGTATGCACAATGGTATAATGGACTGTGGTGGTGTGAAAGTGGATGTGTCTTGGTGGGATGTGTATAGATGGTGTGTAGATGTGTGGAATGGTGTGTATGTTTTTGTATGGTGGCACGTGTGCAGTGTTGAGATGTATGATGTGATGACTTATGTGATGTAAGTCAGTGGTCGTTTAATACTGCTTGTTGGTGTGTCTATATCTGTGTGCTAGTGTGTATAAGTGTGCCTCTAATGAATTAAAGGTCTCATACTGGAAGGTCTTCAGTGATGGCGACCAAGGCTATAAACCTCTCCATGGCTTACTGGTCTCCCTCTGGGAAAAAGCCGGTGTCAAGCCCACGTTCAAGTTCCTGCCACCTTTTTTCTGGAGTTTTGGGTGTATAAGAGGCCCCTGTTGCTCCAACATTACAGTGCATTCATTATGTAAAGCAAATCACCACGCTGCAATGCGATACACTGCAATGACAGACAGCACTGTTTTCTGGCAGCTCCAGAGATTCGGCACAGGCTTGTCACCTCTGCTCCTCCTGGACCCTACTTCTGCCAACATCTTCGCACTCTTTCGTGGCTTTCCCACTAGATCGGAGGTTCATAGAAATGGACTTTTACACTCTGCTGTGCCCCAAAGAAGCTGAACGCTGAACATGCAGCAGGCCGAGATGTGGAATAATTGGAGCCCCCACTGAACTCTTGCCCTGCCCGCGGAGGCCAAAATATTCCGAAAAACAATACTCTTAGGGATATGAGTGAGATCGAGCCGAAACGAAAGCATGAGCGTTTATTTTTACAGTTTAACTTAAATTGAAAACTGAACACGCATGGAAAGCGATGGGTGGAGGAGATGGGGGAGAACAAAGAGAGGGGAAAATGGGCAGCAGGAGGAAGGGAGGAGAATTAAGGGCGAGCTTTCTAAACACACGGAGAGAAGAGGGAATTAATGAAAGCTCTTTCCCAAAACAGGCAGCGGAGGAATGTTGAGACCACGTCCTTTTCACCAGACCAGGTATTCATCTGAGCGTCACCACAATGAGGCCTGTTGATCTTTTATTAAAAGTGAATTAAGGGCGCCTTCCTTCTTAAGATACCCCCCGCCCCCTCTCGAAACTCCAAACAAACACAGGCTGCTTCCACTTGCCCCAGACGCCTATTGAAGGCAGAGTTGGGGGGGGGGCGCTAAGGTCGAGAGCGGGCTGAATTGAAGTCGGGCCTTGTGTAAGCAGGCACCGGCGTAGCCCAGCAGGCCGTGAGACGCCCAGCAATATTACCCAAACACTTCAGTGTTATTCTCAGGACCCGGAGCCTTCAGGAGCGCCCGGAATACAAGATCAGGCAGGGACAGAGCTTCCATGTGCCATGTGCATCACATCAGAAAGATGCAAAACGCGCACTTCCACCTAGATCTGCTCATTTCATCCTTTGTTTGGGCCCAAGAAGTATGTGTTCCTACGCCTGGAAACGGAAAATAAATCGATACGTGTCTTACTGGTGCTCGGGTATCAAGACAATGTGCCTTCATATGTGTCACAAAAAGTGACAGGGAACTTGCTAAGCTGAAAAGTATCTTTATAAAAGAGGAACACATTATACAAATATTCAACTCTTCAGTAAAGGTTCTTGGGGAAGGGCAGGGCTTTAAGTCGGACGAAAAAACTGGTGAGTCTCAGAGGGGCGTGACCGATGTAATTCAGGGCGTGGCTTAAACCATTAAAGCTAAACATCTGTGCTTAGCATAGTGTGCTGCCCGATTGGTATTTTGCTGCTTCTGTCATTGCATCCAGATATATAATACAGCAAGTGACATTACATCCTATAACAAGCAAGGGCTATTGGCTTTGCCAATGGTTGTTAGTTGCATAAGATAAATAAGCAACAACTACAGCTTTACTGTATATAACAAAAATGAGAAAATGATGAGAAAAAGTGATGGAAGGAATGCTTGAATTAATCTCAGCCACTGATAATTACTCGGGCCACATCCCAGTCCATCATTATTTTGCACACCATGCACCTCAGTTCGAACCCAGCCATATCCTAACCAGTCCTGACCCTGCTCCAATGGGAACGGTCCAGATTGAACTGCCAGGCATGGTCCTCCCTGATTTGTAAAACAAGTAACCTAGGTCCAGTTTCGCCCTAGTTGGGGCTCATCAGCCAGGTAAAGCTTGGTTTCAAACTATTTCTGGACGGTTATAAGCTATACCTTGGACCCTTTGACTTTATCTGAAACTGGGAGGAGGTCGCAGATTACACTGGGAGTAAAGATTAATACAGTACTTGGTGCTCAGACTAGGATTCTGGCACATAAAACTTAATTAATGTTACTCGGTCAGGATGGACCCAAAGAAAAAATACCCTCACAGAAAAAGTGGCACTGCCAACAAGTACATTTTGATTGGCAACCTCATTATAAAAAAAAAGTATGGCAGAGAGGAAAGGTCTATGTCTTCTCTGCCCAATACCATCCTCAGACTCAGCTTTGATCCTTTGCATGGAATTACTGACTGTTTGGCAAACACATAAGTAAACATTCTGTCACCATTAGAAAGAACACACTTGTTTGTCCAGGCTGGTAGAAACAACGTAGCAGGCAGCAGAGTCAGGAAACCACCTGAAGCTTCCAGAACAAGAACAACAGCGTGGAAGCCTGGGGTTCGAAAAGCCAAGGAAGAAAGACTTGTTGACACACATTTAGAGCAGTTCTACACTCAACAGCAAACCTCTATATCCGTTTGAGGCACTGAACAAAAAGGGTCATGTGTACAATCTAGTATTTGCATTCTTCAGAAATTTCAAAGGATAAAGTGAAAAAAAGTTTCTTAAAACTTCCAGATTATTCAAAATCTCACTTACAAATTAAGAAACAGGTCGCGAGGAGGGTTTGGGGACATTGGGGTGAGAATCAACACAAATTTATTGTATAGCTGATTTATTATGTATAAAATTAATAAACCCATTAAAAAAAAAGAAACAAATGCATTTAAATTATTAAAAATCCTGTAAGAATGTATTCAACCATAATGTGCTTATAAAACCAAGGCATTCAGCTTACGTGTTTTACACAAATACCTTTCCAGGGTGCTAAATCAAAATTTCATGTTTCATAAAAACGAAGATTTATAATCAAAGGAATTCAAACATGACTGACACATTTGAAAATGAACAGTATTTCTGGTCCAGATCTAATCACTAGGTAGATATTGGGGTACCACTCTTCAAAGGATGGTATAAGTCCTGTAACATCCAGTGCCAGTCACATCACAGTTACCCCTCAAAACGTCACCCTTCAATAGAGAATTACCCTAATTTAGAAAAAGAAAAATAGTCAAGGCTGAAGATAGGGTTTGCTACACCAAGTGATCCTCGACACCCAGGATACTAAGACATTGCACAGGCTCAATCTACTTCCACAGCACTGAGACCGCTGACACTTTGAGAGCTGCAACAAAATTCAATGAAGACCCAGCCTTGGATAAACATGTGAAACAGGGACTTGAGCCGAGTATGTCAACATGTGGGCTTCTTAACAGCCAGTCATTTTCTGCATGTGCTGCTATGAGGGACGTTAGGCATGGTTCCTTACGTTCCAAATGTTGTCAAACTACTGCTCTTGCCTCTGTGGGCAATAGTCTCCATGAACAAATAGTCCTGGAAAAACACATACTCTGATTCTGGGTGGTATCTTGGGCCAGGCACTGCACTGGAGTAACTAAACCATAAACCAAAAATATCCACACTTTGTCTCCAACCTTCCAACTCCACATTTGTTACTCTATGGTTCTGGTCAAACCTGTCCTCGTACTCTTTTTGGTACTCCATTATTGTATTCTGTGTTTGCTCACTCAAACACAAATCACCTTTTTTTTTTGCTTCAGTCCCTCAAATTTAGGTGCCACAAACCTCTAGACACCTCAGTTCCTTCATGTCCATTTTTCCTCATCTCCTTCACCTAACCCACAGTGTGCTCCATCCCCTCAATTATCATAATGACATTTTTCAAATTAGGATTTCTTGCCAGAAGCTTTTCTTGATCTTTAATATCATTCGTGCATCTCACCAGCTGGTCCCTACTCAATGAATCTGTCAAATCTCCAAAGTCACAGGTTCTGGCAAGATTTCTCAAGGAAGACACAGTTTCCTAAGCTTTCAGTTTTTCCTTGCTGCCTCACAAAAAACGTATGCCTCTCCAATACGACATTTATCTGTGTACCAAAAGGTTCTTCTAACATCTTAACAGACATTTCATATACATCCCTGGGTTCGCCTTCAGCATTTCCCACAGTTAATTTCTTCAGACTTTCATAAACATTCCATTCCCCCACACCCAGGTTATGTAGCAATAGACCCCATTTCCTGGATGCAGATAACTTTTCTCCACCTATGGCCACCAACGAGGAATCAAATAATTTCTTCCATCATGCCAAGGTAACATTGGTTCACCCGCATCACTCAGAAATTGAAGAGGTTCAGTCATTCCAGTCACTGCCATCATGAACAAAAAGAAATAACCAAAATAACGAATCAAAACAAGTAAATAACACAATTAAGATAATATTCTAAAATAACAAACCAGTCCTCAGTTTCCAACTCTTAAAGATGCTCGTAATTCACTTGTCTTTCCCAGACAGTTGCATAATAAACAATTATCATTCTAGTCACTGCATCTCTTCCTTCACATGGATGACAAAAAAACGCATTACTACGACCCCAAGGTATCCGCTCGATCGGTAACTGTCAAGTGATAGGAAAAGCTACTCTTCTGTTGGACAACGACGTACACTTCAGGCATGAGCAAACACCCAATGCAACATGACAGCTACACAGCGTAATGACGTCATCACAGTGCGTGTCTTTCCCAGTACGATGCGTAGAGAGGTTACGCCTCAGGTTTCCAGATTAGCACCAGCTTCTAAATCGGCACAGTGAACACTGGCGCTTGGCCGCTTCACATGCCTCTTCACGAGAACAAAAGAAGCCGCAGTCAGACCTTCGCGCAACTTTTAAAGGTAAACGCGCTTGACTCTCTCAACTGCAGCGTACCGATGTACTCGCAAACTCTCAAAAGTTTCCTTTTCTGCAGAAATCGTAAACACAGGGCCTGGTGTTGCTTAAAACTCACCCCCTGCACAAGTCAAATGTCGCCAAATTTCTTCTGCAATGTTCCACACGATGATTTCTTGAGAAGAAAAGCATTCCTGGACATTTGAAGTAAGGAGGAGACTTCGAGGTAAGTTAAAAGAGGTTTTATTTTCAGTAGTGAAGCACTCACGACCGAGCGCTCCCGCTGCGTACCAGGATCTCCGCCAACTGATTAACGTTGACAGAATCCTGGCACGCATCGTTCAGAGCCCGAACGTGGAACCAGGTTCAAACAATGCATAGAGGGCGAGACACCCTTGCGCTGGAGACAGCGCGAGGATGCCTCCAAGTAAAGCTACACATTACAACTTCTCCCCCCCCCCCCCACAAAGAACAAATTGACAGGTGAGCAAGAATGCAGAAGAAAAACATGTTAAGATAAAGAATGGTAAGCATAACTTGAAAGTAAATGCAAAAGAAGTTACGAAAAGTCCTGGTTACAAATTCATGACAAAACAATCATTGAACCTGGAAGGTAATATTCTATGACGAGACCCCAAATCACCAGTTCGCAAAGGAACATCTCCGGAAGTCGAAACAACCTTAGGGTCAAGACTGTTGTGCTGGCTGACGTGTGAGGTTGAACATTGAAAGGCAAAAACTCTCCCAGTATTACATTCTCGCACAGGTGGTGGCACACCAGAAGTAGGATCACGCAACCAGCTAGTCCAGTCACAATGTTCAACCTCCTGTTTAGAAAACTTGAGTAAAGAACTAACCTGTGAGTCAGAGAGATGCACAAGCGATCTTTTATTCCACCACCCCTTACTGCCAAGGAGCGCTGAACCTTTACTTACATCGGTGACCTGAACAGGAGCGGAAAATTTAGACAAGCCCTTAGGAACTTTTTGGGGATTTTTGATAAGAACCCAATCGTTGACTTTTAAATCCATATTATTAAAACTTTTCCCTGAATCATGTAGACTTCATAAGATTCCGCTTATGCAACCCACGAGACTCAAGACCTCTGTTATAAGGGCCACGCTTATCGTGTTTGTTTTGCAACCAATTGGGACACAAAATGGTGTGGGCATTTCTACCCCTCAAAAGCGTAAAAGGTGGAACTCCTGTAATCAGTGGGGAGAAATATTATAAGACCATAATTTAGCCTCAACAAAACCTTGAACGTCTTCACCAGACGAAAGGGCTGCTTGAATGGCGTCCTTAACTAACCTGTTCGCCCTTTCGACCAAACCATTAGACGCTGGGGAATACAAAGCAGCTTTGTAATGAGTAACATCATTTTTTGCTAAAAATGTACACATCTTATGCGAGACAAAATGGGTACCATTGTCAGTTATGATAATAGAAGGCGAACCTTCAACAGCAAAAACATTCTTCAAGAATTTGATGGCATTAGAGGCTGAATTACAAAACATATGATAAATCCATTTAGCATGGTAGTCAACCATCAAAATGAGGAACTTGAGGTTATGAGGTAAGACATCATAAGGTCCAGAGAAATCTAAACCAACCTTGTCCCAAGGTCTGTTGGGAAAAGGAACAGGATGCAATGGTGTACTCATCAACTTCCATTTTTTATCTGACAATAGACATTCAGCGCATGAATCAACACAAAATTTGACCTGGGATTCCAAGGATGGCCACCAATAGTACAACTTAATCAGTCGAGAAATTTTGGTAACGCCTAAGTGACCATGGTGTGCAGATTTAATGATGTCTTCCCTGCGACTTGACGGAGGGACAAAAGATTCATGCCGCATGACCATGCCATTGACGAGGGACAACTCAGATGCCACCATGGCAAAAGCTTTCAACTCACCAGAAAGCTTTCTGCTCTCTGGGCACCCTTGACAATGTACTCCATGACCTGTTTGAGAATTTAATCTTTGCTGTAAGCCTCTGTTCAGTGATGTTAGGGCATTCCTTGATAGCGTCTAAGGCTGCCACCACAACACATTCTGTGTCTTCAACATCCTCAACTTCAGAGTCATCATGAAAAGCCATACGTGAGAGACAGTCAGCCCTGAAATTCTTACCACCAGAAATATGTTTAATGGAAAAGTGAAACTCTTGCAACCGCGAAAGTAACCTAACCAATCAGGCAGAAGCTTTGCCAAGCCCTGTACCATTAAGTAAATGTGTAAGGGGTTTATGGCCAGTAAAAAGTTCAAATTCACGTCCCCAAATGTAATTTTTCAAATTTATCAATTGTCCAAACACACACGAGGGCCTCGCGTTCAAAAGTACTGTAATGTGTCTCGGAGGGTTTGAGCATTCTTGAAGAAAAGGCTATGGTGTGGTTCCTTTCCAGATACCCATTGACCTAGGACTGCACCCAACCCTGTGAGACTGGCGTCCACCATGATGAAACATTTAGACCCATCTTGAAAAGCATGTAAAGCAGGTGCCTCAACAATGAATTTTTTTACTTGGTTAAATGAAGACGAGACTTCGTCAGACCAGACAAATTTTGAACCCTTGCGCAGGAGGGCACGTAATGGTTCAACTGTTTGGGCATAACCCTTAACAAATCGTGCGTAATATTCTGCTAATCCCAAAAATGACCGAAGGGTATCTTTGTTTTTGGGAGGAACAGAATGAATAATGGCTTTAATAAGGGACAACTTGGGTTTGATGCCCTCAGAAGACAAAGTGTGACCCAAGTAATACAGTTTGGCATTTGTCTGTCCTAATGGTCATGTGCCTGCTTCATCCAATTTACTCAAAACTTTAGTCAAACTGTTCAAGTGTGATTCCCAATTTTCTGCAAACACCAGGATATCATCCTGATAGGCCTGGACCCTCGGCATGTCTACGAAAAGATTATCCATCAACTTCTGAAAGACACTAGCCGTGGAGGCCAGGCCAAAAGGTAATCTGAGATACTTGTAAACCCCGAAAGGTGTGAAAAATGTGGTGAACTCTTGAGAATCCGCTGTCAAAGGTATCTGGTGATAGGCTGAACGGAGGTCAATGATTGAAAAAAACGTTTCCCCCCCCAAACTGGCAAGAAGTTTGTGAATCTTGGGAAGGGGATGACAATCAATCAAGATGTTTTTATTCAAAGTGCGTAAGTCAGCACATAACCTGACCTCCCCAGATTTTTTCCTGACGATAACAATGGGAGATACCCGTTCTGAGGAGTCACACGGTGCAATGACCCCTTCATCACACAATGACTTGAGAACTGACTTGAGCTCATCCCTAGCACTAAGGGGCAAAGGACGTACCTTGTGAACAATGGGTTGGGCACCTGGCCTAAGTTTAATTTTATGTTGAAAACCTTTAACAGTGCCTAATTTGTTTGAAAATAAATTAGGAAACCGGTCCAAAACTTTTTTGACATCTAGGGTATGGTCTTCAAGACTTAGGCAATCCACTTCATTTTGTTCATCCGCTAAAAACCCAGCTCCAGTATAGCCTTGAGAAACATCTCCCAGAGCAATGGGGTTATCAGAGCCAGGAATGAGAAGCAACCCCATTTTAGCAAGATCTTGCCAACCAACTATGTTGCGTCCCTTGACTGCAACATAGACTTTTGTAAAAATTGATCTACCTAAACATTCCAACCTTGAATTAAAGTAACCCAACATTTCAATATCAAATTCGCCGAATGCTTTGGGGTTGACATCTGTTTGAGTTAAGGTAATAGAACCTTGCCATTTATCAAAAAACATGACATCCGATAATATCGTTATAGGCGAGCCAGAATCAGCCATAATTGGGATTTCTACTTAACCAAATAACGCAATATCTAGAGGACCTCTGACATAATGACTGTTAAATATAGAATTGCATTCAACTGTTAAAAGCAGATCATGTAATTGCTCTGTGCAGTCATCAAGAGTCTCAGAAAATTCTACACTGTTGACTCTTGTAGCTTTTTTAACAGATCTACTGACACCTTGAAAGTGGCCTACTTTTTTACATAATACACATCTTTTCCCTATAGCTGGGCACATGGGGTAATTGCTAAGATGTGACTTCGATCCACACCTATAACAACTTGTGTTACTCTTTCTTATCAATTGTTTAGCAGGTTTGTTTAGGTTCACGGCATTGACGCAGTCTCCAGTTTCATGTGTAGAGGACTTGACAATGTTGGAAGATTGATCATTCTGAAGAGTTTTGGAGGTGATAATGGATCTCTCAATGCTATTGGCAATATCAATAGTTTCCAGGAGTGTGGGTTTCTTGCAACGAAGGAGGCGTTCTTGAATTTTCCTTGAAAACCAAGAGAAAAAGAACTGATCACGAATGTAAATATCAAGATTCGCTTCAAATTCACAAGTGGAGGCTAAGACCCGTAGTCAAGCGATGTATTAGTCTACAGATTCGTCAGCACGTTGTTTTCTCCTGAAAAAATTATGTCTCTCTAGCATAATATTTGGCTCTTGGTCATAATGTCTTGCCAAACGAGCTAACGCCTCTTTGTAAGAATCCCAGTGCTCTGCATCACCAGCTTCTCCTAGGGGTGTTTGGAAAGGGGGCAAATTCTCAAAAACATATTGCGCAGAAAGTCCTAAGCAACCATAAAGAATTGCAACTTTGCGAGCAGGTGAAAACTTTACTGCATCAATTGCTACAACGTGATTTTCAAATGCTTTTACCAATTGTCGCCAGGGAATACTGGGTTTACCTGGATGCTGCAAGAAAGGAGGCGGTTGTTCAAACTGCTGAGAGGTAGCCATGGATGAAGACAATGAGTCTGGGAATATTCAATATTAAACATGTAAAAGAAAAACAAGTGGAAAGTGGAAAGTACTTGTAAAATCTGCAAAGCTGTTGTTAATGCAATAAATGTGAAAATGCAAGAAAGCAACAGTTTAGTCCATCAGTTCTTATGCTTTTAAAGGCAGGTGAGCCTGTCACCGAAGTTTGCAGGCACAGAAATAAATAAAGGTGAGCCTATCACCGAATTTGAAGGCTCCAATTTATAGGTTAGCAGTAACTATTAAACAAAGAAAATAAGGTGTGCCTGTCACCGTAAGCGTAGACAGGCTGGGTCCTACCTGTATCAAGATACCCTGGCAAACCAATCCAATATGGCCGCCTGCGTGAAGATGTGATGACGAGGCAGGGCTGTAAGATTGAGCGTGTGGGCAGCCCAATCAAATATGGCCGCCCGCGTGATGACGCAGTGACATCTCTCGTAGGTTGAAGAGACAATGACGTCACGAGGAGGGGCAGCTCCAAAGCTCCGCCGGGAACGCTGCAAAATGAGGAGACTGCTGCTGTGCCCTGTGTAAGAAGCTGGAAGACAGTGGAGCAGGTCGTTTGTCCGAAGTGAGTCAGGAGACAGCAAAGGGAGGCGCTGTGCTGCGCGTCGAAGTATTTTTGAAGAATTGGCCGGTGGGTGCTGAATGCGTGGGCTCCTCCGGTCGTCGCCAAATGAAGTAAGGAGGAGACGGGAGACTTCGAGGTAAGTTAAAAGAGGTTTTATTTTCAGTAGTTAAGCACCCACGGCCGAGCGCTCCCGCTGCGTACCAGGATCTCCGCCAACTGAATAACGTCGACAGAATCCTGGCACGCATTGTTCAGAGCCCGAACACGGAACCAGGTTCAAACAATGCATAGAGGGCGAGACACCCTCGCGCTGGAGACAGCACGAGGATGCCTCCAAGCAAAGCTACACACTACAACATTTCTTGTAGTTTTAGTAGAATGTTTATTAGGTTCACAGAAGAGCAACACCAAACAGACCTTTCCATGCAGGTTCCTTACCAACTGATCATGTTCACCAGTTTCAACATAAAAAATCCAGATGACCTAGCTACTAATCCATTCTGGAACTAGGAAGCAAAAACATGTACAAACCTAATCACAACATATCCCAGCACAGGATGCACTAATTTACCCAGAGAAAACCATAGACAGACTGCACTTACTTAACCACAGTAATCGTGGAGTGAAAGCACTTACTGCCCTAGAGGCAACTCCGGACAGTTTCAACTCGCTATTATTCCAAGAACCATAGGCAATCTGAATTCATTACCACATAAATAACGTTGACCAGGCGGCAGTCACTGCCACAGAGGCAACCTCCTCTTGCGGCCAACAGCCATTGACAGGTCACACTTGCCTGAGAAACTACCAGGCAGCTGCACTCCCTGGCGTGGAGGCAGGCTTGTGCATGCTGAAAACTCTGCCTCACTGCTCTCTACCCAATAAAAAAAATCTTAAACAAGCTGGACCCACATCCATATCCTGGAGTGGTGCACACACTTCCCCCCTCATAGCTGACACGCCTATGATGGAAGACAGATTGCAGGTCATGCACAAAGTACAATTTTCGACAGGCTGTCCCATCTGCACATATTTCTGGATTCGTCCATGCAATGCCGAACAGGTCGCAGAGTTCCATCAGGGAGCACAACCAGCCCAATTGTCCCATCTCTTGCTGTATAGGCCTGGACAGGCTACTCTCCTGTCAGAGAGCGCCAGACTAGATCTTATCATTGTTTCATAATCCCACAGAGGCTGTAGTCCATGTCCCACAAAACAGACTGTCTGTGGTCAATTCCACCCAGTCATGCATTAACTTTAGTATGTGCCCCACAATCCGGGACAGGCTACACTCCCATGCTGTATAATCCCATAATGCTGCATGACATGTACTTTAATTCTAACCTGCAGCCAGGGGCAGAGTGAGCCGCTGCCACAGACTAAATTCATGCTATACAGTCACATGGAAACTGTACCACGGGCACACAACATTCTATGCTGTGAAGTCCTGAAAGGCGCTGAAGCACCACAGGCTACCATCCCTACCTCTGGTTGCATAGAGTTGAAAAGCCATGAATGGTTCTTTGTTTGGGCTGGACACGTCCTGACGCCAGACCACCTCCATCCTCCTGCAGAGGCATGATGGGCTCCGCTTACTTTGGCCTCCACCCAAGTCTAGAGAAGGTCTGCATTCACACACATTCTCAGGACCCCCCTGAGAGAGATTGCAGTGGAGGTAACCACGGTTCAACCTAGCCCACAATTATCATCGCAGAGTAGTATCACAGGTCATCAGTACCATTACACAGTATCAGAATCCACGGTTACTATGAGAGCAAACCACAGGCTTCAACTCACATCACAGACTATCCCAGCCCACAAAGCTGATAGTGGCCCAGCCAAACGTTTAGAGCCGATAGTATCGTAGCCCTCACTCACAGATTTGAGAGCTCCCAAGTCCCAAGCCCTCACATCACAGAACACAGCCAAGGCCACTATTCACAGAGCTGAGAGTATTATAGCACATTGATCCAAGCAGACAGCATTCTACCTCGGTACTCGCACAAATGAAACTAGTACATCCCACTGCTTACAAGGCTGGCAGTAACATAACCCACAACTCCAAGCACACCGTATTGCAGTCCACTACTCACATTAAATATATACTAGGTCAGAACTGAAGTCGAGAGTGCTCCAGGAAACCACTAGGATCACAGAAAAGCTCAGCTTTCTGCTCCCAAGGATCACAGCAAGTTATCACCGCCCCATCAACTATTCAGATCAGAGTAACACAACCTGTTGCAGGAGATGGTGCTCTTGTATCCTAGCATGCGGTCTTACCCCTCTCACAAACCAGGCACCATTGGTGCAAATGGATTAAGGTGGGAAGATAGGCATGCCCTACCTACTCCGTCACTGGGCATCCGTGTCCCAGGATCGGTTTCTGAAAGACAGCTCCAATGATAGGGTATAGTTTGTGGGAGAAGAAGAGCTCTGGGTGCAAAATAATACGTTACTAGCTTTTTATAGTTTCTGAATTATAATCATTATAAAGGAAATTAACATATGAAAATTACAGATAACAATTTCCATACAACCTGCTGCTTTAATGTGCAATAATATTAAGCAGTGCGCAAGGAAGACGCCTATTACCTCCTACCTCATTCTAACTGTTACAAATTATAATAAACCTATCAAACAATCGTTCTGCCAAGACAGTAAAAGCATTTATCAAAATTGTTTGCTCAAGTCCAACACATCTACGTGCATTAGTCTTAATAAAGTGAGCAGTTGGTGTCTAGTTCAGGAACTCAGCACATCATGTTCTGCACTTCTCCTGGCTCTCCTCACTCTAATAACTGTGCTTCCACAGATAAACAAGATGCAGAGCGAGAGGCACTGCATCAAATGTTATCATCACAAGTTGAATGAATAAATGAATGAATGAATGAATACATGAATAAATGAACGGACTGAATCTCGATGGTTGCAACCCAGAAATGGACAAACAACAATAAGAAATGCAGAGAGAGAAAAAAAACATTTTTGCAGTACACACAAAATAATAATTGCAGCCTGAACTATGAAAAACAATGTTTTTCATTAATAAGAAAGGAGATGCTTTGGGGGGCGTTGCCAAGCGAGGCTTGATGGCGGACGCGTCTGCTTAGAGCTCTGCACGGCGGCCCGACTAATCGTCAATTATCAATGCCTGCGGAGCCCCGCTGAACCGCTGAGAGCAGGGCCAGAGGTGGGGTCCCATGCGAGGACCTCTCGACATTTGAAATTGGATGCAGTGAAGCGATTTCCCAGCGGTAAGCGGGCACGGGAGGAGCGAAGCCCGCAAGCAACATGGCCGCGTCTGCGTCCCATCAGTAAGTCCCGGGAAGCCCAGCACAGGGCCGGCAACATTGCGGCACCACATCGACAGGCAAAGCGGTGAGAAGGGGAGGCCCCCTCGACACTCTAACTGGTCCCGAGGTGCCCTGGAGAGTGGGGGAAAAGGGGCTAGTGGCAGGCCCCAGCCGCGAAAACACAAACGCGAGCGCGGCTCAGCGGGAGGGCGGCCTAGCAGGCAGGCTGTGAACATCACCTTGCACCGCGGGAGGGGCCCCTGAAATTCGGCACAGCGCAAGTATGCTGGAAAGCCTCACCTGTGGGCTCCACAGACGGCGCCGACCAGAGCAGATAACTTCTCTTCTCCCCTCCCCCCCTCAGAAGCACCGGCCCGGTTCATACGGCGCCAGGCCTTGAGGCGCAGGTCGGGAAGACCGAACAACTGATACAAGAGTCCAGCTGGGGAGGAAGGACGCAAGCAGCGGCCCAGAAGGGAGGAAACACCCCCGCAACACCACTACTTGAGACCAGAAGACATTAGGGTTGCGGCGCCATTACTCAGCCTAAAACGAGTGCCGGTTTGGCAGCAAAACCAACGCGCCCGCATTAATGAAGGCTCGCCTGAAGCCCCAGTAGCGTCCCGGGGCGAATCAACGAGCCCTGGGGCCTGAAGACAGCGAACCGGACCTGCCCAAAACCCAAAGAGGGCCAGAGAAGCAGGGGGAGCGATCCTTTCTCCCCCCCCTCCTCCCCCCCCAGCCGCAGTCGCCAGAAGAGGGAGAGTGACTGGCACCGGCGGAGGGAGGGAAGCCATAGATGCGGCCCAGCGGGAACGCGGCTTGATAGGCAGGCGTCAAAACCCTCACACACACCCCCGGAGGTATCTCTGAAGTCCAGCAGAACACAACCGCACCGGGAAGCCTCATTTGATGGCGCCATAGACGACACCGGTCTGGGCTGATGACTCCTGTTCCCCTCTTCCCTTCGCCCCCCCCACCCCCGAAGCACCGGCCCCGATCACACGGCGCCAGGCCTCGATGCGCAGGACTGGAAGACCCGGCAGCCGGCAAACCGGTAGCAGCGTGGGCCAGGGAGAGGGGGAGATAGCGGCAGTCCGGGGCGGGAACTGCTACTACGCCCCCCGTAGAGAAGGGAGGAGTGCGACACCATTAACAGACCTGTGGCGGACACCGTGGAGCCCGCCCCACTGAAGACACGCCTGCAGTACCAGTGGTGTCCTAGGTCGAGTCAGCAAGCCCTGGGGCCCGCAAGTGGTGAAGTGGACCGGCCCAAGACCTAAGGGGAGATATCGTAGCACTGGCCCCAGGAGCAGCGGAGTCGTGGGTGAAGTAGCTCCGACCTTCCAGGGACCGAGGGCTCCCGATCGCATGGCGCCAAACATCGACATCGAGGCGCGCGATATGGCAGTGTAGCGGCCCGACACAGAGCTAAGAGACAACAAAGGGAATCCAAAGGCCGACCTAAGTGAGTGATGCTACCCCATCGCCAAGAAAAAGGCAAAAAGGACTAAGAGACGAACGGAACTCATAGGCAAGGAATGAGTGACCTGCCAAGTGCAATACACAAGACATTACAATTCGAAATCTGAGCACAAAGGGGCCGGTTGACCTGGAACGGTGGACTTTGAGAATAGCTGTAGGAGGCCTGCGGGCAGTAATAGCACACAGTACGAGGAAGACAGCGACCGGGTCCCAAGAGAGGTAGTAGCTGCGAATAGCCGACGTAGCGCCACTGGTGCAACGCAGAAGCGCGCAACGACATTGGGGCCCCGCGGTGGATCTGACGAAGCCTAACAGGAACACTGGCTCATGAGCGGCTGCAAAGGCATAAATATAACTAGAACATCTGCAGCCGACACCGGTAATACTCGTGAGAACGACGTAGAGAAAAATTGGGGAGAGGCGAGAGAGACATATAGAAAACAATCACTGCCCAATCACAAGCAGTCTTAATCCGGCACCTGCAAATATTCTGGCACTGGCCGCACAAAATATGTGGCGTCAGCGCAACATAGGGGCCTCGCAAACCCCGGCCCACACGAGACAGTCCTCCCCAGAAGTCAAGACCACTCGCTCAGAAGGGGAGACTACACACGCAGCGACTATGTCGGAGAAATTGGATAAGGTTCTGGCGGCCATTGAACACTCTAGAATAACTATGGAGGACAGATTCGGAGCACTGGCCACGGACCTCAATCTACTTAGAGATGACCACCACAAATTAGCGGAAAAAGTGAAGCAAGGGGAAAAAACACTCCAAACAATCGAGCCCCAAGTGCATTCACAACAAGAAACCCTGAACGACCTACAATCAAGAGTGAAGATCCTGGAAGACAAGACAGACGACTTGGAGGGGCGCTCCCGTCGCAGCAATATAAGAATCCTGAATTTATCAGAAGGAGCAGAGGGATCCGATCCCATAGGGTATATCGAAACGTGGATCAAAACGTTCACTCAGGCGACGGACCTGACCCCTTTCTTCTCGGTAGAAAGGGTGCACCGGGTCCCTGCACGCAGACCACCTCCGGGATCCCCGCCCAGGCCGTTCCTACTGAAATTGTTACACTACCGAGACAGAGATGCTGTACTCCGAGCCACCAGACAACAGGGGCCGCTCCGGGTCGAAGACAAACAGGTCATGTTGTTTCCAGATTACTCCCGGGCGGTCCAAAGACAACGTGCATCTTTCCTGGAAATCAAGCGTAATCTACGACAAAGGAACATACAATATGCTCTCTTATTCCCTGCCCGTCTTAAAATGATACATGAAGGCACCACAAGCTTCTTCACGGACCCTAAGGAGGCATATGACTGGGCAGAACAGCGATTACCAGGACTAGACAACCGCGGCACGACACAGAGACATTGGTCCTCCAGAAATCAACGTCGGCAATACAAAAGGGTCACCCTAAAACAACTGAGCTCGCGACCTGGGACCACTACGAGGAACTCCCCAGATCTGGAGCAAATAATAGCAGAACGCAGGAAGGCACTACAAGCGGCAGCAGAGTTGGGCCCGACAATGGAAAGTTCGGATAGAGAAAAAGGCCCACACATCTTCACGTCAGAAGAGGACATTAGCGATACAAACACTTCCCGAGATGGCTCAATCACCCCTCCACTGGTAACTCCACAAACTGCGGACACGCTGGTCTGATCGATGTTATAGAACAGGGTAAAGGCACAACGGTGCACCCGCTATAGCCCAAGTGCCCAGTAAATGGACATTGTCACGGTAATGAGGAACGACACAGCTAATCGAGCTGAGAACTGCTGGACTCTTAACCCTAAAACAGGTAAAACATGCGGGGGAGGGGGGACCCCTGCCGGCATCACGTTTATATCTTTACACTGCGGGCGGCCTTGAGGACCGCGGCTAGCAGAGGAGAAAGACCAACACCCCTCAACCAACGCACTAGCGAACGTGCATAATGTTTAGTTTGGACGTACCGCCCCGAGTGATAGGTCCTTTTGGTTGGGAGTACTCCCCGTTATTCAGTTACACCCCCCTCCCCACACCATACACCCCAATAATCCCAAGCACAGTATACCAGCGGGAAGGATCATCACACATAAGACGGTTGGCGTAGACAAAGGGGGACACCGGGAATAGATCCGACACTACAGCAAGGAGGACTAAACTCTAAAGACGAGATAGTATGACCAACAAGGTTCCCAATACAGATATTACAGTCCTTAGACTAAATGTCAGGGGCACGCATACAACGAGTAAACGATACGCCGTATATTCATATGCCAAGAGGCAGCAGGCACAGATAGCTCTCTTACAGGAGACACACTTAGCAGTAGAGGCAGATCGCCTGCGTAGGAAATGGCGGGGAACTATATGCGCCACAACATACTCAGCATTTGTGCCGAGGTACCCTGATCTGGATCCGACCGGGGACCCCCTTTCGAGAACTTAATCGAACGGTGGACAGGGAGGGTCGGTACACCCTACTGGAGGGACTCTTAGAGGGTCAGCCGATATTACTAGGGAGTATATATGCTCCCAATGTAGAGCAAGACAAATTCTGGGGACACCTCACCGGGGTCTTAGCCCAATACACATCAATACCATGGCTCCTAGGGGGCGATTACAATTGCGTATTGGACCTCCGCCTAGATGGATCCCACCCCCCACCAGTACAATCCCCCGCGCACAGACAGACGGAACACTATCAAACATGGGTAAAGCATTGGGTGCTAGTGGACACATGGCGGGACCGAAACCCAGACACTAGACTATATTCATTTCACTCTATTCCCCATAACTTACGGGTGAGGCTCGACAGATTTGTCTGCTCTAAGGCATTGCTCCCCAAAGTCCAACACACAGACTATTTGGGCAGAGTCCTATCGGACCATGATGCACATATACTAACCCTTAGATGGAAAGCCCCCCACCACCCGGTGCCCACTTGGAAACTGCCACGTGAATGCCTCACAGATCAGGTGTTCGGTCACGACCACGGGAACAGCATCCGGGATTACTTTGCAATAAATGAAGGCACAGCAGCGTCCAGTCTGATAGAATGGGATGCATTTAAGGTGGCCGCTAGGGGGCATTGCATACAGCAAATAGTGAGAGTCCGGAAAACGCTCGAACAGGAGTTACCTCGCGCAGAAACTGCATTAGCGGCACTAACCAAAGAGGCCGATGCGAATGTAGCTACCCCAACCCAAGTGGCGACAGCTAAGACGACACACGCAGAGGCAATAAGAGACCTACGAAAATATAATTTCAGGGTGCATGCAGCCAAAACACACAGAGAAGGTAACAGGGCTGGGACGCTCCTGGCCTGGTTGGCTAAACAAGACACAGAAATTAAGCCCGTCACAGAGATAGTGGATAAGACCCGGACCCCCCCCCCCCCGATACTTGCAGGTTGATATATTACAGACTTTTCACAACTATTACTCGGGTATTTACCAAAACCAGACACTGAGTGATCAACAAGCCATAGACCACTTCCTCCGCCCGTTACCCATACTGCGCATCCCGACATCAGACAAAACAGCCTTAGACGCAAAGATCGTGACCACAGACGTCACCCAGGCAATCAGAGCATTGGCGCGCAATAAGGACCCAGGAATGGATGGTTCCCCGTTAGAATATTATAGCACCTTTTCGGCCCAACTGACCCCCCGCATAGTGGCAATGTACGAGGATGCATTGGAAAGAGGCGTGCTCCCGGGATCGCTCCGGGAATCTATCTTGGTGACATTCCCAAAACCGCACAGGGACCCAAAGCTCCCGGCCTCGTACAGGCCCATAACACTGCTTAACGCAGACTGTAAAATCATGGGCGAAATACTGGAGGATCGATATACCCAAATCCTCCCACCACTGATTCACCCGGACCAATGTGGTTTTGTGCCAGGACGAAATAAGTCCCAGAACTTGCGCAGGCTGTTCCATGTACAAGATAGAGCGGGCTCCCAGTTCCCTAGAGCAGCGTGTATGATTCTAGACTTAGAAAAGGCCTTTGATACCCTTACAGGGCCGTATCTATTCGCAATCCTCCGCAGAGTCAACTTGGGCCCTACCTTGGTAGCGTACACACAGTTATTATACACGAGACTAACCTCCAGGGTGAGAATGGGTAAATACATCTCTGCCCCATTCCGGATAGAGAGGGGCACGAGACAAGGGTGTCCCCTCTCCCCACTACTGTTTGCCCTAGCAGTGGAACCACTGGCGATACGCTTGCGGCAGGAAGGAGAGGCATGGGGTATCCCAATAGCAGGTACGGTTCATTGTGTGTCATTGTATGCAGATGGCCTTCTGCTGTATGTACGCGATATCACTAGTGACCTTACCCCAATCTGGACAACGCTAAGGGAATTCGCAGAGGTCTCAGGCCTTAAAGTTAACTGGGACAAATCCACGATCTACCCGCTGAGCCCACATCTGGCCCCCCTCGACATAGCAATAGATCAGAAAGTAACCTGGAGTGATGTAGCACCTAGATACCTAGAGGTAAGGTTATACCACTCTCCCAGGGATCTGTACGAAGGAAATCACCGAAAAGCGCTGGCGGGAATAAGAACGGCGGTGGGCTTCTGGAAGACATTGCCCCTAGCCCCAATCGGGCGAGTGGCCTTAGCCAAAATGATAATAGTCCCCAGACTATTATATCACTTTGCTAACCTTTTGGTTATACCTCCGCGCCCCTTTTTCGGGAGCTAGACACACTGCTCACCTCCCTAATCTGGGGAGTAGGTCGACATAGGGTACACTATACCTGCCAACAGATCAAGGGGGTCTGGGAGCCCCATCCTTTGAACGTACTTTCTAGCAGCGCAGCTGCAATGGCTGTCGCATTGGACGGCAGAACGCCACATAGGAGAAACATCATCTGACAAAGGACATATACCGCTCCCGGCAATCCGACGCATGTTAATGCCCGGCACCAGACCGATGCGCACATAATCCATACAGGTATCAATAGCCAGTGCATGCTGTAGATACACCGCATGTCAAGGGGGAGACCCCTATATTCCCTGCTACTTCCATTGGTAGGGTTCCCTCGAAACGACAAATACTATAGTGCCGGAGCCCTACGATTATGGACTGAGCACTCATTAACTGAGATGGAATCCCTATTTGTTGACGGACAATTGTGGTCATATAATCAGCTAGTGGAAGAATATGACCTCCCCCCGGGACAATTCGTACTGCTTAGACAAATCTTGGACAGCAGTCGCCCATTCTGGGACTTGACCGAAGGGGAACCACCGACGCATCCGGTAATACACATGATCCTGAATATGGGGGGCAGGCAGGCACCTAATTACATGGCTCTACAAAGCCATCCAGGAACTGATTCTTAAGCCACTGCACTCGTTGAGGCAGACATGGGAGGATGAAATGGGGAGGTCGTTTAATGACAAGGAATGGGAAAAAGCCTTAGAATATTCTAAAAAAGTGTCCAGAAACGCACGATTTAAAAACATGCAATTCAACATTCTACATAGGGCATATCTCACGCCACAACGCCTTCAACGTTTCTACCCAGACACGCAGTTCGCATGCCCCCGGTGTCAAGCCCCCGAGGCGGGATTTAAGCATATGTTCTGGGATTGCCCCACAATACAGCAGTACTGGGATAACATACCCACGACAATCCGAGTAACGACGAATATTACAGACATATACACATGGGAAGCATGCGCACTGGGGGTATTCAGAAGAAGAAAGTCCGATAAAGTGCAGAGCCGCTTTGCGTCCCTAGCTATCCTTTTGGCTAAGAGAGGTCTGGGTATGTACTGGCGGGCCACGACAGGACCCCCAGAGGAGGCCTGGGTGGGTGTGGTGAAGAAATGGGGCGCAGCGGAAGAAGAGGTGCTAAGAGACTCAGAGGTAAGGGGATTACGCAAACACCCCATATCCATGGAATGGGCACAGCTACTGCACCAATTCAAACAGACCACACGAGCGGAACCACCTGAGACATCCCAGCCCCAGACGCCACATCTGTCCCCGACTGGACCGATAGAAGAACATAATGAGTCATGTCGGGTATGTCAAGGAGGGCATAATGCAATAGTCCCAACAGTCAGTACCCCACCATAATCTAGGAGCAACCGACATGGTCCCCCCACACATATGTAACCACAATCCGTTACCACAATACGAGCAATCACACGGAAGACCACCGCCAGCATATATCCCCGCCGACCGCTAATAATCGTCCCAGTTTAATCCCAAAGTTAGCAGTTAGTGATATAAGCCAATAGTTCTGAAGTCGGCGTTAGTTGAAAGAGAATGCACCCGCTACACGAAGCATTGCACTGCACCCACAAACACGTGTGTGGACAGACATAACTCCATAACCAAGGGAATACTAACCCAGCCATGTTACTGAAAACATACTGACAAAGCAAATGGAATTAACAATTATGTAGCAACTGAAATGTAATAACGACAATCGCTGTTCATGTACGGTATGAAATGCTATTACAAATCTGAAAACCTACATTTGGTAACAAATACATACATGTTCGTACTCTGTATCAGAAATTTGTCAAACTATATGTGAAATGTTAAAACCCAATAAACAAATTTAAAAAAAAAAAAATAATGAGATGCTTTTCTAGACCATTTATCTATAAACAGTAAACTGGAAATAAAAACAGTGCCAAAAAGCGACACAGCCGCATAATAAAGCTCTACATCGTAGAACATTATGAACATGTGTACTAAAAAGAAAATAAACAAGGAGCTAAACTGAAGGGCGCACAGAAAACTAGGAGGTGAACCGCAGAAAATAAGGAGGTGAACACAAGCCTGTAACTCAAAAGAGAAGAGTATCTGGGTTACCGCTCTGACCCGAGTTTAAACCACTAATCAGAGAATTGAATATCCCGTAAACCACTGACATACATAAGAGAGTGGAAAGTATCCCAGCCCACACCTCTCAAGGAGAAGAGTTCTTATCCCCACCACTTAGATCCCAGTGTATTGCAGTCCACGATTTACATCGGGGAATCACGAGCGACCCACCACTCACCTCACCAGGGACTATCCCAGTCCACCAGTGGTGTAACGCAGGACCTTGCAGCATATGAGGGACCCCAGCCTTTCAGGAGGCCCCATTCGGCTCAAGGCCAATGAATATCTGTGAGATAGGGGAAACCCTGGGGCCCCATCATATTGCACGGCACCACTGCAGCCCTCAGCTATCACGCTCATAAGAGGATTGCAGCCCACAGTCCATTACCGTACCTCCAGTGCAGTACCCAGCAATTCCATTCTATTCGTACAATATTAAGAAAAGGATGCTAAAAAATTGGATCCTGGGAAAATGGGCGATAAACTAGATGCTTTCTAACAAAGATGCAGCACACGTTATATTAAATATATGAAAGCACATGAGCTGAAAAGATTTCATAAGTAATATTCTTGATAAATCTGTTTGCAAGTGCTTCTTAATTATGAGGTTCTTTAACTCTTGAATATCCAACAAGGATAAGCAAGAAACAAGGCCATGTTTAATGTGCTAACGCACGCAGTGTAAGCACATTTAAGCAAAACAAAGAAACAAAAGTGGTTCTCTACTGAAGTCTCCCTTCGATACAATCCTGTTATTGTTTCAGTATCTCAAAGGTTAGCTGTCAAGGGAGCTTTCATTATAATCTTTCTTTTTCTGTCATAGAAGCTGAAGTAGTACTATAATGAAGGCTCCCTTGTCACCAGATTTAACACAGAAACAAAGAGAGAACTGAAGTGACTACAAGGTGGCTTCAATGTAGACTGCCTTTCGTTTCTAGGGAATTAAGATACCCAGGCCTAGGAGCACTACCGAGAAGTCGGTGGCAAGGAAGAACGAGCAAAGGGAACGAAAGGGGGTGGTGGCCTGGAGGCAACGTGGAACACACAGTGAGAGGGAAGAATGAGACGGGTGGAGGAACAGTAAGACAGACTAAAGGGAGCCAGAAGGATGCAACACATTTCAAGCACTGCCTTGGAGACAGAAAAAGACAATCCAAGAACGAACAGCATCATGAGAGATAAATACTCCTCTGGGCTGAGCTAAGATGTGAGTGACAAAGTCTCAAGGCAACGGCTAAAAGAAGGATGGCTGAAAAAAAGCCAATGAGTTAAGGTGCAGAATTAAATTTCACTTTAAGAATATTGAAAGCACAAGGTCTGCTTCACAGGTGTGAGATTATCTAAATCGAAAAAGTGAAGAAGTAAAATACATTGACATGTCTAATAGACTTACTTTATGATACAATAGGTCTGTTCCAATCTTTTGGAATTTTATGCCAAATGAAATACAGTTTTGCTTATATAGCATGTTTTGTAATTCTAAATGAAGATTTATTTTTTATATAAATGGGTGAAAGTTGTAGTCGCACGATAGGATAAGGATTTAATTCGATTTACTAAAACTTTAAGAAACAAAAATATATAAGTATACTAAAAGGACACCTGGGTAGATAATATCAGTCACTTGCCCGAATGATTTCCATATTAACTCTTCGATTGCACAGGCCCTCTTCCTTCTGGGAACATCAGGCTTACCATTATTTTTCTAAAAATATACTAGCATACAATTCCCATCACACACTACCCCAGGCCATGATAAACATCACAAAGGATCCCAGCCCTCATGCTTACATCTCGTAGCGAATCCTAGCCAGAACTCCTAGAGCAGTCCAGCATAGTCTGCACACACAGTAAAGTTTCTCATCCGATCACTGCGAATATTCCAGTGCACCACTCATGGCAGAGTATCCTAACCCACAGCTGTAAAGAAAAGTTATCACAGTATGCCACTCACAAAGAGCACAGGAACCTCTACTCACTGATCACAGGGCTGAGAATATCACAAGCACTGCTCAGAAGGTCTGAGGGTATTTCAGGCCTCCACTCATAAAGCTCAGAGCATCACACACAATAGTTTCCTTTTACTCCTGTAGCTCAAAGGATAGTCCAGTGCATAAAAGTTGAAGTTGCGCTCAACACTCATGGACCAGACATCTAGCAGTGATCAATGTAATAGAAATATTGCTATTTAACTGCTGAATGACGACTTGGAGTTAATAGTCCATGCTGCTCTTAGAAGAGTGCCCAAGTTTTGTCCTTGGTTGGCGACTTGCTGTTGGCTCCAATACCTTTCACTTCAAGGTCTTACCTTACAAGGAACAATTGTGAGTGACTGATGCCAATGTATAGACCCAATGTCCATGACTGTGCCGTCGGTTATGCTCTTTCAGAAATGGGTTGTTGGGATGTGGAATTGGAGAGTGGTAATAATCTAACATTGTTGAAGGATCTGCAAGTACTCAGTTGGAGCTTGGTGGGGGGGGGGGAAGGGCTGACTGCGCTTGATGATTGTCAGGGCTCTATCAGCCTTACCTTCTGCCGGTAGAGTAGTCTCGCGGGGATGACATGGACCACCTCCACCGTCTCCCACCTATTTCCCTGTCCTACCTTGAATTGGTACCAGACCGGGGATTGGTGAAGACTGGGGGAAGGAATCCTCAAAGGGTGGTGTACCGTGTGGAGTGCTGAGGTGAAGAGTGACACCCGAAGGGACGGTTGTCTTTCTGGACCGGCAGCCTGGAATGACAACCAACAAACAATCACTACCCTGTCAACTAGTCATGTATACACCCACACACTAGACAGGGGAAGGTTTTAGGGACAGTTGCAATGGTCACCTGAAAGTAAGCTCTTGAAGATATGAACCTCCGGTAGGTGCGTCCGTAACCCAGTTTCTTGCACTAGACAGCAGGCGTGCCCTCACGGGGCACCAGGGGAACTGGGGAGTAGAGGATTCCAGGGAACAATATAGTTTACAGTAGGAACACTTCAGTGCCGTCGCGGTCTGGTAATAGCGGCACGCGCTCCTGCGCTCACCGGGGTGTAGGCAAGGGCAAAGGCGGTGACGCGCTCCTGCGCTCACCGGGGTGTAGGCAAGGGCAAAGGCGGTGACGCGCTCCTGCGCTCACCCAGATGATGACCAAGGAAAGGGGCAAGGTGGTGACGCGCTCCTGCGCTCACCGGGAATAGTGACTGAGGAAAGGGGCAAGGTGGTGACGCCCTCCTGCGCTCACCGGGAATAGTGACTGAGGAAAGGGGCAAAGGTGGCGACGCGCTCCTGCGCTCACCGAGAATGTTGGTACGTGTGTGACGTGCTCCTGCACTCACCGGGGGGTAGGCAAGGGCAAAGGCGGTGACGCGCTCCTGCGCTCACCCAGATGATGACAAAGGAAAGGGGCAAGGTGGTGACGCGCTCCTGCGCTCACCGGGAATGTTGGAACGTGTGTGACGTGCCCCTGCACTCACCGGGGGGTAGGCAAGGGCAAAGGCGGTGACGCGCTCCTGCGCTCACCGGGAACAGTGACTGAGGAAAGGGGCAAAGGTGGTGATGCGCTCCTGCGCTCACCGGGAATGCTGGCAATGAAAGGGAGAAGGCTTCGTCCTTCTCTTGGGAGGAGCAGCGCATCTGCGCTAACAGGCTCCTGGGGCTGCGTGAGGCTCTGTGATGCGGTGGGAGCATACAGGATGCCTGCAGGGAAGAAGTCTCAGTTGAAAGTGATACAAGGAAAGGTTCTTACCGAGGTCCGGCGGAGATACGGAGTCCGACTCCCAACACGCTGCAACTTAATCAGAAGCACCAGGTGCCGTATCCAAGGGAGTTTTATGTGGTGTCACCCGGATGTGATCGTGTGGTGACCCGCGGTACTGCACGTATGGGGGAGAGCACAATAACTAGACAGGCAACCGTAGTACGCTCTCCCCGGTACGTGCGAACATGACAGCACCCCCACAAAGACAAACCCCCTCCCCTACACGGGGGTGGCAGGACGCGGTTTCAGGGGTGACGAACATGGAAGGCACGTACCAGCTGAGGGGCGTGACGGACATGGGATAGGGGCTCCCAGGACCTCTCCTCAGGACCATACCCTTTCCAGTCGATAAGGTAATAGAGCCTCCCCCTGGACCTACGGGAATCTAGCACTGCACGCACCTCGTATTCCTCGTGGTCATCCCTGAGTACAGGCGGCGGAGGCACAGAGGCCAGGCCATCAGACTGAGCCTGCTTCAGCAGAGACACGTGGAAGACTGGGTGTATTTTCATGTGAGGGGGCAAGGAAAGTTTCATGGCCACCTTATTGATGACCTTGGCTATGCGGTAGGGACCTATGAAACGCGGTAGCAATTTCTTGGGGCCGTGCAGATTGAGGTTTTTAACGGAGACCCAAACCCTGTCTCCCGTCTTGTACTCTGGTTCTACCTGTCTGTGTGTGTCTGCATGGTGTTTGTAGGTTTCTTTGGCTTTGGCCAGCTCGAATCGCGCTTGTTGCCACAAGTCACGTAGCAGGGTGTGATAAGCTTGGATGGTGGGCAGAGGACTGGTTTGTGGTTCTGCCCAGGGTGTGGTGCGTGGATGACGACCTTGTAGGCAGTAAAAGGGCGACATTCCTATGGAAGCGTGTTTGTTGTTATTATATGCATACTCCGCCATCCACAGGACCTCTGACCATTCCTTTTCGACCGCTATGAGTAGGCAACGAAGGTATTGTTCCATCGTTTGGTTGGTTCTCTCTGCCTGGCCGTCGGTTTGGGGATGGTAGGCGGAGGAAAGTCGTACTTCCGTCCCTATGGTGTCACATACCGCTCCCCAGAAACGGGATACGAACTGAGAGCCTCTGTCGGTGATCAGTACGGAAGGGATTCCGTGCAGACGGACTACGTTGTTCATGAATACTAAGGCTAGCTCCATAGCAGAAGGCACTTTCTGCAACGGCACGAAATGCGCCATCTTGGTTAGGTGGTCCACAATGGTGAGTATGGTGGTATGTCCTGGTTCGAGGCAATTCCACAACAAAGTCCATGGATACCGTGTGCCACGGGTATGGGGGTACCGGGATAGGGTGTAGCAAACCCACAGTGGGTCCGGGTTGGTTTTTTCCTTGCGCACAGGTCGTGCAGTGGGCTATGTAGTTGCGAACGTCATCCTGCATGGTTGGCCACCAGAAGTATCTGCGTAAGAGATCCAGGGTCTTGTGAAACCCAGGGTGTAATGATAGCATGTAGTCATGCACATGTACAGCGCTGTTTGTTGATGGTGCGGCAATGGTAGAAAGTAGTTGTTGTCTTTATAGAGGAACCCACCACCAGTAGTGATTCCCGACAGCTTTCCGATCCATTCTGCTGGGTCCTTTACTTTGAGGTCGTTGTGCAACTGGGACAAGAAAGAGGAGGAGAGGATGACTCCCTGAAAACACCGTCCCGGTAGGATGGGAGATGGTGTCGGTTTGTCTCCTCCTTCACCGGTTTCTCCGAGTCTGGACAGGGCGTCTGCTTTTGCGTTGTCTTTACCAGGACGGTATGTAATCATGAAGTCGTATTCATTGAAGAACAACGTCCATCTCAATTGACGGGCAGTTAGCGCCCTGGCAGAGCGGAGGAATTGAAGGTTCCGGTGGTCCGTATAGATGGTAACAGGGTGTCTGGCGTCCTTCAGGTAATGACGCCACTCTTCGAAGGCCGTCTTGATGGCCAGTAGTTCCCGATCGGATACTGTGTAGTTCCGTTCCGCGGGTTGCAGCTTTCGGGAATAGTAGGCTACAGGGTGTAGGAGACCCGATGTAGTATCCCTTTGGGATAGGACTCCCCCAGGGCATCCTGTGAAGCATCGGCCTCGACAACGAATGGGTGTTCTGGATTGGGGTGTATCAGGACGGGTGCACTAGTGAATCTGGTTTTCAGTTCGAGAAAAGCCTTCTCAGCTTCAGGGTTCCATACGAACTTAATCCCCTTGCGCAGTAACCGTGTGATGGGAGTGATGATGCCAGAGAACCCTGGAATAAAACGACGATAATAATTGGCGAATCCTAGGAATTGTTGGACCTGTTTCAGGGAACCCGGGGAAGGCCATTGTAACACAGACTCGACCTTTCTTGCATCCATACTGATTCCTGCTGGGGTCAAGATGTGTCCCAAGAATTCCACCTCGGTTGTGTGGAATACACTTTTTTCCAGCTTGACGTACAGGCCGTGTTGCAGCAACTTCTTGAGGATGCTACGGACGTGTTGGATGTGGTCTGGAATGCTCGGGGAATAGATCAATATATCATCGATATATACTACGCAATATTGATCGATATGTTCTCGTAGCAACTCATCAATGAAGAATTGGAATGCAGCAGGGGCATTACAGAGCCCAAAGGGCATGACCTGGTACTCAAAGAGTCCGTATCGGGTCCGGAACGCTGTCTTCCATTCGTCCCCCTTTTGGACTCTTACCAGATGATAGGCCCCACGAAGATCCAGTTTAGTATAAATCCTGGCGTCTTTCACTTGGTCCAGTAGGTTGGAGATCAAAGGCAAGGGGTATCGGTTCTTGATAGTGATGTTGTTCATGGCTCTATAATCGATGCAGGTTCGTAGATCCCCTCCCTTCTTGGCTATGAAAAAGAGTGCTGAAGAAACGGGTGACTTGGAATGGCGTATGAAGCCGTTTTTCAGGTATTCGTCCAGATAGGTGCGCAGATGGGTGCTTTCTTTTTCAGTGAGGGAATACACTCGACAACAAGGCAGCTTGGATCCCGGCAATAGGTCTATTCTGCAGTCGAAACTGCGATGGGGAGGAAGCGTGTTGGCTTTTTGTTCATCGAACACTGATGACAAATCGGCGTACTCCTCTGGTATGGTTCATTGTGTGATAACACCCATTCCCGTAAGAGGAAGAATATGGGTTTCCACGACTCGTGCGTTGGTGTTCCCATGTTTTGAGTAACAGGTGCGGCTGCAATATGGTGAATTAAGGGTCATTAGTCTGTTTGCCCAATCGATGAGAGGATTATGGGTGACAAGCCAGGGAGACCCAGAATTAGTTTGAACTGGGGTGCGTCTATGACATCAAAGGCGATGAACTCTTTATGTTCGTCTGTCCCGCATGTCATCGTCATGATGTCAGTCTGATATCGGATCAGTCCAGAGGTCAGGTCTGTGCCATCCACTGCTTTTACCGTTTCTGGTCTGTCCTTGGTTATCGCAGGAATCCCAAGATCTTCCATATATTGGGTGTCTATGAAATTTCCTGTAGCTCCGGAATCGATGAGGGCCGTTACGGTCCATGATTGGCCTTTACGGGATTGTAACGTTACTATGATACCCACATGTTGGTTGTGATCGTGTGGGGCCGAAGAGGAGGTCTTATCAGACGAACAACCCAGTAGACCGACCTTCCCTTCTACTGAGTTATGTCGTTTTCCGACCATTCACCACGAGAAACGGGAAGGGCGCTGGTTTTCCTTGTCATTGGTTTACTCGGTTTCACAGGGCACTCCTTGACGTAATGGCCGCTTTTGCCACAATACAGACACTGGTTTTGGTGACGTCGTTTTTCTTTTTCAGCCTTAGACAAGGGTCCACGTATGCCGCCTATTTGCATAGGCTCCGAGGTGTCCGGACTCCTAGGACTTTCGGATTTGGTTTTCTCCCGGAATACTGGGTACCTGGCATCGGCCCCCTTGGTTTTTTCTATTTTGCGTTCCTGCATTCTGAAGTTCATTTTTACAGTTAGGTCTATGAAGGGACCGATGTCCTCTGGGGGTCCGATATTTGTGATATAAGGTCCTTTAGTTCCTCACGTAGTCCTCGGTAGAATACTGACACCATCTTGGTCTCAGGCCATTTGGCTTCAATGACCAACCTGTTAAAGGTGGTGATGTAATGTAGGAGGTCTGTGTTACCTTGTTTGAGGTTGAGGAGTGCATTGTCGGCTGCCTGCAGAAGTGTGTGTCGGGCAAACATTCTACGCAGTGTTTCTTTGAACACAGGTAGGCTGTACAACATGGGGTCGTCGTTGTCCACCAACGCTATGGACCATTGCGCTGCGTCTCCCCCAGATACGAAAGGATGAATGCGACCTTTGCTGCATCATCAGGGAAGGCGGAAGCACGAGCCATGAAGTGTAGCTGGCACTGGTTGAGGAATATGCTGTATTTAGAACTGTCCCCATAAAAGCGTTCCGGGGTGCCAGCGGGACTGGATGTGAAGCCACCACCTGTATAGGAGGGATAGGGCCCTCTGCCGGGGGTGAGGACCCCCAAGGGTTGAACGTGGGTGGTTGTAACACGTTTGTCTGTTTGGGTCTAACCGTGGGTGGCTGACCGGAGGCCAGCAGACTTTGTAAGGCATTGACATCCTGTCGCAAGCTTTGATTTTCGGTTTGCATGCAGGTCAATATAGCAGCTATGTCCTGCAGGGTAATGTTCTGGGTGTTCATGTCACCTGGGCGAGATGATTAGTCTTGGGCTTCTGATTCTGTCAGGGCTCTATCAGCCTTACCTTCTGCCGGTAGAGTAGTCTCGCGGGGATGACATGGACCACCTCCACCGTCTCCCACCTATTTCCCTGTCCTACCTTGAATTGGTACCAGACCGGGGATTGGTGAAGACTGGGGGAAGGAATCCTCAAAGGGTGGTGTACCGTGTGGAGTGCTGAGGTGAAGAGTGACACCCGAAGGGACGGTTGTCTTTCTGGACCGGCAGCCTGGAATGACAACCAACAAACAATCACTACCCTGTCAACTAGTCATGTATACACCCACACACTAGACAGGGGAAGGTTTTAGGGACAGTTGCAATGGTCACCTGAAAGTAAGCTCTTAAAGATATGAACCTCCGGTAGGTGCGTCCGTAACCCAGTTTCTTGCACTAGACAGCAGGCGTGCCCTCACGGGGCACCAGGGGAACTGGGGAGTAGAGGATTCCAGGGAACAATAGTTTACAGTAGGAACACTTCAGTGCCGTCGCGGTCTGGTAATAGCGGCACGCGCTCCTGCGCTCACCGGGGTGTAGGCAAAGGCGGTGACGCGCTCCTGCGCTCACCGGGGTGTAGGCAAGGGCAAAGGCGGTGACGCGCTCCTGCGCTCACCGGGTTGTAGGCAAGGGCAAAGGCGGTGACGCGCTCCTGCGCTCACCCAGATGATGACCAAGGAAAGGGGCAAGGTGGTGACGCGCTCCTGCGCTCACCGGGAATAGTGACTGAGGAAAGGGGCAAGGTGGTGACGCGCTCCTGCGCTCACCGGGAATAGTGACTGAGGAAAGGGGCAAAGGTGGTGACGCGCTCCTGCGCTCACCGAGAATGTTGGTACGTGTGTGACGTGCTCCTGCACTCACCGGGGGGTAGGCAAGGGCAAAGGCGGTGACGCGCTCCTGCGCTCACCCAGATGATGACAAAGGAAAGGGGCAAGGTGGTGACGCGCTCCTGCGCTCACCGGGAATGTTGGAACGTGTGTGACGTGCCCCTGCACTCACCGGGGGGTAGGCAAGGGCAAAGGCGGTGACGCGCTCCTGCGCTCACAGGGAACAGTGACTGAGGAAAGGGGCAAAGGTGGTGATGAGCTCCTGCGCTCACCGGGAATATTGACTGAGGAAAGGGGCAAAAGGTGGTGACGCGCTCCTGCGCTCACCGGGAATGCTGGCAATGAAAGGGAGAAGGCTTCGTCCTTCTCTTGGGAGGAGCAGCGCATCTGCGCTAACAGGCTCCTGGGGCTGCGTGAGGCTCTGTGATGCGGTGGGAGCATACAGGATGCCTGCAGGGAAGAAGTCTCAGTTGAAAGTGATACAAGGAAAGGTTCTTACCGAGGTCCGGCGGAGATACGGAGTCCGACTCCCAACACGCTGCAACTTAATCAGAAGCACCAGGTGCCGTATCCAAGGGAGTTTTATGTGGTGTCACCCGGATGTGATCGTGTGGTGACCCGCGGTACTGCACGTATGGGGGAGAGCACAATAACTAGACAGGCAACCGTAGTACGCTCTCCCCGGTACGTGCGAACATGACAATGATGTAGCTGTGAAGAAAAAGTAACTTATTTCCTCAAACTACACACACTGAGTCGTTAATCTTAGCACACTACATGACTTTAATTGTCTGATCAGAGCTCCCAGAAACAAACAGCTCTTTTTGGAAGCCACGGAGAGATGCGCTAACTTTTGAGGGAATGACTGAACTGGAAACCACCCAGAAACCGTGCAGGAGCATTGGCCAAGGCACCACCTTCATCAGACAAGAAGGTGGACGCGTAAGTCTTCCCTTGTCCACATCCTTAAACCCAAATCCAGCGTTTTACCTTGGCATGAAGGCGATATGTTTGAGTTTACGGAAAGCCTTAAAGTTCAGTCATTCACAGTCAATTCAAGCAGAAGAGACATACAATGCGCAAATCAAAGGTTACCAGCTTCCGCAACAAATGAAGGAACTAAAACGCAGTTTTTTTCCATACCGCCATAAATACAAACGATTCTGGAAAGTAAAGAAATTAATAAAAGCAGCATACATCAACTGCAGCATTAAAGACGAAAGAAAGATATTTGCCTTCCAGGAATCAAAAAGTAGATTGCCTCTCAATCAGGTGGTGTTCCTGCTTCAAGTAAAAAGACACTGATCTGAATCTCCGGGACACAAGCAAAATATGAAATAGGCAGGCGCTCACTTCTAGTATATCTCCTCCTTCACAAAGGGAAATCAAAACTCTTAAAATACAAGCGGACAATATGTCGCAGGACATTCTAAAGGTACTACAAGTTATGAAGAAAATATTAGAAATCACAGTAAGTACTCACTCCAAGGTCGAGATCATTCAAGAATCAGTGCATGAACTCCAAGAGAAGAGTAAATGGATAGCCATGCCATTATCGAATAGACATAATCGGCCATACAAAAATCTTAAATATCAATCGGATGATGAAACCCATGCCCTACTCCTCTCATATGAGTCTACAGCCATCAGCAGAGGTGAGGAAATTAGATCAGTCCCGATCGATGCAAATAGAACTTCCTTGCCTAATAACAGAAAACTCAATCTTAATAACCTAAAATAAATCCAGTTAACCGCCAGTACTCAAGAGATGAACAATGGTAACTCAGGGAAACCACTTCTATGCCTACTGCTCAACTGTTGTTCAGCAGCAAAACATGCCTCAGACATTGCTGCCCTCATCATTAGTCAGGCAGTCGACGTGATAATCTTAACAGAAACATGGCTCACGGAGTCTTCTTCCCCTTACATGGATCTACTGGTGCCTCCACAGTATAGCATTGTGAGACTAGACAGACTAAATAAGACAGGAGGTGGTATAGGTTGCATACATTGCTCTGATCTCGCGGTAAGCCAACTTCAATCCGACCCTCTTGAATCCTGTGAATACCTCGGTCTCGCCATAAGAACGGTAGATAATCAAAGATGCAACTTGCATGCAATCTACCATCCACCAGGCAATAATGCCCCCTTCATAGACCAGTTAATGGAGATCATCACTGCTAACTCTAACATTCACACTAATGATATATTCCTAGGTGACTTTAATTTACACTGGGACGATAATAATGACAAACAGGTCAACGTACTCAAAGACTTTTTAGCAGACCTAAACATTACTCAAGCCTGCACACTGCCAACACACTCGAAAGGGTCAACTTTACACTGGGTGATCTCTAGAGTTAAGGCTACTACAATTCACTCAATTGTTCCTTGCGATTGGTAGGATCACCATGCCATAACCTTCTATATAACCACCATAAAAAAGAATAAGACCAAGCAACCTGTCAAACTTAAACAGTGGATTCGGGACACCCAAGACCCTAATATTGAACAATTAGTAGCACGATGTGAGAAGGATCTAAATCCTCCTAACAACTTGTTGAACGTTAGCGAACTCACAGAGCACTACAACGCATCAATGACGAATATAATCAACTCCACCATGCCGCTAAGACTGAAAAGAATTACAGAGAAAGATAAAAATCCCTGGTTTAATGGGTCACTGAATGAAGAAAGGCGGAGGCTGAGACTAGCAGAAAGAAAATGGAGACAGCACCCATCATCCCCTCAGCTAAAAAATCTCAGGAAAACTAGAAACGACTACAACAAAAGCATTCTCAGATCCAAAAAGGATTTTTTTTTAGATCTGAACTGAATAATGCCAAAAACAGACCACAGAAACTATTCAAGATGTTAAAACAACAATCCAATAAATTGGCCAAATGTGCTCAAGAATAAACAAAACCCCAATTGAGCTGCGAGGAATTCTCAACATTCTTCACAGACCAGGCCAACTCACTAGAAAGAGAACTCAGGATTGCAGCTGACAACCTCTCTAGCCCATTATCGTCACAGAATGATGTTACCATGCACACCGCTCAAGATATGACGAAAAATAAAGCACAATGGTCGACCTTCAAGTTATATGACCAAAATACCATTGCCAAAACTCTCTCAGATATCAAACCAAATAACCACTACAATGACGCCCTCCCCTCAAAATGCCTGAAAAGAATCAACCACATCGTCGTCCCCATATGGACAAAAATAATCAATGCCTCATTATCTCAAGGCACCTTACCAGAGTGCCTAAAAACAGGTCAAGTCCTCCCCATCATTAAAAAACCTACAGGGGACCCGGCAGACCCAAACCACTTTCGCCCAGTGACCAATATTCCATTACTAGCCAAACTACTAGAAAAATGCGTGCAAAAACAACTGAGCCACCACATCACTAATTTCAGTCTGTTGGACGACTGCCAATCTGGATTCAGACCAGGCCACAGTACGGAAATAGCAATCTTACATATAGTGGATGATGCACTACAGGCTCTGGATCACAATGAAACATGTCTACTAGTTCTTCTTGACCTGTCCTCTGCATTTGACACTGTAAATCATGAACAATTACTAGCCCGGCTTGAAGGCAGGATGGGATTTTCTGGAAATGTACTGAAATGGTTTAAATCCTTCCTACAGAACAGAACACAAAGATTCCTGGTCAACCAGGCGCTATCCCCGCCATGCCCAAATTCGATTGGAGTTCCACAAGGATCAACATTATCTCCCTCACTATTCAACCTATATGTCGAACCCCTTGCAGAAATTCTCCGGCACGCAAACATATCCTATCACATGTACGCAGATGACACTCAGATATACATCAAGATCTCGTCACTGGAAGAGATCAAGACAATGAATAAGGCCTTAAAAGTGTCATTACATTGGTTAACTAGCAATCATCTGAAATTAAATGCGCAAAAAATGGAATTCCCATTAATATCCCCTTCAAAAAGCTCAGCAGATGTGAAGGAATGGACCAAACTGATCACAGCGCTAAACTGCACCCCTATCCTAGTTGACTCGACCAAATCACTAGGAATCACGCTTGATAAGAACCGAGACATGAAAGCCCACATCAAATCAATGGCGAAAAGTGCCCGTTTTCACCTGAACTACCTTAGAAAAGTGAAACCACTCATTACTACGTCAGATCTCAAATTGGCAGTTCAGTCCTTAGTCATATCAAGGATTGAATATGGCTGTACAACATTAACAGGTCAACCTAAAATATCCACAGCACCACTAAAAGCCTGTCTCAATGCGGCTGCAAGACTCATTACAGGTTCAAGAAAATATGACCACATTTCCCCACACTTGAAGGCATTAAACTGGCTACCATATGAAGCCAGAATTCAACTTAAACTGGCATGTATTACCCACAAAGCGCTCCACTACAAAACGCCAATGTACTTAGCTCAGAAAATTGAATTATCCGGTGGAGGCAGACCATCCCGGAATGCCAAGGACCTTTTGCTGAAACCTCCCATCTTTCAGAAGAAGAAAACGTATGACAGAGCATTCTCCGGAGCTGCCCCCAGAATCTGGAACTCACTCCCTCCAAACATCAGAAAAATTCCAAACACGTTAACCTTCAAGAGAGAAGCAAAGATCTTCCTAATGAGCAAATTTCTACCCTAAACAACAATTGTTCGTCGTCTGTAATGTGGTTAACTGCTAGGCACTGCATAGTCCTGTCAGATATGGATGCATCCTACACAAGAAAGATCACAAAGACACCAAAACAGCCCTCACCAATGATCGAAGAGCTGTGCCAATTAGATTTGATATAGGTTCACTACTACAATTAATGGATCCTACTCGTGTTAGTGTTGTAATAGATACGAAAGGTACACATCGGAACCATATGTATAATACTACTGTTATACCTGTTGTACCCCAAACTAATCCTAAGCGTGTATATTGTTGAAACTGATACGAAAGGCATGTATACTTTGTATGTATGTATATGTATATTACTACTGCTACACCTGTGATACTATAAACGATTTACGACATGTAACTGTGAAGCGCTCGGATACCCATGGGTCATGGTCGCACTATATAAAACTCAATAAATAAAATAAAGGAAAATGCTACTTACCAGTATGCATCTGTTCTTGGCATGTAGAGCTGCAGATCCTCACACTGAGCATTAGATCGCCATCTGGTGTTGGGCTCGGATGCTTGCACTTTGTTGTTGTCTTAGAAGAAGTCTTTTGTAGTCAGGTGATAGGTGACTCCTCCTTTGGACGATAGTGCGCATGGGCATCGACTCCATCCTCAGATTGTTTTTCGCCATAATGGGGAGTGATGGAGTTAGTAGAAAAGAGAAAAAGATGTCCATGTGTGTATATCTAAGTAAGATAGGACTGGAACACATACAGGTCCCGGGGAGGTGGGTGGGCGTGTGAGGATCTGCAGCTCTACATGCCAAGAACAGATGGATACTGTTAAGTAGCATTTTCCATTCGAGGCATGTGAGCTGCAGAGCTCACACTGAGCATAGACTGTTCAGCAGTTTCTCCCCTAGCGTTGGTCGCCTGTATGTGTTGCAGTAGTTTGAAAAAGTGTTTTAAGAACAGCTTGGCCCACAGAAGCTTGTTGCTTGGCTTGCACATCAACACAATAGTGTTTAGTGAAGGTGTGTGTTGTAGACCATGTGGCTGCCTTACAGATGTCTTCTAGGGGAATGTTCCCTAAGAATGCCATGGAAGCCCCTAGTTTACGTGTTGAGTGCGCTCTAGGGGAATTGATAATGTGCGCTTGGCTTTTGGTAGCATATTTGGATACATTTAACGATCCACCTTGCAATCCCAGCTTTTGAGATGGGGTTACCCTTATGTGGTGGAGAGAAAGCTACAAACACTTGTTTTGTATTGCGAAATGACTTGGTTCTGTCAATGTAATACATTAGGGCTCTTTTGACGTCTAGGGTGTGGAGAGCTCTTTCAGCTACAGAATCCGGGTTTTGAAAAAACAAGGGTAGTTCCACAGATTGGTTAAGGTGGAAAGGAGAAATTACTTTAGGAAGGAATTTTGGGTTTGTCCTGAGAACTATTTTGTTATGATGCATTTGTAAGAAGGGCTCTTGTATGGTTAAAGCCTGGATCTCACTCACCCTCCTGAGAGAGGTGATTGCAATAAGGAACGCTACTTTCCACGTGAGGAATTGAAGTTCACATTTAAGCAGGGGTTCAAATGGGGGTCCCATGAGCCTAGTAAGTACGATG
This sequence comes from Calotriton arnoldi, assembly GCA_963921515.1. Taxonomy (NCBI): domain Eukaryota; kingdom Metazoa; phylum Chordata; class Amphibia; order Caudata; family Salamandridae; genus Calotriton; species Calotriton arnoldi. The sequence goes on from CAWUFW010003133.1 coordinate 980,158, forward strand.
TTAAGATTCCACACTGGAGAAGGTGGTAATCTGGGAGGTATTATCCGTTTAATGCCTTCCATAAAGGCTTTAATTGCTGGGACCGGAAAGAGTGATAAGTGTTGCCTGTTTTGTAAGTAAGCAGCAAGTGCTGCTAGGTGCAGACGTATGGATGAGTATGCTAAATTACATCTTTGCAAATCTAGTAAGTAGCAAATTATGTTTTGCGTGGAGGCTTGTAGTGGCTGGATATGATTGTTATCGCAGTAAATAGCGAATCTTTTCCACTTTGCTGCGTAGCAAGCTCTGGTGGTAGGGCGTCTGGCCTCTTTAATGATGTTCATACAGACCGGTGGTAGGTTAAGGTAACCGAACTCTAGGACCTCAGGAGCCAGATCGCAAGGTTCAGTTGAGATGGATCGGGGTGCCTTATCTCTCCATGGCTCTGCGTTAGTAGTGATGGGGAGAGGTGTAGTTTTTGGTGTGGGACTATTGATAGTTCCAGCAGTGTGGTGAACCACGGTTGGCGTGCCCATGTGGGAGCTACTAGGATCATTTTTAGAGACTGTTGCCGGAGCTTGCGTACTACAAGCGGAATGAGTGGGAGTGGCGGAAAAGCGTACGCAAATCTGCCTGACCAATTCATCCATATCGCATTGCCCTTGGACTGTGGGTGTGGAAACCTGGCGGCGAAGGTTGGGCATTTTTTGCGTTTTGGTGTGTGGCAAACAGATCTATGTCTGGCTGGCCCCACATCTGGAAAAAAGGTAGAAGAACTTGTGGATGTAGCTCCCATTCGTGAATCTGTTGTGTCTGTCGACTTAACAGATCGGCAATCTGATTGTGAACTCCTGGTAGGTGTTCGGCGAGAAGGTATAGGTTTTGTGGAATGGCCCACCTCCAAATGTTCTGTGCCAGTTGGGACAGTTGTAGAGAGTGTGTCCCCCCCCTGTTTTTGTATATAATACATGGCTGTGATGTTGTCTGTTCGGATCAGGACGGCTTTGTTTTGTACCTGGAGTTGAAAGGATTTGAGGGCTAGGAATATGGCTAGTAGTTCTAGATGATTGATGTGGAGCAGTGTTTGTTGAGTGGTCCACTTGCCCTGTGTTGTATGATCTAACAGGTGTGCTCCCCATCCTGTGAGTGATGCGTCTGTTGTTAGTACTATTTGTGGAACAGGCTCGAGGAACGGCCGCCCTTTGGACAATTTTTTTGTGTTCCACCACTGCAGAGAGCGATGTGTGCGGCTGTCCACCAACACCAGATCTGTAAGTTGTCCGTGAGCCTGATTCCATTGGTGTGCTAGACACTCTTATAGGGGACGCATTTGAAGCTTTGCATGAGGTACGATGAAAATGCAAGATGCCATCATGCCGATTAGTTGCATGAACACTCTGGCTGGGAGAGAGTGTTGGATTTGAAACTTGGTGATGAGGGCTTGTATACTGGCTATCCTGGCTGGGATAAGCTAGAGCCGTGGAAGTGTTTATTGTGGCTCCCAGATATTGATGTACATGGGAGGGCTGGAGGTGCGACTTGGTGTAGTTGATTGTGAACCCCAAGTTGTGTAGTGTTTGAATGGTCTGATGAGTGTGTTGGACACACTGGTTGAATGATCTGGCTTTTATGAGCCAGTCGTCCAGGTATGGGAAGACATGTATTTGCTGTCTTCGTAGGTGTGCTGCCACTACTGCAAGGCATTTGGTAAACACCCTTGGAGCAGTGGTGACTCCGAATGGAAGGACTTTGAACTGGTAGTGTTGTCCATCGAGTACGAACCTTAGATACTTTCTGTGAGCAGGATGTATGGGAATGTGGAAGTAGGCGTCCTTGAGGTCTAGTGTGGCAAGGAAGTCTTCTTGTTGTAGTAAGGGAAGCACTTGTTGGAGAGTGATCATGTGAAAATGATCCAAATGTATATACTGATTGAGGGGTCTGAGGTCTAGAATTGGCCTTAGGGTCCCATCCTTCTTGGGGATTAGGAAATACAGGGAGTAAACCGCTGTTCCATGGTGTAGTAGAGGGACTGGCTCTATGGCATGATTTTGAAGCAGTGAAAGAACTTCTTGCTTTAAAAGTGTAAGATGGTCTGCGGACATTGGACGCTGCGTGGGTGGTATGTTTGGGGGGGCAGCTGTAAGTTCCAGGCAGTAACCATATTGGATAATTTGTCTCACCCACCTGTCTGTTGTAATGGAGTTCCAGACATGTAGGAACTGTGCTAGTCGTCCCCCCGACAGGAGTGGAATGGTCGGAGGGAAGTGGAGGGAAGTCACTGTTTAGCAGCAGGGGAGGTACAGGTGTTGGTGCTACCTCGGCCTCTCCCTTTACTGTTGTTACCTCTGTAACCTCCTCTAAAATATCCTCTATTGGGGGATGTTTGGGTGGTGTTCTTAAAAGAAGATGAACTATCTGTGCTGATGTTCCTGGAGGCTCCTCTGTAGAAGGAGCGACGAAAGGAGCCACGCGGTTGCGGAGACTGCAACGCTCCCATTAACTTGGCAGTTTCTGTATCCTTTTTCATCTTCTCAAGAGTAGTGTCTACAGCCGGTCCAAAAAGTTGGTTATGATTGAACGGCTGATTTAGAATGGTGGTTTGGACCTCCTGCTTGAAGCCTGAAATGCGCAGCCACGCATGTCTTCTGAGCAGTACGCTAGTGTTGACAGACCTAGCGGCAGTGTCAGCTGCATCAAGGGCACACTTAATTGACGCATTGGTGATTAGTTTGCCCTCTTGAATTAGGTCATTTGCCTGAGTTCTGTACTGGTCAGGCAAGTGTTGTAAAAGGGTTTCTAATTGGTCATAGTGGGCCCTATCATATTTGGCCAGCAGTGCCTGAGTGTTGGCTATGCGCCAGTGATTGGCGGCCTGCGCAGCTACTCTTTTGCCTGATGCGTCTAGCAATTTTGACTCTTTATCAGGGGGCGGTGCGTCTCCTGAGGTTTGTGAAATAGCTCGTTTTCGAGCATTGGAGACTACTAAGGAGTCTAGAGGGAGCTGGCCTTTAATGTTGGCAGGATCGTCAGGGGCAGGTCTATATTTCTTATCGATCCTGGGGTTAAGAATCCTGGCACGTACAGGATCTTTAAATATGTCAGGAGCATGCTTGATGACTCCTTTAATCATAGGTAAAATTTGTACAGTTTTTTGGGACTGTTCAAAAGTGTCTAATAGGAAATCTTCCTCTGGTGCATTTGTGTGCATGTGTACCCCATGAAAAACAGCAGCCCTGTTGATGAGTTGCCCAAACCCAATATTATCATCCGGAGGAGAGGGTTTTGTTGGGTATGGTAGAGGGCTTGGGAGGTCTGGGGGATCTATTGGATCATTGTAGTCCCAATCATCTTGTGGTGGGTCATCTGGGTCAGTGAATGGGTCATCAGGGTCACCACCGTCCCTATGTCATCTTGATAATCATGTGGTGGAAATGTTACAGGGTGAGGCGGTGTAACAGGTATGTGGAGAGGAGGGGTGTTAGATGGAAGGACAGGGGAAGGAGGAGGCATGGGTGAAGTGGCACAGTCCTTCTTTTCCACAGGTACGGGCTTGTGGCGTGGTCCAGCTGTGAGATGTCCTGTTTTGGGGTTGATGTGGATCCTGGTTTGCTTAGGATCGACAGGATCCGGGTGAAAAAGCTCCTCTTCCTGGATAACTGTTTTCGGCGCCGACTTTTCCGGTTCCGAGCGGGGTGGTGGCTGATTTTTATGCTCTTTGGCCTTAGGAGGCGTGGAAGAATCCTTAGGCTTGAGTGTCGGCTCCGAAGACTTTGGCTTAGGGGCTGTGGCGTGATGTTTGAGTTTCGACGCCGGCTTATCCCCATGCTTCGATGTGTTCGAGGCGGGTTTGAGTTTAGAGGTGGACGGAATCGGTGTGGATTTCGGAGCCGAGTGTTCTTTTGGCTTCGGCACCGAAGGTGCCGGTGGGACTAGCACATGCGGCTTGGTCGGTGCCGAGGTACCGGAAGGCTTGAATTTTTTCTTCGGCGCCGGGCTCGAAGGCGGGGCGTCTGAAGTGTGTTTTCGGTCGCGACTGGGGCCAACGGGCGAAGTCTTGACCGGTGCCTTCTGCTTTGGTGGGGGGGTTGGGGTAGGGGCAGTAGTACTCACTCGTTGCCCAGGAGTGATGGGATCGTCTGAGTCTTCTGCCTCCGACACGATTTGGAGATCTTCTGAATCTTCTTCAGGGACATCGGGGCCTTCGTCGAAGATGTCCACCGGGTCTGGAGCGGATCTCTGCGCCATGACGTGCCTTCGAGCTCGACGATCTCGAATCATTTTCTTCGAACGGAAGGAGGCGTAAGCTGGACAGCTGGACTCGTTGTGGTCGGGCGAAAGGCACAGGTTACAGACCTCGTGATGGTCACTGTGGGGGAACTTTGCTCCACACTGGGGGCATTTTCAGAAGGGCGTCCTTTCCATGAGCCGTAGGCCTCACGGCGTCGATGGGCCCAGCGGCCCGCGTCGACGGCTGGAAAAGGAATCGATGAGAGGCGCGCCGAGATTTCGATGTCGATAGAAGGTTTGTTGGCAGTTTTGCTCGATGAAAAGTTTGAAAAACTACAGTTTCGAACCGGTGCGCGAAAATTGCAACCGAACCCAATGGCGGAAAAAAACAATCTGAGGATGGAGTCGATGCCCATGCGCACTATCGTCCAAAGGAGGAGTCACCTATCACCTGACTACAAAAGACTTCTTCTAAGACAACAACAAAGTGCAAGCATCCGAGCCCAACACCAGATGGCGATCTAATGCTCAGTGTGAGCTCTGCAGCTCACATGCCTCGAACATAAGTATTCTGGTTTTCTGTTGGCATCAGAAAGTTCAGCTGTTGACAATAGCAGGCTTTTTTTTTTTTTTTACAACTTATAAGAACTGTCTAGAATCAACTCACTACGTGGTGGGGTTACGTAAAGCTTGTGGATCTCTAAAAGAACCATGCTGCAACCAGAAACACTGGAGAAGCGAAGAGGAGATAGCAGTGCTGAAAGAGAGTAAGAGGAAGACCAAGGCAGAAGAGCCTGTCAGGTTAAGATTATGAAGCACTGTGATGTTTAAGAGTAATCTCTTTCATGTGTCATGCTGGAAAAACAGGACAGAGCCCAGTTTAATGTGGCCCCGTTTAACGTGGCATGTTTGTTCTAGAATAATCATGAGGTCTTTCAAAAGCCAGATCACAAGCACGAAACGTTATCTGCTCAGCTGCCCTCTTCAACTTGAATAACTACAATACTCAAGACATCGCACATTTCCCATAAACCTATAGAAAAAAACACAATACACAGGATTCCACATATATCCCATTTACAGAACAGTCAAAAAGTGAAACACCACAACTCCCTAAACCAGACCATACACCTAAAACCAGTTGTGCGTTCTAAGTCCTGGACAACGCATATAAAAAACCAAATCATGACTCTTCACTCTCACCAAGCCAACACCAACTAGTACATAACAGCGCACCATGCACAGAACAGCACAGCCACTAACAAAGGACAACACAAAGCACAACTTCCTTCCTCCTTCCTACGAAACAAGGCGCGCCTTGCCAGACTATAAGCCGCCAATAAATATACCTCTCATCAGAAATGCGACAGAAACCGGGACATACAGTTCCACTTTTATTTTTACCCACCCATACCTCTCTGGAAAAATGTGAATGTGCTACAATCACAATTTCCGCATCAATACCATGTTGTTGTAGTGGCCACATAACCCTTTATGTGGTGCAAAATTTGCAGATACTAACTAAAAGTATCTGTAGCACAAACATATCAAAAGTTATTAAAACTGCTGAACACAGGGTGCAGCGCTGTGCAAGAGCCATAAGAACGTTGGTTAACTGGTCCCCTTTTAGATGTTGATGTCTTTAATTATCTATTTGAAGACGTAACAGTATGACCCAGAAAGCGAAAACATCCCCACTTAGACTGGGGAAGGGTTTTTGTCTGCAACAGGAAAGAAAATCCGTAAATACTTAAAAGTAATTCAAATAGGGTAGTTAGTATCGTTTAATTACTTGCATGTTTACTGTTTTAATTTCATTAGTAACAGATATTCATATTCAAACCACAGACACTGTTCTTAAAACTGCAGTACTTCACCATAACACTCAGGCTTTAGAACAACTACAAATATGATGCCTCTCTTTTTTTTTTTAAAGTCTCGTATACTAAAGTAATATGGAAAGTACTAAATAGTTCTGTAGAACTGGTTTCAAACAAAATAACTGCAACACAATTGCTGCATAATTTGCCACATAATTTACCAGTCACATATTTTGGTCCTTGTCCTCCACTGATATATAATTCCAATGTCCGCAACTATATTACACACTACAGTACATAAAAGAACACAGCAGAAATAGAAACCGTAATCCCGGTATCTAGAGAGAAATACACACAATGGAGGCAAACACAAATCCATCATTCCATGCGTATCCTTACAACTAAATGGATTCACTTTCTTATAACATATATTTCCACAAGTTTCCAATCTTTAACATCTCAGAACAAGAGCATACTGCCAGGAAATTTGAACCAGAAAATGTGCATGGTACACATAGAAACATGAACTGTACATCTTACAACGTACTCTGAACACTTGCAACAGGAGCATTTTGTGAGAAACTCCAACTCTTTGATATGTTCCTCCAATTTTTGTTGTATTACTTTGGGCAACTAGTATTTGACCTGTGGAGTAGCTGTGGCCTTCTGACCAGACTTGGACTACAAGCAGGGGCGGCTCCTCTGCTAAGGCGGAGGAGCGTCGCCGCACTACTTTTCAGCAGTGTAAGGAAAAATAAAATGAAAATAACTCAAAGTTATTATCATTTTTTTTCTCCTTTTGCGGCAGCTTTGCGGGCGGGCGGGGCCGGGCTGCTCTGCTGACAGAGCAGGGGAGGAGTGGTTATCCCTAAGTGCCCATGAATGTTTGGCCGGCCGTCTCGGGCCAGCCAAACATTCATGGGCACTTAGCATGTTCTCCACCCAGGCTGCATTACAGCCTGAGTGGAGAACATGCCCAGGCTCCCATTCCCTGGTTGAGCACTGAACCACGGCCCTCAGACCAATCACAAAGCTGCACTGCAGCATTGTGATTGGCTCAGGGGAGCCTGGCTGCTTCCTGTTCCGGAGCGGAGGGACGAGGAGAGATGCGACGAGGAGGACGTGGCGAGGAGGTAAGTGAAATTTGATTTTTTATTTACCCCCTTCCATCCCTTCGCCCAGCCACCCCGATTCATGCCAGAACCACTGACTACAAGTGCTCCATTGCAATGGTTACAGAGTACCCTGTCTGCCAAACTGTCCATCTGCCCACCTCATTTAGAAGCAGGCAAAATAAAAGCGTGCTGACAATGGAGCCTACTCTGGCTTTGTCGCAGACATACTCCTCCAACGGCCTGTCAGAGGCTAGCCATCCGATCACCCACCCTATTTAGAGTGGGAGGTCGTAAGGCTTTACATTTTGCTGGCAGAGAGGGACAGTAAAAAAAAAAAGAAAAAAAATACCCCCACACCATGTCAGAAAACTCCCATGGTCTGGGGGTCATTAGTTTATCATTTTTCAAAAACAAACTCCTCCTTTAGGTCTTTGTTTCTGAAAAATAAAAAACTGTATTTAAATTTCACGGGCGGCAGTCATGTTTGACAGAGCCATATATCAAACTGTAACAACATTGACAGGAACCGCCATTATGGCAGATCCTGATTTCCCGTCTTTAAAGAAGAAGCCAAGCAAGAAGGCTTCATTATCTATCACCCATCTGCACAGGAAGTGACATCACTGGATTTACCATCATCCATGTGTAAAGGAATTTACATCACTAATTTCATGTCCACAGCTGCCTCACTCCTCCCCCCTTCCCAGGCCATACTTAATGTTGGTTGCAGCACAGACGCGCGCAGTGGGTGCAAAGGTAAACCAGTCTACCCGTCAATGTGTGCACCGCACCCAGCGCCAGGAACCCTTATTCTCCTCCTACCCACCACTACCCTGTTGCGCTCCTCTGTGTTCTCAACTCCGGCCACCGGTCGCCTCACTGATGCCACACAGCACCACACTAGGCAGGAGTGTTCCCATGCACCTCCTGCAAGTTCTCATGCACTCTCCCACAGCCTACAACCATTCCAGCACAATCAGCACCCAGCAACCCACTCACTCACAAACCCACCATCCGCTTACACAGACCAAACACCAACCACACAACACATCAAATTCACATGCATGCTCCTCAACACCCGCTCGCTCACCAAACATGCCACGGAGATATGGGACCTACTGCACAACTACGTTCTGAACCTGCTCTTCATCACAGAAACCCTATCTTTGCACTGGACATCGCTACAGCCATCCCTACTGGCTACAAGATAACCAAGCAAGAACGTCAGCACAAGCCCAGAGATGGAGTCGCCATTATATTCAAAGATACCATCAGCTGCACCACCTACACGGACACCCACACCAGCTACATGGAACACCTTGCATTCAAGATACAAATCACAGCCAACTTTTCCCTCAACGGAACCCTCAGATACAGGCCACCAGTACCCTGCCCCAATTTCACCATAGATATCAAGGACTTTGTTGCACCCCTCATCGTGAACGCCAGCAGCTTCATCCTCCTCGAAGACCTTAACTTTCACCTAGAAGACAATACCGACACAAATTCTACAGCCCTTCTAAAAAACTTCACAAACTCCTCACCCAGCAAGTTACAGAACCCAGCCTATTGGACCACATTTTCTCCTCATTAGGCATCATCATAATCGATAAGACAGAAATTTCGACTTGGACATCAGTTTCAGCATACCCATCTCGTACTGCCACAGACCTACCATCATCGGAATCGCCCACCGCAGCTAAAAAAGCATCACAGAAGAGAAATGGGCTGACACCCTCTCCGAGCACACCAGCAACTTGCTGAAAGCAATCAAGAATCTCAACAGTTTGATAATCGCATGCGTCAACACTCTGGCTCCCCTCAAGTGCAGCCCACAGCAAGAGCCCGACCACAAGTCAGCTGGTATGCAGAGAAACTCACATTGAGGAAACACCACTATAAGCAACTAGAGCACAAATGGAGAACAAGACACCATAAATAAAGACATCTTCAAATCAGCCCTAAGTTGCTGATACGGAACACCAAGCGCACAGCTCTTGCAAATCGCATCAACACCGGCACTAACAGCAAGGAAATCTTTGTCATCATCAAAGATTTTACTGCGCCTCCTGCAGCCTCCAGTAAAATTACTCCCTCACAAGACCTTTTACAAAAAGCTCTCAGAATTCATCTGTTACAAAATCAGCTCCATATATGGCAACATTGACCCTCAACCGCAACCCGTCACCGTAGCAACTCAATTTCCCATTACAGCTGAAGAACAAATCCTGACCTCGTGGCTCACTAGCACCACTGTCAAAATCTCTTCTACCATGTAGATCATCCACTCGGGGACCGTTGCCACCACAAAGCCTTCACGAGAGTGAAGCACTAACACCCATCTTCAATGGCTCCATCAACTCAGCCACATTCCTGGACACCCAGAAACATGCCACGCCCCTGCTCAAGAAACGTTCCGCTGTCCCAGAAACTCTTTCCAAATACAGACCCATCTCCCTCCGGACATACCAGCAAAGGTCTTAGAAAACGAATCAAATGACGCCTCATCGCCCACCTCAGCAACCACCAGCTCCTTGACGGCATGCAGTCTGGATTCAGGTCCAACAATAGTACAGAATCAGCACTTATCACCGCCACAGACTAAATCCGCATGATCCTTAACAAATGACACAAGGCAGCACTCATTCTCCTGGACAGACATCACTGCAGCATGTGATAGGGTCTCATACACCATCCTCATCAGGCGACTGCACAAGATTGGTATCCAAGGATCCGCTCTCTACTGGAGTTGCTCCTTCTTAACAGGTAGAACACAAGCTGTCAGCCTGGTACCTTGCTCCTTGGATGTCCACAAACTAATTTGTGGAGTGCCTCAAGGTTCATCGCTCAGCCCTACCAGCTTCAAGACATACATGATCCCTCTGGCCAACATCTTCGGAGCACACAACATCAACATCCCTGCCTATGCTGACGACAAGCAACTCACACTCTCCCTCATGGACAAGACCCCAACATGAGAAACAAGTCCACCACTTGTGTGACCAAAGTTGCACACAGGATTAAAGCCAACTATCTTAAGCTCAACACAGACAAGACAGAAGTAGAGATCTTCGCAAGAACCATAGGACTCCAACTGGTGGTCGGGCCGAACTTTGACCCACACCCACGTCAAGAACCTCGGAATAATCACCAACAGTAAACTGGACATGACTGCACAAGTCAATGTTATCGCATCCTGCTTCAAAACCCTGAAGTTCCTGGTGAAGATTTTCAAATGGCTCAGAAGCAACACTAGAAAAACTGTCACTCATGCCCTAATCACTAGCAAGTGGGACTACGGGATCACCCTCTATGACAGGATTACCAAGCAACTCACTGGTAGACTACAAACCATCCAGAACTCGGCAACCAGTCTCATCCTTAACCTCCCATGCAGAACTCGCATCACTTTACATATCAGGGAGCTCCACTGGCTCCCAATACACAAACACATTCATTTCAAACCCCTCACATATATATTTAAGGTGTTACACAACTTAGGACCCACCTACTTGAACAGCTGCATCTCCTTCCAACAACCACCCAGACATCTCCGGTCCGCAGGACTCCTAGTCCCACACACCCCAAGCGTAACAGAACCAGATCAGGAGGGTGAGCGTTCTCTTACATCGCTCCTAAAGCATGGAACGTCCTCCCATGCCACATCAGAGCCTCCTCCTCTCTTTCTTGAATTCTGCAAGAAACTGAAGACCTAGCTTTTCAATTAACAAACGTGCCATAGGCATAGCTAGGCACACACCTGCTCAGCGCCAGGAAACCCTTGCGGGTGATAGTGCACTGTACAAGTACACATAACATGTCATTCTACTCACTTGTCTACAATCCTACCCGCCCTTTTTTTCCACAGTCCTGCCAAGCAGCCCAAAGCAGATATCTGACTGCAGATTTGAAGAAAGGTCCACAATCAGGCAATGTTATGGTCACACACAACAGCTCTGTAGAGCTTTTTCAAAGCAACATCACTCTGACCCTGATCTTACAGAGATCTTCTGCCATCTATGGCTATAAAATTGCATACATTCTCATGGCACTTCAGATAGCTTACATCTTGTCATATCTTTTTTTGTTAGTTTGACATTTGTGCGGTTTATGAATGGCTTCTTATGCATGTTATGACTAAGTTTATGAAGGTGTTCTTTATCGAGTAGAAGAAAATCCATAAGCCGGATACGGTCAGGGCGTTCTCTGCTCAATCTCTATAAACATCTCACATAACACTCCCACTTATCAGCACCACTTGGAGCACCCAATAAATCATTACATTCTAGGCAGAGTGTAAAGCTAGACAAAAAGCCAACAATGGAGAGACATGCCATACAAGATACCACAAAATGTCCAGCAACACACTTGGGTTGTGCAAAGGGTCTTAAAGGGTGCTCCCAGACGCAGCCATCAAGGGTAGTTAACAACAGCCCATGGCATGCCTTTGTACGGTCACGTCTGTCTATCGTACGCTTCACAGTCTTGCATTACATCAGTATTTGGGACAGATGAACCCTTTCCAGGAACAGTATGAGAACTATGACCAATGTTGTTGACCACCACTAAGGAGAATGAAGCGGAATCCTTACCTTGTACCTCATCTTGGGGCAGGAATGGATGTAGAAGCCCATGTAGTAGTAGCACAGTGAAGGGGCAGTCTCATGCAGCCGCCTGGTGAAAGCGATTTCTCTGTAAATAGAAAGAGCAGAACATATAATGAATTAAAAGAATTCTGGTGCACATAAAGGCAGAAGTGGCGATGAGAGGGGGACATTACCAAATGAAAGGGAATGAAGGTAGGCAGTCAGAGCCTGCTGTGGAGGCGTATGACATATGAAAGAACCAAAGGAGAGAGAGACCCCAGTAAAAAAAGGAAGGAGGATGAGAAGAATAGGCACAGGGAATAACAGTGAGTAGGAGTTAGGTGTGGAAGGGAGGTGAAAGTAGGTAATAAGCCAGACAAGGAAATACAGAGAGGGCAAAGTATTAGTTCTAGATGAGGAGTCTGAGAGTGTAAGATCCTATTAAAGGATTGTAAAGAGTCATTGAGTGCTTGGTATGAGAACAGGAGAGGGTATTGTGGCTAGATGTCAACACTTTGGGAGCAGTAGGAGAGGTGGTGCATGCTGAGGGGGTCAGGAAAGCATCTTCTGTTTAGAGAGAATGGCAAGAGCAAGTTGGTTTGTGGTGGGGGCTTTGATTTGGGAGCGGTTTGCTGAAAGTACTAACACAGACACCAGTCCTTGATGCTGTGTCAGAAGTGGCTCTTGTGCTTAAGAAGTAACAGAAGGCAGCAAAAGCCTGCATGCCTTTCTTTCTTTTGTGGGGGAGAAGAGGATTCTTGGGCTAAAGAGACACGAGAAAATTCTTGAGTATGAGACCCAGGGAGTGTCTTGCCACTAAGTGGGGGTTCACATAGAAAACGGAACAGACCTGGAGCTCAAGTTGCTACCCATGCGTCTCTTTCTTAGAAGAGCTTGGGCAAAAATTCAAACTCCAAGAAGTGTTTTCACTCAAGATATCCTCACTTTTCAGACAAACGTTTTTCTTCCCACTCCTGTAAGTAGAAATATATGCGTAGTTTTTGTGCCACTCTCTGGAGCTATTTAAACTTCCTTCGCAAGAGCAACCAAAGAGAGGTCAAGAGAATCACAATCAGTGATTTAAGAGTGGACCCTCCATCTTCTGAGGAGCACTGTGTGGTATTAAAGACACTAATGTATGAAGGTATCGTTCCTATAGAAGGAGGAAGAAGTAGTAGTGATGGACGTATTCAAAGGGACCCTTAGGATTATTGCTTGGTGCCCTCACACATCCAAAAGGATCTCATGCTTCATCATAAGCCGTCCTCCTCTTAGAGTCGGCACTGCAATACCCTATGGGCCCTGCGAAGGGCCACTTTATCAGAGATCTTTTTATTTTAAGCCATAATGATGTATGCAATGCATGTGTAAGGGTGTGGAACGTGTGGGGTGGAGCGAGTGTGGAAGTGAGGCGAAGTGAAGCTAAAACTGTCTAAGGAATACCAAATTAAGTTTTAATGTGGTGGTTCCCTTGGCAGGGTTAAAATAGATGAAGGGAGGCTATTGTAAGGGCTCATTGTACCCAAATAGCCTAAAGGCGTGGGTGTGGTCAGGTCGACATGTTTTGCGCCTTATGGTCCAGCCAGATTCTCAGCGCTTCCTCAGGACCTAGAAAAGATCACTACCCCACACGTATGAATTGATATATAGTGTTGGGTACTCCACTATAGGAAAATACCTTAATAAAATAGTCGTCCAACCTAAATAAAACAAGAAATATAAGAAGGCATTAGACAAACCAGTTGTCATATTACATGGTCAGGTGCTTATGAAGATTTGCACAATATTTTATTGTGTCTCCTGATGGCAGACATGCTCATGCTATTATTGGTACTGACAAGTCGCCACAATGTGAAGAGGAGCGCGCGCGCACACACACGCATGCACGTCAGACAAGTGGGCACATGTGGTACAAATGGAAGTCAAGCTTGTATTAACACATATAGAATATAATGAATGGTGAGTTGCCCTCAGGTGAGAGCAAAAGATCTTACTCGTTGGATCAATTAGTAGTTCCCCTTAGGTCAAAAGCAAAGGGTAGCGCACAGCTGCTAAACTGTTAAAAATGACAATAATAACAATAAAAGTATAGGAAATCAAGGAGACCAGGGAGAGACCTCCAAGAGGCACGAGAAGGTGATGGCAACGTAAGACTCAAAGTCACAACAGTACTCACGAGGTCCTGTGAGGAGAGCGCCAGAGACCAACCCTCCTCTGCTGGCCTGGATCTGGAGTGTGTAGAGGAAAGCAAGCGGTATATGAATTACCCGTGATTAATGAAATTGGAGCCAGGTGTTTTTGTTATGGCCGCTAGATTAGAGAGCAGGGTCAAGGCATGGGTACACGGCAACCAATGGGCAGAGTCGTGAGCACCATGGAGGTGTATGGGGGCCAAAATATGATGGACCGCTAGTGCGCATGCGTTTGCACGCATCAAGGTAATAGCGGCCGTCATCTTGGAGTGTACATGAGGAAGTCTAGTGGCCCTAGAAAATGTACTGTCACTTGCAGCCTCTGGATTGGCACATATTCGGAGTCAATGCCTGAATAAAATAGATGGAGAAGTGGTCCAAAGACCAAGCTTAAAAATGAATATTACATCGCATGGAATATCACGCAGGAGCGCCATGAGGGCGTATCGAGGTCAACTGTGATGGACCGCTAGCGCATCTGTGTACGTCAATGTTACAGTGGGTGCCATCTTGAAGTGCCGATGGAGGCGTCTGGAGGCCCTAAATAATGTGCTATGTCAACTGGAGAATTCGTGTTGGCAAGTTGTTCAAAGTCAATGCCCGACATAAATGAATGCGGTCCAGAGACCACGCGCAAAGTTAATGAAAGTTATGTCACATGTGAGAGCATGTGTTAGCGGTCTATGCAACAACCGTGACCGCTATTATTGACTATTGTTCAGGTCTCAGCGCCCTTGTATGGAGTGGTTCAGAGCACAGTAATCGGATGTATGATGATAATCAAACCTATAGAAAAATGGGCAGTTGAGAAATGTTAAGGGTGTGACCTCATGGTGATATGTCACCGATGCGAATCTGGTGAGCACATATTCCTCTAGGGATGTTTAGTTAACTGTAGATCAGAGTATGATTCCATGAAGGGCTAAGTTGTTGCATCAGTTGTAAAAGAATTTTGACATAACTGGGTTATAGGTGGATAATTGCACCTTGCACCACAGAATTTAATCGTTCAGATCTCTTGCATTGGTGGAGAGGCGGAAAATCCACTGTTACTCTTTTCTAAACTATCATGTTATTCCACAGGTTGTTGGCAACAAAAACGATTCACCTCAGGTCATCTGGTGAGTGATTAGAGTCGCAAAAGTGGTTACACATTTTAGTGACCCTGTGTCTTCCTGTGAATTTTGCTCCGGTGTTCCATTATCCTTGTTTTTGCCGGTTTCGTGGTTAACCCCACATAATGAAGGCCGTAGGGAATGAGGTAGACACAGTTCTTCGCATTGCAATTTGTGAGAATTTATTTTGTTTCCTAACACGGCCTGCACCCGATGATACCTCTTTGGTGGGTTTGGTTAAAGGCAGACCCCACAGGGGTAGTGTCCTGTGACAGGGTAGGGTCCAGAGTGTGTTCTGTTTTGTTGTCTGCTTAATATAAGGTCTGGTATGCACCAGGAGATCCCTCAGGTACTGGGTACGTTTGTAAGCGGTGTGGCAGTGGAATCTCCAGGGTCCCTGAATGTAGGATACCCCAATGTCTCATTATAACGCGTTGGATCCGATTAGAATTTGGAGTGAAGGTGATCACGCAGTTTAGGACATCTTCAGTTGGTAGGGTGCTAGTCTCAAGGAGAGCTTCCCGGTGGCTAATCCTTGTTCTCTTTTGGGCCAGTTTGATGATTCTGGGAGGATAGTTGCGGAAAGAGATTCCTGCTGAGTTTTTCAGCTTGAACATCATAGTCTTTCAACGTACTGCAGTTTCTCCGAAGGTGCAGAAATTGTTCATACAGTAGATTGTCCGGTAGGGCTTTGGAATGGTGGCTATCGAACAGGAGCAGGCTGTTGCAGTCAGTGGTTTTCTTATAGGTCTTGGTAGACAAGCTCCCTTCATTGATGGAGATCAGTAAATCCAGAAATGGTATCTCCTTTCCTGAGATGGACTGGGTGACTCTCAGGAATGGGTTGAGCGAATGGATCCAAAGACAAAATCCCCAGCACTTAGTGATGGCGCCTTTCCAGAAGATAAGAATATCATCTATGTACTGTCACCATGAAAGGATGGCTCCTTTAAAGGGGTTGACTTCAGCAAAAATATATTGTTCAAAGGTGGCCATGTACAGACCGGCCAGGGGGCAAATGCACTCCCCATTGAAGTCGCTTGTAACTGATGGTAGATCTGGGTTTTGAACTTGAAAAAGTTATTCTTCAATGTAATGGAGGCGCATTCAACGATTAAGCCTATGGAAGTCGTTGCTGTCCAGGTCTGTGCTCGAAGTCTAGTCTCAACAACCTCAATAGTTGCGTGCTGGGGAATGTTGGTGTACAAAGACTCTACATCCAGGGTGACTAGGAGGTCGATGTCTTGTTGGTGGTTAGTTTCTGCAATTAGATTCAGCGCATCCCTAGTTTCTTTCAAGCAGGAAGGGGTCTTTGAGACCAATGGTTGGAGATAGTGATCACAGAACTTACTCAATGGTTCCAATAAGGATCCAATAACAGAGACAGTTGGTATCCCAGGTAGAGGGAGGGTCCCGTTGTGTATTTTGGGTAATATGTAAAAGTACAGGATCCTAGGCGAGGTGTTCCTCAAGAAGTTTGCTTCATATTTGGTAATCCATTATTTGGCCCCTGCAGTCGTTAGCAACGACTGGATCCATTTCATCAGTGATTTGGTGGGGTCTGAGTCCATGGGGAGGTAGTATCTTCCATCTGCTAGTTGGCGCAGGCATTCCAGGTCATAGTCAGTAGTGTTCATCACAACTATGGTGCCACCCTTATTTGCTGGTTTTACCATGATGGCAGGCCCATCAGTGAGGGCCCTCGCTGCTTTACGTTGTCCGGATGACATGTTGTCAAAAAGGTCTTGGGGCCCATATCAGTGCGGTCTCCTTCAGTACGGCTTATTCAAAGGCGAGGACTTCACTGGGTGTCATGGCTGTTGTAGGTGGGAAATTGGACGGGTTGCGTAGTCCTCATTTATCAAGGTCAGGGATGATCTTATCCTGGAAAACGCTTGAAGGAGATTTTTGCAAAAAGATGGGTGGAGTTCACTCGTTAGTCAGAATGTGTCTTCCTGTGGGGTGGGTATGTACCCTAGACCTTTATGTAGTACCTCATCTTCAGTCAGAATCCTGTTTGAAAGGTTGATGACTAGTTTTTTTTGGGCCGTCTGGCTCCTGGTTTGCATCTGGGTTCCCTGTTGTTGCCAATGTACTTGTTTGTTCCCTCGTCCTCTTCCTCTGCCCCAGCTTCTGCCTAAAAAAGCTTGGGGAAAAGGGTTGGAAGTAAGGCTGTGGCGGTTGCGGGGGCATCTGGAAGCCAGGATGCCACATATGTGGACGTCCTGCAAACGGGGTAATTGGGTATCCGTGCATTCCCGTGCCTCCCTGAGGTTTCTCCCTGGTCTCCTGGATTTACTATACCTTTATTATTGTAATTTTTTCACTGTTTAGCAGCTGTGCGCTACCCTTTGCTTTTGACCTAAGGGCAAATACTGATTGATCCAAAAGGTAAGATTTTTTCTCTCACCTGAGGACCAACTCACCATTCATTATATTCCATATGTCTTAATACAAGCATGACTTCTGTTTGTACCACGTGTTCACTTGCCTGACCTGTTTTTTGTGTGTTTGTGTGTACACCTCTTCACGTTGCAGCGCCTTGTCAGCGCCAATAATAGCATGAGCATGTCTACTATCAGAAGACACAATAAAATATTGTGCGAAACCTGAAAAGCACCTGACCATGTAATATGACAACTGGTTTGCCTAATGTCTTCTTATATTTCTTGTTTTAATTAGGTTGGATGATCATTGTATTAAGGTATTTTCCTAGAGGGTAGTACCCAAAACTATATACCACGATCGACCTGACCACACCCACTCATTTAGGCTATTTGGGTACATTGAGCCTTTACAATATCCTCCCTTCGTCTATTTTAACCCTGCCAAGGGAACCGCCATATTAAAAATTAATTTGGTATCCCTTAGACAGTTTTAGCTTCACTTCGCCTTACTACACACACTCACTCTACCCCACACATTCTACACTCTTACAAACGCATACTTCATAACGACTTAAAATAAAAAGACCTCCGATAAAGTGACCCTTCCTGGGGCTCATAGGGTATTGCAGTGCCGGCCCTAAGAGGAACACCCCCCCCTATGATGAAGCATGAGATCCTTTTGGATGTGTGAGGGCACCAAGCAATAATCCTAAGGATCCCCTTGAATACGTTCATCACTTCTTCTGCCTCCTCCTTTCTGCTATAGGAATGATACCGCCATACATTAGTGTCTTAGTGTTTTCGGAGCGTGGGTACTGGACCTTTATTTGCTTCCAGTCCCCCCTTCTTTGTTGTATATAGTGTCTAAATTACTACATGACATTTCCCCTTACAAACCCGGAGTAACATATGCATAACATTATATCAGTTCACCCTTCAACAAACATAACAAAAAATAATTTTAAAAAATAATACTAATAATACTTATAGGAAATACACCCAACATACCCCTTACTCGGGTAACATACCCCAAACAGCCAGAATTACAGTTTAACGGAATCTAAATAATAAATTCTAAGTGTGAGTACTTCTGCGAACCACATGCCTATCACTATCCTCCCTATCCTGAGACATCTGGTTAGTAGGCACTGACAGAGGCAAGCTCGTTTTAATGACTTTCTCAACATTCCACCAATTGCGCCCATTGACTCTTACAGTATTCCCACGTACTTTGTCAACCACAGTTGGTTCCTCAAGCTTCGCTTTTCTTAGTGTGAAAAGGAATTTTGATATGGACAACATCCCCTACTTTATAAGAAGGTGTACATACTTTTTTCTTGCATCCAAATAAACTTTCGGTTTAGCTTGCACTTAAGCTACATTCCTTCTGGCATGATTATCAACGTCATTTATCACACCCTCCTTCACCCACTTATACATTCCTCTGGGAATAGTTTGGAAGATGGGTTTTGCCCTCTCAATAGCTCAAAATGTGATACCTTGGTAGTACAATGTGGAGTTGTGCTGTAAAAACCATAACCCTGAATGTACAGTATTTGGAACTACACAATTGCTAGCCAAAGTCCACTGTACACACTCCACCAAAACACAGTTCATGCGTTCAACCAAACCATTCATTTGAGGATGATAAAGTGAACTTTTGAGATGCTTGACATCACCCTGTTTCAGGAACAGTTTCACTTCCGCGCTGACAAATTACACTGCATTATCAGAAAACAGAAAAGATGCCAATCCTTCCCTCAGGAAACTATCCATCAAACATTCTACCACATTTTTAGAATTAGGTTCTCCCACAAAACGAATTTCAGGCCACTTTAATATCAATCTGTTAGGACTAACGGAAAAAGTAAATCTGTGGGTAAAGAGTTTAAAGGACCAACACGATCAATTCCAAACTTTTCCCAGGTTTTGGATGGGAAATCATTAAGTTGTAGTGGAGGACTCTTAATTTTAAGTCCTTTCTCACAACTGTCACATATTACAGTCGCACAAGTTACTAACTTGTGTAACGATATATCTGTAAGAGACAGTAGTTAGTGACAGATTCCTTACCTTAGTTCTTCTTACCTTAGAATATCCCCAGGCGTCAGGCTGGATCCGGAAAGGCGGCGTCGTGCGGCTCCGCGTCCGTCGTCGGCGTCGTGATCGCCGGGATGACGTCGCGGGCAGTACTTAGGCGCCGCCCCTGCGCGCTGACGTCAGTTCTGTACACGACTTTCCGCGCCAGGAACGCAGAGCCATGCAAGAAGCTGACATAGGTGTCTGAAAAATACTAGGGCCCTGAAAGGGATGTCCTTAACCCTAGAAATCAGTTCGCAGAACGGGGAGGATGGGTGGGGCGGTAAGGAATCTGTCACTAACTACTGTCTCTTACAGATATATCGTTACACAAGATAGTAACTTGTGCATCTGAAAGAGACACGTTAGTGACAGATTCCTTACCTTAGAATAGATACCCCAGCAATACCAACCCCGGTGGTGGGTCTGCGAACAAAGATCAGACAAGGAAGTCCTGGAGGACAGAACGGCCAAAGAAGCCGTCCCTCCGGACCTGACTGTCAAGGCAGTAATGCTTTGTAAACGTGTGCAGCGAGGCCCACGTAGCTGCCTGACAAATAACCGGCAGCGGAACACCGCGGCCCAAAGCCGTGGTAGCAGCCGTTGCCCTGGTGGAATGGGCCCGCAGCCCAACAGGAGGCTCCTTCTTAGCCAAAGAATAGCAGGTCTTGATGCACAAGGTAACCCAGCGGGAGATGGTCCTCTTGTGCACCGCCCGACCTTTTTGGCGCCCACGTAGCCAACAAAGAGCTGGTCATCCACCCGGAAGTGTTTTGTGCGGTCAATATAGAAGGAGAGCGCACGTTTTGGGTCCAGACGGTGGAGCCTCTCTTCCTCTCTGGAAGGATGCGGAAAGAAGGTGGGCAAAGTGATGGTCCGCCCAATATGGAAAGCAGTAACCACCTTTGGCAAGAAGGACGGACGCGTCCGAAGAACAACCTTGTCCGGATGAACAGACAGAAAGGGAGGTTTGCAAGATAGAGCCTGGAGCTCACTTACCCGCCGAGCGGAGGTGATGGCCACCAGAAAGGCTGTCTTTAGAGTCAGAAGACGAAGAGGACAGTTATGTAGAGGCTCAAAGGGAGCGCACATTAAAAAGGTAAGAACCAAGTTCAAGTCCCACTGAGGCATCACAAACGGAACAGGAGGGAAGAGGTGAGTAATGCCTTTTAAGAACCTGTTAACAACAGGGGACTTGAAAAGGGAGGGCTGATCAGGAAGCCTGAGGAAGGCCGAGATAGCACAAAGATAACCCTTGATGGTACCCAGGGCAGAACCCTGTTGGGCCAGAGAAAGAAGGAACAGAAGGACCTCAGAAAGAGGGGCAGAGAGGGGATTCACAGCCTTTGCTGTGCACCATGCCACAAATTTGTTCCACCTGCAGGCGTATACCACCTTAGTGGCTGCCAGAATCACATCACAAACTTCGGGAGGCAAGTCGAAAGGAATCAACTGCCGCCGCTCAATCTCCACGCAAGCAGGTGTAGACTGGACAGGTTCGGGTGGAGGACCGTCCCCTGCTGCTGCGACAGAAGATCCTCCCGAAGAGGCAGACGGATCGGGGGATCTACGCTCATATTGAGTAGCTCGGGATACCAAACTCTTCGAGCCCAGTCCGGAGCCACAAGAATGACTTGGGCCCGGTCGTGCCGAATCTTCTTCAACACTCTGGGTAGAAGTGGTATAGGCGGAAAGGCGTACAACAGACCGCAACTCCACTCGTGACGAAAGCGTCACCGAGCGAGTGCCGCCTTGGAAATTCCAACGCGCAGAACTGATGACATTGCGCGTTCTCTTCGGTGGCGAATAGATCTAACCAAGGCTCTCCCCATTGTAGAAAGAGTCCTTGCGCCACTTCCGAGTGAAGACGCCATTCGTGATCCATCATGCACCTGCGGCTGAGGTTCGTCCGCCCTGGCGTTCAGGGAACCTGCCAGGTGTTGAACCATCAGGAACATGCCCTGATGTTCCAGCCATGTCCAGAGGCGCAGAGCCTCCTGACAAAGGGTCCAAGACCCCACCCCGCCTTGTTTGTTGCAGTACCACATGGCGGTGGTGTTGTCTGTGAACACCTGCACTACCTTCCCTTTGACAGAGGGAAGGAATGCCTTGAGTGCAAGTCGGATCGCCCGTAGCTCCAGAAGGTTGATATGGAGCCGGGACTCCGCCGGAGACCAGAGGCCTCTGATCTCCGCCTCTCCCATGTGACCGCCCCATCCCAGAAGGGACGCGTCCGTCACAACTGTGTGCTCTGGCTGGGGAAGGGAGAGGGATCTGCCCATGACCCATTGCCGGTTCGAGAGCCACCACTGTAACTGTCTTGCAGTCCCCTCCGAGATCTGGACGTGATCGGACAGGTTGCCCTGGTGCTGCGCCCATTGGAACTTCAGGTCCCACTGCAGAGCCCGCATATGCCATCTGGCATGATTGACCAGCAGGATGCAGGAGGCCATGAGGCCCAGCAGCCTCAGGGTCATCCGTACCGAAACCCAGGATAAAGGCTGAAAGATCGGAATCATAGCCTGAATATCCCGGACTCGCCGTTCGGGAGGATAGGCCCGAAACTGCGTCGTGTCCAGAACTGCTCCGATGAAAAGGAGCTGTGGAGAAGGAACCAGATGCGACTTCGGCACATTGATGGAGAACCCCAGCGAGTGCAGGAGTTCGGCCGTAGTCTGGAGGTGGGAGACGACTGCCTGGGACGAGCCCGCCTTCAGCAGCCAGTCGTCGAGGTAGGGGAAGACTGAAACCCCTGCCCGGCGCAGATGAGCTGCGACCACCGCCATCACTTTCGTGAACACCCGAGGGGCACTTGTAAGGCCAAAGGGGAGCACGGTGAACTGAAAATGCTCGGGGCCTACCGTGAACCGAAGGTAACGCCGGTGGGCCGGCAGGACGAGGATGTGGAAATATGCGTCCTGCAAGTCCAACGCTACCAACCAGTCTCCAGGGTCGAGGGCAGTCAAGACCTGAGCTAGGGTGAGCATCTTGAACTTCTCCTTCCGGAGGAAGCGATTGACGTTCCGGAGGTCCAAGATAGGACGCATGTCCTCCTTGTCCTTTTTGGGCACCAGAAAGTAGTGGGAGTAGCAACCACGCCCTACTTCTGGGGTCGGAACACGCTCGATGGCCCTCTTGGTCAAGAGGGCCGTGACTTCCTTCTGTAGAAGCACCAAGTGATCCCCTGACATGCGGTGGAATTGAGGTGGCATGGCTGGGGGGTGGTCTCGAAGGGGAGGGAGTAGCCCCTTCGGACAATGTCCAAGACCCACCTGTCCGAGGTGATGGTACGCCAGTGGGGAAGGTGATGGCGGACCCTGCCCCCTACTGGCGTGCTGTGCACCTGAAAGGAGGGACTAGGAGGGCTTGGAGGCCGCGGACGGGTTGGAGGTGGTGGCCTGACCCGCACGCTGGTTGCCCGATCCGCCACGGCGGAATCCACGTCCTCGCGAAGACGCCTGCTGCGCGGGCCGGTGGCTGGGCTGCTGACGTGAAGGGGCGCCTCTAACGTGGCCACGATAGGGGCGAAAAGCAGAAGTCAGCGGAGGGCGTGTAGCAGAAAGGCCCAGGGACTTGGCAGTAGCCCGTGAGTCCTTAAAGCGCTCCAACGCATGGTCTGCTTTGGACCCAAAAAGACCGACTCCATCAAAGGGCATGTCCATGAGAGTATTCTGGACATCCCCTGAAAAACCAGTGGTTCTCAGCCAGGCGTGGCGTCTGAGCGCCACCGTCGTTGCAATAGACCTGCCCAGCGAGTCGGCGGTGTCAAGGCCACAACGTATTGTGTATTTAGCCGCATCCCTTCCTTCCGCAATGGCGCGGGAAAGCAGTGTCTGGACCTCCTCAGGACACTGGGGCAAAACATCCGCCACCGAATCCCACAGGGAGTGGGTATATCGGCCCAAAAGACAAGCGGTGTTAACGGACCGCAAGCCAGCACTGGAGGAAGGAAAACCTTTCTTCCCAAACTGATCCAGGCGTTTGGATTCCCTATCCGGAGGAGCGGTAGGGAAGGCGGTTTGGGAAGCGGAGGCTTGGACAACCAAGCTCTCAGGAGTGGGGTGGACAGAGAGAAACAGGGGGTCGCCCGGAGCTGGGCGATGGCGTCGTGACACGTTCCGATCCACAGGAGCCCCTGTGTTGGGCTTGGACCAGGCGCCCAAAGAACGTCAGTGAGGGCGTCGTTAAACGGCAGCACAGTCTCCGCAGAGGAGGCTGCCGGCTGAAGCACCTCTGTCAAGATGTTAGGCTTGACCGTCAAAGTAGGGAGTTGGAGACGTAAGGCCCCAGCTGCCCTACGCAACACCGTACCAAAATTGGCTCCCTCCTCCGTAGTCACGGGAGGAGACAGCATGCCAGTTGTCAGGGGAAGTATCCAGACCACTGGCCTCCCCTAGACTCTCTGTCCAGTCCTCATCGTACTGACAGTGACGTGTCAGAGGGTCATCAGACCCCTCCCAGTCCAACTGGTCCTCCTCTGGTTCAAAATAAGGAGGAGGAGGGACAGTTGGGACCCAAGGTCCCATCGGCGCCGGAGCCGGCGTCGAGCGACGTCGGTCCGGATCCATGTCCGGAGCCGGAAGGAACTGAGGGACGACGCCGCCCGGAGCCCAGGGCGGCGTCGAGAACGGCACCGGAGACATCGGCGCCGGCGGAGGTGTCGTTAGGTCGACCGGCGTCGATGGGGGTTGTGGAGCCGGGATCGAGGCCGGGGCCGAAGCCGGAATCGAGGCTGGAGGCACGGGCGACGCCGGGGCCGGAGCCGTCGGCGACGCCGGAGCAACCCGGCTCCACAACCCCCATCGACGCCGGTCGACCTAACGACACCTCCGCCGGCGCCGATGTCTCCGGTGCCCGCGGGGCCCGAAGGCGCACGGAGGGGCCTGGAGGCCCGAAGAGGCGGGCCATGGCCGTCAGGAATTCCTGCACTTTGGCCGGATCCGCCCCCGAACCCGGGAAGGGCGGGTATGGCGGGGACGACTCCACAGGCAAGTCCGGGGCCGCGGGGCGGGGACGGTGCCGGGAGGGGCCTCAGCCGAGTCGCGAGACCGGCGAGGCGAAGTCCTAGAGCGATGATGCTTTTTGGACTTCTTGTGTTTCGACTTACCGGACGAAGAAGACTTCGACGCCGACGACCGGTGTGGACTCCGCGATCGACCCCTGGACCTCTCACGCGACCGGGGCTTCCGCGGAGCCGAATGCCGGGCCTCCAGGAGCTTTCGAGACCGCTCTCGCAAAGCTTTCGGGTTGAGGGCCTGGCAGTCGGTACAAGACTCCGTGTCGTGGCCTCGGCCGAGGCAGAAGAGACACTCCCAATGCGGGTCGGTGACGGACATCATCCGCGCACAGGCGCCGCATCGCTTGAAGCCGGGCATCCCTACGACACCTTGAAAGATGAAAAAACAGTGAAAAATTTCACCAAAAAGTATGGTCAAAAAATGACCAGGGCACTGCTCTTCCCGGATCTGCGCTTGCTGGCGCGGAAAAAGAAGAACTGACGTCAGCGCGCAGGGGCGGCGCCTAAGTACTGCCCGCGACGTCATCCCGGCGATCACGACGCCGACGACGGACGCGGCGCCGCACGACGCCGCCTACCGACGCGCAAGGGTACTGCTACGCAAAAACTTTCCGGATCCAGCCTGACGCCTGGGGATATTCTAAGGTAAGAAGAACTAAGGTAAGGAATCTGTCACTAACGTGTCTCTTTCAGATACTTACATACTCATCAGCATATCGATTCATGCCAACCATCAGAACATCTCATGTACCATGCATTTAGTGAGAGTTCTTTCAAGGTTACCTTCATGGGCACCATTGATTACTTTGGATCGTAAACTTTCTGCAGGAACAAATCTCTGACCATACAGAGAATGGCATCTTCAACTGAAAGCTCATTAGCAACTTTCACAAATGGTTGACAAGTATAAGGGACACTTCTCTCATTTGGTCAACTTTTTTTTTTTTTTTAAACAAAGTCCAAAACCTAGGATAACACCACGTCCTTGGATTACTCTTCCCGCCATTCATTCTAGCTAACAGCACACATTTCCTAAATCAATAGAAGCAATGATACAACTCTCATTGTTTTCATTCTCCATATCGTCTTGTGATATATAACTTGGTGATTCTGTGCGATAAGATAGCTTCATACTAACCAACATCTGTTTTTTCCCCCTAGTTTTGTGTAAACAGTTAAGCCTAGCTGTGCATGTTGCCAGGCAGAGAGAAGTGTTTATTCTAGTTCTACGTAAACTTTCGCTAGGGCCCACCAACATGCTAGGAGTTCTTTTTCAATGACAGAAAAATGAACATCGGCGTCACTCAAATTTTGTGATGCAAACTTTAAGGTGTTTTCTACTCCATCTTTGTTTTGAGTCAAAACTGCACCTACACCAATATTCCTGGCATCAACTGTGATTATGCGTTGTAAATCTGGATAAGGTTTCACAATTCCTTGACCCTGCTAAATGAGACTGAAATAAATCGAACTCTTCCTGACAAGTCTCGTTCCAATCAAAAGCTATGTTCTTCTTAGGCAAAGAGGTCAAAGGTTCAACATGAGAAGCATAATAGGGTATAAACCTTCAATAAAACTCAGAGACCAATGAACAACTTGAGCCCTGCTTTATCAGTGGGTAGAGCCGCATCGATGATAGTGCTGACTGAACCAGGTCTCGGTTCAATACCATTCTCAGACACTACATGCCCAAATATTCAACCTTGTCTTTTAGACACTCACACTTTTCTGCCTTAAGAATGACTCCATGTTTTTGCATAATACCTAAAACTTTATCCAGAATAAAATCATGTTCTTATCTAGTGGCAGCACATCATCATCCTGGAAAACCGCCACCCCATCCCCACCTTCAAACATCTGGAACATGACTGTATGAAAAACTGCAGCCGCTGAAGCTAATCCAAAGGGCATTTTGCAATACTGGAATGTGCCAATGGGACAAGCAAAAGCAGTAAGATGTCTAGACGTGGGATCAAGTACTACCTGGTGGTAAGCAGAAGCTAAATCAAGTTTAGAGAATGATTTTGAATTCCCCAACATGATCAACTCATTAATTTTCGGGAGAGGATGTGAATCAACCCAAATGAGTTTATTTAAACTCTGGAAGTCGACACACACCCTCAGACCGCTGCTTTCCTTGCATGCAACCGCCAAGGGCGACAACCACAACGAAGATTCTATGGGTTCAATAATACCATTTTCATAAACACTATTTCCTTTTCTAAATAATTTTTAACATAAAAAAGGCACACATCTCATTTTGTGTTTGACAGTATTGTTCACTCTTTAACTTTAATTCTGTTTGTAAACCCCTTGATGCTACCCAGTTGTTTGGAAATCACAGACGGATATTGCTTTACTAGAACCTCAGAGATATTGCTAGAGTTCACAAATGAAGCTTGATCCTTGGCTCCAGGCCTCAAGATGATTTGGAACAATGCTTGATGAAACTATTCCTGAATACATAGCCCCTTAATAGTCACATACATTTTCCCCAAAATTTTCCTTCTGCTGAATTCTAGTACATCCTCTAAATATCCAGCTAATTCAATTATCTGTCCTTCATAAGAGACAGTTGATCTATCCCGCTGTTCCAGATGTTTAGAATCCCACGTGTCCTTAAATAGTTCCTGGGTGACGATCGTAATTCTGGCTCTAGAATCAACAAGTAGCCTAACTTTTTTATCACCTACTCAATGTCAACATAAGGGTCAAAGCACTCCAATAGATCACCATGTACTCAGAGGCACCCATCGACATTTCTTTAAGATCATCTTGAATCTTGCAAAGATTACTCTAGTTTTGATGAAGATCAGAAACATTTGCAACAGCATTACCATCACATTTGCTGCTCCAGCACACCTTTGCAAAATGACAAATGTTGTTGCAAGCAATACACAAAATATTCCTAAAAGGCACATTTTATTGCCCTTCATGTGGCACACTATTACCATATCTGAAACTAATATTTGTCTGTTTGAAAAATGATTTGTTCTCTCCACTTATTGTTTTCGAAATTGTGTTACCTTTTGATTTAACTACACAAACAATTATTCTTAACTTCAAGTTCTTTTATATACGTTTCAATGCTCTTCGCCGTTCTGATTGTTTGTCCAAGAGATGGATTACCCATTGAAAGGAGTTTCTGTTCAATTATCTTATCCACACATTTACAAATATATTGATCTCTAACCAACTGATCTGTAAAGGTTTCAACTAGCAATCAGCTACCATCCTTTTCAGAGCAGAAATACATGTGTGAACATCTTCACAACTCTTTTGAAAAATGTATGCTTCAAAACCACTATGCTCCGCTGAACATCAAACCTGAGCTCCAGTTTTTTTTATTGCTTTATCAAACTCATTAACTTTTCCCCCTCGTTCAAAACAAGTGGTGGTAAATGTTTAACTATAGCTCTTCCTACAATGCCTAAAGATGAAGCGGAAGAAATGTTTTCCTCTCAGGACAAAACGAGAAGCACCATTGGCCTCTAAGTATATCTGGAACGTATCAAACCAGTTCCTCGACTGGATAGGTGGATAACCTGAGGTGCACGAAAAGGAGGAGGGTTCACAGACTACCTGGTTCAAGTAGAAACATACTCTCTACAAAACACTGCAACAAGGATACTGCTACAATAGTGCTCAGCAACATGTACAGTGTATGCGCAGGTTTGTGTGTGCCACCATTGACAGATGGACACACAAACGTGCTAAGTTTATGTTTTCCACTAGTATATGTTTTTAACACAGTAACTAAGGTGGTGTGTGCATCACCATGATACAAACATAAAATAATGAGGTGAGCACCGTGACACACAGAGAGCCACATGTGAAGCGCAAATATTAATGCAACAAAGGGAGATCATCACCGTGACACGCTGATGCACCACAACGTACCTTATTAACCGTGTCAGATCCTTGTTTCACTGAGCAGTTCTTACCCTAACAAAATGGCGGCAAGCATGAGTGTGCGTGAAGGACATTTAAAAGCGTTTCAGACTTTTGAGTGCTCCTCTGTTTCAGTTATATCACTGTGGCCATGACAACTCTGCCGTTCTCTGTAAAGCGAGAAGGTCTTTGTGTTCCACTGAGATTTTGACTGCCGATGTTTGGTCTTCTCCGTCACAGGTTGAAGGAACCGCTCATCCAGTTTCCCCTCGGCGGGACTATAGGCTTTCATAGTACAATAGAGATGGCCATCAATCCTTCCGAGGATACGCCTGTTTTGACTTTATGTGCCAGGAGAAACACCATGGGAAGAAAACGAGAAGAAGAAAACGTGGATTCGTGGAGGCAGCCTCCGATAGGCTTGTCGCAAAAACTTTTGTGGTATTATAGACACAAGTCCAATACGGTTGTGGATTTTTTAATACGATCCAAGAAAGAAAACAAGGCCGCCGGGCCTACATCGCAGGCAACAGCCTCCTTAAAATCCAATTGTCACCATTCAAACAACCAACATTTACATTATAAAGTTGCCAGTAACAACAACACAACCTGAAAACTTACAGAATAGTAGACGGTGTAAATTACTAAATGACTCTTCTTACAAACCCTGAATAACATATACAGAGTAAATTACTACACAATGACTGACAGTTAAAGGCATAACTTGGCTATTCCGTGCGATTAGATAGCCTCATACTGACCAACAGTCTGTTTTTTCCCCCTAGTTTTGTGTAAACAGTTAAACCTAGCTTTGCATACTGCCAGGCAGAGAGAAGTGTTTATTCTTGTTCTACACAATATCTCTTTTCAGGCTAGCCTGTTTAACATGACCTACAGAACATGCCATTTCTTCTTTTTGCTGTCTTTCTCTTGATCTGGGGCACCACAGGTTAAGCATACATCCTTCAGGCCAATCAAAAGACACATCACAACAAACAAGTGACTTACTGTCAGTAACTCTGTTTATTTTGGATTGTTTATCTAACCACAGATTTGACACCTTCTGAATTACCCCAGGGCCCAGAATGGATCTAGAAGCTCCTGCAATAGCTTCTGTGTGCCAACAGGTGGGGCCATTGATTTCCATTGCTGCTCTAATCTGCGTCCGGACATAAGGCAGAGTCACAAAGATGCCTCACCAGTGTGCAGACATCAGCTTAAAGTCTTAGTTCTTTACGCACCCAAAGATGCAAAGCATAGCAAACAGAATTCACTGAAGCTGCCAGTGTGTTAAATCTAGCATGGAACGTTATTAAATCCTGTAAATATGCTCCATAGAGAGAGGAGGTGGGCAGGAAGAGAGGAATCTGCAGTTAGATATATTATCCTCCAAGAAGAGCATTACTGAAGGCAAGTAATGTATTCTTCTGATGGATATATCTAATCACAAATTCCATATCTTCTGAATCACTACCAGATCAATGCCCCCTCCAAGGTAATGAGTCTGAGGAGTAGACTTTACACCAAGAAGTCCTAGAGAATCGAGGGGTCAAAATGACCCTCCCTGAAGACGTGTTATTCAATGAAGCACTGCCTGGTGAAAGTATGGACAGATTCCCAGGTGTCTGACTGCAGACGTCCAAAACTGGAGAGCCCAAGAAGAAGTGAAAGTTGCAACCTTTGCTCTGGTAGAATGAACTCTAAGATCAAAACGGGGATCCTTTCTAGACAAGGGGTAGCACAGCTTGACCCAGAGGCAAAATCATTTGGGTAAGTCTTTTTTTGAACCACCTAAGCTTTATTTTCACCAGTGACTCGGCCCAACAGCTCCCTGGTTCTATCAACAAGGTGCTCCCTGGCTCTATTAATATAGACGCAAAGGACACACCCTGGATCCAACAAGTGCAGTCTTGCCTCCTCTTAAGATGAATGTGGTGGAGAAAAGAATGCTGCGAGAACGAAGGACTTTCCCACATCAAAAGGGAACACTATGTTCAGTAGAAAGGACACATCAGTCCTAACCACCAATGTATCTGCAAAGTAGGCAGTATGCGGAGACTAAACTGACAAAGCCTGCTATTTGCGGATATGACATACAGATGATACTGCAATAAGAAATACAGTCTTCAAGGTCAAGAGCCTCAGAATACAACAATGGAAGAGGTTCAAAAGGGGTACACATCAAAAATGTTAGAACCAAATTGAGGCCCCGGATAATGAAAGAAGCAGAGGGATACATATATAAAGGCCCTTTTAAGAACTGCATCACAAAGGAGATTGAAATATCGAGGGCTGATTAGTCAAATAAAGGAAGGTTGAAAGGGCCCTAATTAACACTAAACGGTGCCCACAGGAAAGCCTTGCTGGGCCACAGATGGTATTTATAGAAGAACATCAGCTATTCAAGCCTGTAGAGGCTCAACCTGTTTTTCTTCACAACAGGTGACAAAACTTGGATCACCAACCGGAATAATTAAATTAGGTGGAAGGGCAATGAACAGCCAAAATGGTAGCCATCTCCTCCAATGGTAGATCAAAACCTCTCAGTTGGGTTCTGCTAATTTGCCATGGTTGAAGATCAGATTTTAGAGGTTAGGATGTAGCACCCTCTCTTGGTGCTGGGGCAGCTAATCATCCAAAGACTAAGTCAAAGTGGGGTGAGGTGTGGCCAAGGGAGGGGAAGCAGGGTGAGCAGTTCTGAGTACAAGACCCAAATTGGGGTTAGTAGAATCAGCAGTGCTCGGTCAAGCCTGATTTTGTTCAGAACTTAGCAGCAGAGGTGGAAATGCATATAGGAAGCCAGAATCTCAATGATGGCCAAACAGCCCTTTTAGTGACCCATGGAGAGGAAATGCTAGAGTGCAGATGGCTTGACACAGAGTGCTTTCAGAGATAGTAAATAGGTCTCCAGAGGGCGCAGCCCGGTGAGCAAAGCTACCCTGTGTCACCTCTGGGCACAGATGCCACTTGTAATTGGCAAGATGACATCTGCTGAGTTAGTCACCCTGATGTTGAGGGTTCCGACCAGGTCTATTGGCTGGTAGTAAAATCCTGGGAAACACCAGCCAATGCCAAAGCTTCAGAGCTTCCAGATAAAAGGTACCAGACCCCATTCCACCTTGTTTGTTGTAGTACCACAAGGCAATTGTGTTGTCTGTCAGCACTTGGAGCAACTTACTTTAGCTAGACTTGGATTGACCTACTCTTGATAGAAAGGCCTTTAGGGAGAACTTTATGTCCCACAGCTCCAGAAGATTTATATGACGATGCTGTTCAATCCGGGGCCAGAATCCTCTGATCTCAACCATATCAATATTACCTCCCCAGCATAGAGACTATGCATCTGTCACAGCTGTGAGCTATGAATAGGGAAAGGAGAACGGCCTGATGCACGCCAGACTTGTATCTGTCATCCACCACCAAAGGTCCTAAGCCACCTCATTGGATACACAGATCTTTCCCAAAAGACCTTCCAAGTGCTAAGTACACTACAGCTGCAGATTTCATTGATGGTCATTAATGTACCAATGGGCATAAAGCACCAGGAGGATTCATAATGCAACAAGCCTAGGAAGCCTCATAATCATCAAGGCAAGGGCCACAGCTGCTGCCTGAAACATCAGAATTGTAGCCTGAATGTCCAGTGAAGGATCCTGACCCCTACCAGCCTCGATAGATAGGTAAAGGGCAAACTGCGGTTGTTGACCTCGTCCGCTGGCACCACCCCTGCACCTGTCTCCATGAAAAGTCTGCATGGATTGCTGAACATGCTGAGAGGACTGTCGCTGCCAATACGTGAGACCCCCTTGAGTATTCTTTCAATTTTCTGTATTGCTCATGGAACTGGAATGCAGGGGAAAGTAACTCCAGTGAGCAGGTTGTAGCTTTCCTGCATGTAAATCTCCCTGACGATGCATCAGCCTTCCGCCAACAAGTCTAGATGCATCAAAAGACATGTCCATCAAAGAGGCCTGGACATTGCCAGAATTGATGGTGGAGTAAATCCAGGTAGGCCTGCTGGTAATGACACTGTTGCCTGTAGCGCAGGCAGGTGATTATGTAGTATCCAATACTGAAGAATAACATACTTAGCAGCATCTTGTACTGACTGAGCAAAGGCATCAGAGATATCATCTAGCAATGCTGACAACATCACGTGAGCCATGTCATAAAGGACCCAGAACACCTTACTTGGGTAGGCGTGCACCACTAGGCTCTCTGGAGTAGTATGCTGTACCAAGACCTTTGGGTGACTTTGTGCTAGTCTGTGATGTCTTGCGATGGGGCGACTCATTACTAGAGTCGAAGTTTCAACCAAGCTGCCAGGACTGGGTCAGTCAGGGCTTTACTGAAAGTCAACACAGGCTCAGAGTTAGCTGGCTCAAGGTGCTTTGTAAGAAGGTTTGTTCTAATTTCCTTAGTAGGGAGTGTTAAATCCAGGAAATCCAAGGTCCTGCAAACTACTACTGCCAAAGAGTCCCTCTCCTCTGTAGGTGGCCTAAGTGTAAATCCATGGTGAACTCCAGAGAGGTACCCAAGCCATCAGTTTTTTGCAAGTCAAGATAAGGACCAGTAGCTGTATGGCGAGGAGGGTGTAAATTAACAACTTCCCCATTCATTGTCATTGTGTGCGTCATATAGGAGAACTTGTACAACGTCCAAATTGGATCCAAAATGTACCTCCAGAAGTACTGCTGCCGCTGCAGAGATACTTGAAAGACCTCATCAGCTTCGGCATTAGCTTTGGCATCAAATCCTTGACAAGGATGGTTCTGAATCCAGCATTGGGGCCAACGGCGAATATTTAATTAGTGCTATAGGAGCTGTAGGCAAGGCTGAGGGAGGATCAAGTGATGAGTCCTGCGGTACAAATGTTGAGGCCTGATCTAGCCTGGGAGTGGGCTGACTTTGTCTGGGGTCAGTCACTGCTGGGGAAGGGCCCGACAGTGGAAGCCAGACTGTAGTCTCTGATGGCCCCATAGGGCCAGAAGGTACTCCAAAGGGATCCGTACCCGCTTTAAATATTTGCAGCATGGCCTCCTTGACCGTTTCAATTTGTTGTGGAGTAAACAATGGCCTGGGGAATTCAGGCCTTCAGGTACATTAAGGAACATTTACCAGGACTTAAAGTTCTGGATCTGTGTCTTTGGGCATGGAAAAAGAAAAGTTGCCAGAAGTGTGCAGGGATTGCTTTATGTGGCTTTGTGTCATTATGTTCAGAGGCAGGTTGATGTCACAACGGAAGCCAATGGTGCCACCAGAAAACATGCAGGAGGAGTTCTTAAAATAATTTGTGGCTCGAGTCTAGCATATGAGGAGATTCACAAGATGAGGAATCTGCGGTAAGACATATCCATCTGAAATGACAAAGCATTGCACCCCTTGTGTTAAAATAGGGAACTGATGAGAGGGAACCCAAAGGTCTACCACAAAACAATAGGTGGTGGTGGTTGCAGTAAGCACCAAAATGTGCATGTTAGTCCCTAAAACCTCGTATCTGAGTGCTATTTATCACTAAAGATAAATTCCAACTAAGTGGAGTTGGATTTTATCATGTGTGATAAATATCACAACAATTAGCGGCCACTCGCAATGAGGGCCTTAATCCATAGGCTTTCTCTCATTCATAAACAGTGGGTCTAGTGACTAGGACAGAAACTGCTTCTATAGTTGTTTGATACATCTTAGTGGGCCTGGTACTATGCACATAGGTGCATGTCAAGCCCCTATTCACATGCAGCTCTGCATTCTTGATCCTCTTTGGGACTCCGAGTAAATCACGTTTCCTGATTAGATCATCCTGAATAAATCTATTAGTTTTGTTGACTAGTAACATGATATCTGTACATCCCTCAAACGCCAAGTGTTGCAAGCAATATTTTATTGCATGATGTATTTGATGAATAACAGTGAAATACAAGCAGCAGGTTGGCTCCTCACCTTATTATTGGTTACTCCTTTTGGATTTCATCTGATAGAGAAATTGCTTCTCCATGCTATGGGGATCAGTAAAAACAGAAGGCAAAGCTCCAAGCAAGCAGTCACAGCAGCTTCATAGTGGTACACCTTTACTAGCAGCCCTGTGTCTGCAGGACATGGCGAAATTGTTCACTCAACAGCTGTGTTCTACAGCTCAGGGTATATAGATAAGAGACAGGAAAACAGGACAATGCCAGGAAGCGCATCAACCAGCAGGAGAATCTGCGTACTTTTATCCTATTCATTTTACTACTGAAGTGGATGCGGGATAAACTAATTAGCACTGACCATAGAGGAGATCAAGCACAGCAGCAAAAGGACCTTAGATCTAGCCCCGGAATAAATCCTATTGAGAGAAAAAAGTAACTGATTATATATGGTTCTTTACAAGAGCAAAACATGTTGTCAGTCTCTCATCTAAATTCATCTGGTGAAGAAAATGCCTCCTGCCATGTCCTCGGACATTATTAACTCTGTCATTGTCCTTCACCTCTAACTACCATCATTTCTTAACTGTTGTCTAGGAAATCTCAAGGTGCAGTTCTACCTGTGAAGCTGGTAAGGAAGTAAATTTAGAGAGGCTCTGTATGCTACATATCGCTGGGTTTTACAGCCTTAACTATTCTCTAATGCACAATATCACGGGCAGGAATTTAACAGCCTGGTACCGGGTTACCCTAAAATAGGAGGAGTTCATCTGGTAAAATTTGATTTTGTGACCCTCAGCTGCAACCATGCTTGAGTTAGTACATTGTTTAAATGAGCGGTCTAATTCTAAAAGTGTTTACCCTATTAGTCTATTGGGCACTTCTTGTCTAACGCTTTGCCATTGGTCATGTGCTCTTACTCGAATTCCTTAAGCACCGTATGTATCGGATAGTCAACTTGTAGCTTTGGGTTATCTTGATCGAACTCTCCACAGCGCGGGGGGATTGAAGGGGGATGGTGGAACATTGCCTCTAGTCTATACACTACTCAGGTAGTAAAACTTGGATGCAAAGGAGAGCCGAATCCTAGCTAAACTTGGAAGGGCAAAGTTTTAAAGTTTTGTCAATGCATGAGAGATTTCCAGAGTTTGGGTACTGGAAGAGAAACACGCCGAAGGCTAAATGATGACAAAGCTTCCCAACTGAATTTAAGGGGAGGTGGTGCAGGTAGGAGGAAATCCTGAAATCCAAACAAACTGAAGTGAACTGCACAATGTAACATGATTAATTAGATCTCTAGTTCAAAAACTGAGCACCATCTGAACAGCAAGCTCCATAGATATGGAGGTACAAAGGTCTTTTTACGGGAAGTCAGAAGACAGGACACTGAATTACATGAGCAAGGAGTTAAGAGTTGCTCAGATCACTTATGTTTTTTCCGGGCTCAGAAAGCAGATTTTGGATAGGCCTTCGCCATTTGAACTAAAAGCTAAAGTTTTTTTCCCCCAACTAATTGAAAGCAAAGTTTTTTCACATAAATTCTGATGATAAATTTGTCAAAAACCAAAGACTATGGTAAAAGACATAGAAGGTGAACATGTTAGAGCCATCGGAGTGACAAACCTTATAAGCCAGAACACTCTTCGAATCACAGTCCAACAGTTGATGACAGTGTGAATAGCAATCCCACGGGACATCTCAAGTAAGGATAACGAAGGACGAGGTGAAAGAGAATTTTCACCATACAGCATGTTCAATAAAAATTGAGGGAAACAAAAGAAATTATTGGCAGCACTACCAGCCAGACTCATCTTGAGTAAAGGGTTAGCGGGTCTGTATTAACTGGCATGAGGGGTCTTTGAGAAGTAACAGTGAGACAAGCCCAGCATGATTAAAGCAGTCTCGCTTCTGTAAATTCAAAGGAATATAACTTCTATCACCACTTTGCCAAATGTGAAGGGTTGGGTTGGTAAAGGATAAGCAAGAGAAGAATTGCCAAACTTTAAAAGAGTTAAAGCACGATTTGTGGGAAAAAATGCAAAATCAGGCAGCTGAATATTGTGAGTTAATGGTGCTCATCATCTAATGCACAAACGAAGAAATGCTGAGAAAGGAGAAATTTTCCATCGTCAGTGGCAATGGAATTTAAAGATGTGAATACACATACTAGGCAACCCCATGCTTCTCAGACACTTCATTAAATTGTATTTTCTTGAGAGTGTGTGTTTTTTAGAAGGGCACAATTGGACTCTCGATATTGGAAGTATCGGCAATGAAGAACAAGTTACTTACCTTCGGTAACGATATATCTGTAAGAAACATAGGTTAGTTATAGATTCTTTACCTTAGAATCTCCCCTAGGCGTCAGACTGGATCCGGAAAGTTTTTCGTCAGCAGTACCCCTGCGCGTCTGAAGGTGGAGTCGGTCGACTCCGCGTCCGTCATCGGCTTCGTGGTCACCGGGATGACGTCGCGGAAGTTACATAGACGCCACCCTCGCACGCTGACGTCAGCTCTGTACACGACTTTCCACGCTAGAAGCGCAGAGACATGCAAGACACGGACTACTGGTGCACAAAACTAGGGCCCTGAAAGGATGTCCTTAACCCTAGAAGTCAGTTCGCAGAACGGGGAGGATGGGTGGGGCGGTAAGGAATCTATAACTAACCTATGTTTCTTACAGATATATCGTTACCGAAGGTAAGTAACTTGTTCATCTGAAAGACACAGTTAGTTATAGATTCCTTACCTTAGAATAGATAACCCAGCAATACCAACCCTGGAGGTGGGTCTGCGAACCAAGTTCACACCAGAAAGTCCTGGAGAACAGAACGGCCAAAGAAGCCGTCTCTCCGGACTGGATTGTCCAGGCAGTAGTGTCTCGCAAACGTGTGCAACGATGCCCACGTGGCTGCCTGACAGATGTCATGCAAGGGGACTCCTAGTCCCAAAGCAGTAGTAGCTGCCGTCGCCCTGGTGGAATGGGCGCGCAGCCCCACTGGAGGCTCCCTCTTTGCCAAAGAATAGCAGGCTTTGATGCACAGAAACACCCACCTGGAGATGGTCCGTTTGTGCACGGCCCGACCTTTCTTAGCGCCCACGTACCCAACAAAGAGCTGGTCATCCACCCGGAATTGTTTTGTGCGATCCAAGTAGAAAGAAAGCGCACGTTTTGGATCCAGACGGTGGAGCCTCTCTTCTTCTTTTGAAGGAGGCGGAAATAAGGTGGGCAGTGATAGTTTGGCCAATGTGGAAAGAAGTAACCACCTTGGGAAGGAAGGAAGGTCTAGTTCTCAGGACGACCTTGTCCGGATGGATAGCCAGAAAAGGAGGCTTAGAAGAAAGAGCTTGTAGCAGAGGTGATGGCCACCAGAAAGGCAGTTTTCAGAGTTAGAAGCCTGAAAGGGCAATTATGAAGCACAAAGGGAGCGCACATAAGAAATGTAAGAACCAAGTTCAAGTCCCACTGGGGCATTACGAAGGGAACAGGAGGGAAAAGATGAGTACTGCCCTTAAGAAATCTATTTACAACAGGGGACTTGAAAAGAGAAGGCTGATCAGGAAGCCTAAGAAAGGCTGAAATGGCAGAGAGGTAGCCCTTAAGAGTGCCCAGAGCAGAGCCCTGCTGGGCCAAAGAGAGGGGGAACAAGAGAACCTCAGAAAGAGGGGCAGAAAGGGGGTCCACAGCCTTTGCTGTGCACCATGCCACAAATTTATTCCATCTGCAGGCGTATACCGTCTTAGTGGGACGACGCCTGGCTGCCAAGATTACATTACAGACTTCGGGAGGCAGGTCAAACGATGTCAACTGCCGCCGCACAATCTCCACGCAAGGAGGTGGAGGCTGGACAGGTTCGGGTGGAGGACCGTCCCCTGCTGCTGCGTCAGAAGATCCTCCCGAAGAGGCAGTCTGATCGGAGGATCGATGGCCATGTTGAGCAGCTCGGGATACCAGACTCTTCGTGCCCAATCCGGAGCCACAAGAATGACTTGCAGCCCGGTCGTGCTTGATCTTCTTCAGCACTCTGGGCAGAAGTGGTATATGCGGAAAGGCGTATAGAAGACCGCAACTCCACTCGCGACGAAAAGCGTTGCCTAGCAAGTTCCGCCTTGGAAATTCCAGCGCGCAGAAGTGCTGACATTGCGCGTTCTCTTCGGTGGCGAATAGATCTAACCAAGGCTCTCCCCACTGCTGAAAGAGACCTTGCACCACCACCGAGTGAAGACGCCATTCGTGATCCATCATGCACCTGCGGCTGAGTTCGTCCGCCCTGGTTCAGTGAACCTGCCAGGTGTTGAACCACCAGGGATACGCCCTGATGTTCCAGCCCTGTCCAGAGGCGGAGGGCCTCTTGACATAGGGTCCACGACCCCACCCCGCCTTGTTTGTTGCAGTACCACATGGCGGTGGTGTTGTCCGTGAACACCTGCACTACTGTTCCCCGTACAGAGGGAAGGAATGCTTTGAGTGCCAGACGATCGCCCGAAGCTCCAGAAGGGTGATGTGTAGCTCGGACTCCGCCAGAGACCAGAGGCCTCTGATCTGCGTCTCTCCCATGTGGCCGCCCCATCCCAGAAGGGATGCGTCTGTCACCACTGTATGATCTGGTTGGGGAAGGGCGAGGGACCTGCCGTTGACCCAATCCTGGTTCGTGAGCCACCATTGCAATTGTCGTGCAGTGCCCTCCGAGATCTGGACGTAATCGGACAGATTCCCCTGATGCTGCACCCACTGGAACTTCAGGTCCCACTGCAGAGCCCGCATATGCCACCTGGCATGATCGACCAGCAGGATGCAGGAGTCCATGAGGCCCAGCAGCCTCAGGGTCATCCTGACCGAAACCCGGGATAGGGGCCGAAAGATCTTAATCATTGCCCGAATATCCCGGACTCGCTGTTTGGGAGGATAAACCCGAAACAGTGTTGTGTCCAAAACCGCTCCGATGAAGAGGAGCTTCTGAGAGGGGGTCAGGTGTGACTTCGGCACGTTGATGGAGAACCCCAGCGAATGCAAGAGGTCGGCCGTAGTCTGGAGGTGGGAGACGACAGCCTGGGGCGAGCCCGCCTTCAACAGCCAGTCGTCGAGATAGGGGAAGACTGGAACCCCTGATCTGCGCAGATGAGCTGCGACCACTGCCATCACCTTCGTGAACACCCGAGGGGCGCTGGTTAGGCCAAAGGGGAGCACAGTGAACTGAAAGTGCTCATGGCCTACCGTGAACCGCAGGTAACGCCGGTGGGCCAGCAGGACGGGGATGTGAAAGTAAGCGTCCTGCAAGTCCAACGCTACCATCCAGTCTCCAGGGTCGAGGGCAGATAAGACCTGAGCGAGCGTCAACATTTTGAACTTCTCCTTCCGGAGGAAGCGGTTGACGTTCCTGAGATCCAAGATAGGACGCAGGCCTTTGTCCCTCTTGGGCACCAGAAAGTAGTGGGAATAGCAACCACGACCTACTTCTGGGGCAGGAACGCGCTCGATGGCACCCTTGGCCAAGAGTCCCGAAACTTCCTGTTGGAGAAGGGCCAGGTGATCCTCCGGCATGAGATGGTACTGAGGTGGCATGGATGGAGGGGTAGTCTCGAAGGGGAGGGAGTAGCCCCTTCGGACTATTTGCAAAACCCACCTGTCCGACGTGTTGGTGCGCCAGTGCGGGAGGTGATGGCGTATCCTGCCACCCACTGGCGTTTGGTGGCCCTGAAAGGTCGGACTAGGAGGGTTTGGAGGCTGCTGCAGAGGGGGCTGTGGTGGACTGGCCCGCTCGCTGGCCCCCAGAAAAATTTAGGAGTCCACTTTGACACTGCTCTATCCTTTCACCCACATGTAACGGCAGTAGCAAGGACCTGCTTTAGCCTTATTAAATCTTTGAAAAAATTCTTTGATTTAATACCACTCTCTGCTAGGAAATCAGTGACAGTGGCTTTAATCCTCTCGCGTTTGGATTATTGCAACAGCCTTTTAGCAGGAACAAAAAAATCAATTTTGAAAAGACTACAAATAGTACAAAATGCGGCAGCGCGTTTAGTGCTAAAGCTGCCTCGTAGGTCCTCGGCATCGGGAGCGTTGAAAGCCCTCCATTGGCTCCCTCTCCACAAAAGAATACTTTTTAAAATCCTTTTAATTACCTTTAGAGCCTCGCTTAGGTTAGGACCCAAGTATCTCTATGAGAGATTTACTCCTTATATTACATCCAGAACTCTCAGGTCCTCGTCAGCTAACTTCCTCAAACCACCTATATTTAGGTGTAAAACCAAAGGGGGAAAGACAGTAGCAGCTCTGGGAACAAAAGCATGGAATAAGCTGCCAACTCATCTGAGATTACAAAATAATGAAACTCAATTCAGGAGATTGCTGAAAACATGGATATTCAGCTCCACAGACGAACTATGCCTTTCCCTTATTTAATCTCTTTGGGACCCTCCCTCACCTCTAACTAGCGCCAGGATGCTCCTTTCGGAGTGGCAGATTGCGCTTTATAAATAACCCATTACATTACATTACATTACATAATACAAAGCAACTCACAAGAAAAGCGCAGCTCACAACAACTACTGCAAAACCTTCTGGCCACTGCCTTTCAAAGAATCCATTGCCTGAAAAATATTGCTTTTGCATCAAGCTAATTGATTTTGTAATGTGTTTAATATTCCCTCTCAGAAGACTCCTCCTCCTTTCAAACCCAAACATTATAAAAACATTTCTTAAGATTTAATGAAAACTACAGGGATGTGTGTTAGCATCCATTTGGAATTACATGTCAGTTCATGATTTTTTGGTTTTAATGATTTCCTGGGTGGCTCTGGGAATAAGTTTTGATTTAAAACTACCCCTCCCGCCCCCCTCCCCTACCACCACACACACTGAGGTATTGCAGTGCGTCATTTGTGTTGAGAAGGAGGTTGGATCCTACGTCTGACTGACAAGCACTGGCCTGGCAGATAAAACATGCCTTAAGACTCTGTAATATCACACAATGGGGGATTTTTTTCATTTGAAATGTAAACATTACGTTTTTTCAGACAAAAATCCACTCACATAAAGCAAAATATAGCTAGCATTAATGGATTTGAAAGAACTAGGCTCCACTAAATACGGACAGATGTTTCACTTGTTTGTTGTCAAAGAAGCTTATTAAATGGCTGTGAACCAGTGGAGATTAAGAGACCCCTCATCTATTTCACACAAAAAGGGTCTCTGCTACTTTCGTTAAGCGGTTACCAAGCTATAGTTAAAAATCTCTGACTCCAACATCTCTTGTATACAGTTGGATGTTGGCATGTAAAGCAATAGCAGGGCGACTTATAAATGTCTGTAGCTATATGGAATCAAGAGAGAGCACAGAAAAATCCTCAGTTCATAGACTGTCAACTCCAACCTTCCAATTAATTGTCTGTGGCACAAACATTACAACCGAAAGAGAGAA
Organism: Calotriton arnoldi; assembly: GCA_963921515.1. Taxonomy (NCBI): domain Eukaryota; kingdom Metazoa; phylum Chordata; class Amphibia; order Caudata; family Salamandridae; genus Calotriton; species Calotriton arnoldi. Next base: position 1,021,893 of record CAWUFW010003133.1, read on the forward strand.
ATCAGGGCATCATAGTCAACAGTAACCTAAAAAAATCCAACAAATAAGCCACAACAGTAATTAAATATAGTAACTTTCAGCTTAATATATTGTAGCAATTCTGGTCTTTAAGTTCACAAGGGAATTGGAACCGAGACGTTGCAGCTAATCAGTTGAATCAACTATGGGAAATTCAACGAATTACCTTTCACTGCACAGATCACATGTAAAACTATTGTTCTGTTGTACAGTGCATTGATACCCGCTGAGTTGAGTGTGCTCTATAAGAATGCAAAAATAAAGAAATAACAATATTTAAAATATGTGAAATAGTATGGGGACCTTAATTCACCAGGCCTAGATCTCAATGGTTTGCCAAAGCATATCTGGACGGTAAAGCCATGTGCGCCCAACTGGGGAATCCATTTGAGGTTCCAGCCCGGATAAACAACGATCTTCACATCAAGGCACTGAAATACCTCTTTGGTCTTGGAAAGGCTATGCAGTGGGTACACCACATAGGAAGACGTCTTGTTAGGGACGATGGCCTTTACCTGAAATTTATTCTCCATTGCAAAAAGACAGCAAATGTCTGTCTGTGAGATACTGCTAAAGCACAAGCTTAAGCAAGTAGGGTGAAGCCTAACCCGTGAGGCTGCCTCCGGAAAATTAAATATGCACCGTGTGCTTTTCTCATCCCAGCTAGCTTAGTCCTAAAAGTCCCTACCATCATGCCAACCAATATATCAGACACGGAGTTGAGGACAGTTTTACATCATGAATCTCCACATAAGCGAGATTATTCAATGGTTTCCCACAGCAAGAAACTACTCAGAAACAGCTTGTATTGCAAGGCTTTTGGCCCCATCTAAAGTCCAAGTCATGGCAGTGTGGACTGCGCATCATTGAGCAGACAGACTAAAATCAATAACTGATATGTTTAAGTGACACAAATCTAAGACTCCTATAGAGGAACAACATACTGAGCTTCAACATAACCCATCACACAGCAAGCATCAGAAAACAGACAGACATACCCTAATTTCTAAAAGGAATCAGAAACAGGACTCTCGAGGTTTTAAATAGCCTCTCACTTAAGAGACCACCATAATAGTAATGCGTTTAGAAGTAACAAATGACCTTTGAACTTTTCTGACAAAGTATATCCTTGCTCTTCTGATATCATGAAGTAGCAATCCTCAGATAGCTTTCCCAATCTGACACACTGTGAAGGGTAGCTACGTTTACATCCACCTCTCTCCTGCCTTAGCACCTCTAACCAATACTTCTATCAGCTCGAAAAAAAAGTTGTCTTATTTTCTGGGTGATCTGTTTCCTTGTCTATAAAGCAGGTCTTCGATTCCAATTTTAGTCTTTCTTCCGGTTCTAGAAGATCAAAATGTGAGCTAAGACAATAGGATGCCACAGGCCAAGACTTCATCAACTCCGACTCTATGCACCCTTTAAGAGTTAATCATGGGACAGATTATAATGACAGTGCTGAGAACACTCATTGCAGACAGGAAGTCGTTCACAGGAAAATAGAAATAAATGACCTTGCAGCTACAAAATCACCAGCCCTTAAAATTTCTGAACCACTTGAGATAGATGTCAAAGCACAAATACGTAGGTTGGTATGATGCCTAAGACAAGTATGTTTTGGGAGACACTTGATGGTGGGTGTCCTTGGCATACCCAATCCTTACCTGATGTCATACACTGCCCTATACATCACTGGGGTTTACAAAGCTCTATCCTACTACTTGCTATTCTTTATGCGTACTCTCCCCAGAGCACTCTCAGGTCACCAGAGGATGGTTACCACTCCTTTACAAAAAACATAAATAAAAGTTATTTTAAAAGCTTTCTAACGTGCAACAGAGATTTGTTTTTTCTGATTGTTATAGAGAAAGCGCTAAACTGAACTTAGCAAGAATTGGAAAAGGATTCAAGCCAAAGTGTGCTTGGGAGATATTAATCTTATCTGGTCTACACAAGTAGGACACCAGCACATTAGATTCAGACGAGAGAAAAGCTGCAACAGTGATGGCTACTAATGCAAGAGAGGACGGTGCTTCGCATGATGTAAAAACTCTTGTGCAGGAGAGTGGTTAGATGCAGAAAAATCAAGAGAACCCGTTGATAATGTCAACTAAGCATGACGGCTTGTGCTCTGGAGAGGCCTATAACATGACAGCAGGAGATGCAACCTCCCCTATACCCGATTTGGTATTGTCAGCATGTTCTGTGGTTGAAAGGCGTCAAGGCAACACTAGGACAAACTAGTGCCTGTGTTGTGTCTAGAGTCTTTTGTGCTTTAGAATAGTGGCACAGGTGATGTCCGGACCTAGGTACTTATTGTGGTTTGAAAGTGGCGCCTCTGCCCCTATACTTGATGGGGTCATGGGAGTGCCTTGCTGATGGACATGGCATACAAAGGAACAGCAGGGATAGAGACATACATGTGTTTGCAGCAACATCCAAAGAGGGTCTTGTGTTAAGGAAAGGTCAGCGAGGAAACAGAAGATGACTCAAGTGCTTTGTGTAGTTCCACAAGATGGTCCACAGGTTGGAAGGCTTTAATGCTGGAGCAGCAGGTAGCTGCAGTGATTGGGGTGGTGTCAGAAAAGGGTATTCTGATTCAGATGGGTGACAAGAGGAGCCAAAACAACACGCAATGTATAGTGTCAAGTGTAGATATGGTCTTTTGCCCGAGTCAGATGACACCAGAGTGCAGCAGGAGACTGTCAAGCATGATCAATCAGCAGGAGATACAGTGTTAGACAGACCACAGACTCCTGCATTTTTAAAAGCATTAGGTTAGTGTATTATTGCTTTAAATGTCACATCTGGGAAGCACAGGAGATTTTTGGCATAGCAGCTGGTCACACAAAGCAGATCTCGTCAGAAGATGAGGTGCTGGCAGAGGTCATTTATGCACAGGGGTTAGACTGCAATGTTATGATCGTATTCTTCGAAGGCATTCAGCGAAATGATATCTCTATGGGTGGAATGCTTTAAATACATACAGATGCTAGATCAAAATCAACACACTTGGATGATACAAGTTTCTATTACTTTAAGATGTCCAACTGCAAGTTGTTAATGACTGTTTTTTGGAACAGTGGAAAACTAGGCCTATACACTAGAGCTGGACATGTTCAACGGTCCATCTTTTTTGGGACTTTTTTTGGTTTCCAGATACCTTCATCTCTAACTCCAGCCATGCATGTTGTACTGAGGTGCTGATGAAGTGCACTGCGATTGAATGGCTGGGAAGGCAAACCAACACCTACTGTCGCATGGCTCCTGGTTCAGTTGGTAAGGCTGCAGAGGTCCAAACCCAGAGACCTTTTAGGCATGTTGATGTTGGGAAACATTTGGAATGGAGGGAATGGAAGTCACATGAAGTCATATTGAGCTGCCAGAGTAATTCTAGCTCCAGAGACCTCAATGTCGTATGTACTAGCAGCTAAGACATGCCCTAGAGCAAATATCGCATGTGTTGAACACCCTCCAGGAATTCAATCCAATAGAGGTGAAGGTGGTAATTGGCCCCTGGGGCTGGAAAAGCATTTCTCATATGCACTCCTCTTTGGTGGTGAATGCACCAGATTTATTCAATTTCTTGAGGAATTGCAGGGAATTGAATGTGACACAGCTGGAGGAAGACGAATAGGAATGGAGGGAAGCCAAGATGGCACCTCAGGAGTTGGCAATCTCAACTTGGCTGCACCTGATTCCAGTTCAATTCCTGCACTAAACATATTATACCCCTGATAGACTATGGAAAATGCATAAATGATAGTCCCCAAGCAAATAACCTTTTTAAGCGTTCTAGGGCACACATCGGTGAACAAAAGGGTCTCGTATCAAAATGTATGGAGAGCTGCACCTCTGTATAACATACTGTGTGACAAATTTCGGTGGGAAAAGGCTTCCTGTTTATAAAGTATTCTGGATGCACCACTATATGTGAAGTGGCACCTAGTACACTCTTGTATAAAGAACGTCTTTGCATAAAGAGTTTTAAGAAAATGTTACATGGGAAGCTGCATTTCTGTGCATAATGTGTTATGAGACAATGATGAAGGGAAAGCAGCATCTTAGTGTATAAAGAGCTTAAGATCACACAGCTGTGGGGGAAGTCTGTATAATGTGCTATGTGACAAAGCTCTCTAGGAAGCTGCACTTTAGTGCACATAGCAGGCTTTATGGGAAGATGTACCTCTGTGTCAAAGAGCTCTGGGCAACAGCAGTCCAGGAATCTGCATTTTTAATACAAATTTCTCTATGAACCATTACTATGGGAAGATGCACTAGGCAGAGCGGTATGAGATTTTACACTTTTGTGCTTAAGTGCTCGCAAAAGCATGTTTATATAAAAAAGAGCCTCTGAGACGCACAATTGGAAGTGTAGGTGCACCTCTATGTGTAATGTTGTCTGGGGAGTGGAATTCTATAGGAAGCTGCAGTACAGTTTCAGAAGGGCGTAGGACATGCCAAGCTGTAGGAGTGGTTAGCCTCGTCTAGACAAACACATGTGAAGAGTAGACCTATTCTACCACTTACCGCAGTGCAGAGTACACTCCAAGAGACAGAAAGGAGTAATCAGGATCATAGTACAGGTACACCGAGGACACACAGCTGGGCAGTATATCGAGGACTCCCACTGCAATAATCTTCCCATCAAGCCAGTACTGCTGGTGAAAGGAGCCGTAGCCACAGTCGGGTCCGTCAGGGCGTATTTCTGCCTATATGGAGAAAAAAAACACTGCATTCATCAGAAAAAGATGACTGCTCCATAGTAGAGGCAAAACGTTCTGAGCTGTGGAAAACAGGATCTGATACATTTGAAATTCTAAGTTAGGGGGCCCCCTCTGTGCGAGCTACTGGCATGATGATGAAGGATGGGTGTCTTGTTGACTATATGACAATGAAGGAAGGCCTCAGCCTCTATTGTGATGCTGAACGAAAGGGCCTCAGTCTCTATTATCATGATGAAAGAAAGGGTCTGAGTCTTCATACGATGATGAAGTATGGATTTCTTAGTCTCTATGAGAGGAAAAGAGGGGGTGTTAATTCCCACATGATAACAGATAGAAAGAAGTTTGTCTTAGTCTTAATCTTCATAAGATGATGGGGGACTTTGCCTTCTATGACTAAAAGGGAGGAAGTCACACTCTACATAATAATAATGAGGGAAGAGAGTATGACAATGAAGGAAGTAGATCTTGAGGCCTAATTTAGAGTGCGGCAGACAGGTTATTCCATCACAAACATGATGGATATCCTGACTACCATATTACATGTGCATTATATCCTGTGATACTTGTAATAAGGTGGTGATGGAATACCCATCTGCCAAACTCTAAGTCTAGGATTATATGATGAAGGATGGGGGAGTGGTCATGGTTTTCATGCAATGATGAAGGAAGGGAGTCTGCCCAAGTCTCTATATGAGAATGAAGAAAGATCTTATGACGATGGAAGAGGGAGACCATAGCTTGAATAGAGTAAGGGAAAACCCTTGGCAAAATGAGAGTCTGACACTGGTGACAATGATAATGATTCAAGTTAACTGTCAGGAACCAAACTATGCAGTACTTGAGGGCCTTTCTGTTCTAGTTTAGCTCAGTGCTTTACTTCCCTTCCCACATTGCACTTCTATCAGCAGAGTAAGGTCAGCACCTATAAATTCTAAATGCTTATTCGTGTGCAATATCAGTGCAATAATAAAGTAATTTATTCACACTATTCCTTTTACAGCATTAGGGCAATACACACAATGGAAGGTACCCACATGTGGAATTTAATGAAGAGGAAAACTAGAAGTAAACAAATCAACAATTGTACTGCTTCCAAGCAAGCTCGGCTAAGGGCCTAAGTAACTACATAGAGATTCAGTCCTAAGGAGCAAATAACTTTAGAGAGTATGCTTCGCAGGCCCAACCATGGCAGGAGTTGTGTAGGTCTCAAGGTGTCATGTAAAGCACAGGTCGGAATGCTTTTTGTGGAAATCCTGCAGATCAACACCAGTGATTTGTATAGGAAAAGATAGGAGGAGCTCTTCTCATCTACCCTCTTTCCATACTGTGTAAATCAGAGGTAGAAGTTCACTTCAGGACTCCAGCCTACTGACCCTCCATCAACAACATGTAAAACATATGTGGAAGCCTCCTTTGAAGATACCCAGCAACATCATCATTTGTAACATGTAAACCAAGGTAGGAAAGAGTTCTCCTGGTGAACCTCCCATCTTCTCACCCCACCCCCCCAACAGTATGGGCAGAATAGGTGGCTTTTCTTTTTTCTGAAACCAGCCTCCAACCTCTCTCCACTACCCCTACTTCACCCTGTATCCTAGAGGTAGGAGGACCTGACCTGGACTTTTGCATGATCACTTAATGGATTCTGGGGGTTGTAGTCTTGCTTTATTTCTTTTGAACTAATAAGACTAATACACCTAAAAATAAATATTTCCCGGTGAAAACTTCAAGTCTGGGAACAGTGTAGTAATGAGGAAGTCACTGAAACTAGAGGTGTCACTTCCCTTTCTGTATCACACTCACTCAAATTTGTAAAACCGAGGAAGGAATTAAGCAGAGGTGGGAGTTCTCTTTGCGCTACTCCCACGCCCACACATAACAAGCAAAGCATGGGTGAGAGAACTCCGATGTGAACCCCGTAACATGTAAATCAAAAAGGGAGTTTTAATTGTGCATTTCAACTGCACCTCATAACAACTTACAACTCTATTGGTGGATCCAACTTTACCCACCCTAATATGTAAGGCAAAGGGGTGAGTCATCCATGGATCCATCTCCCCTTCTGTACTACGCTACCAGGGCTGGAACTTATCTGTGCAAGACCACCCACCCTCGAAATCTAAGATGAAGACTCTCTTTAGACCCTCCCTCCCTCTCTGAAAAGAATCAGTTTTGCTTCTGTCAGATTTCATGATATTATGGTATGCCGATCTACAGCTCCGAACACACCTAGTGTAATTAATTTTAATAGCCCAGTCATCAAAGGGTGCAAGTAAGGGAATAACCAACTACACTTAGGGCTGGGGGTTGACAATCCTCGGGTTGTTTGCAGTACAGTATGACATCACAGGTACTGTGGATCTTTCTGGTTAAAAGAAAGGATGAAGTCCTCCCTTTCGAGAATGCTGAGTATTTATCAGACTGCCTGGGTATGTTTTGGGAATTTGGTCAGGCAAGTGAGATCAGATCATGTGCAAACCCGCCCCACTAACACAGATGTAAACAAAACCTATGAGGTGGAGAAAGCATAGTGTGCGTTTGACATTCCCTGACGGACTGGCTAATCCAATCATGGGGTCTGCTACTTTTGAAACCTTCGTGCTAGCCAACAAGCTGAAGCACATGTTTTTGGTACAACCTACACAATGGTCCCTGCTAGGTAGGTGGAGGTTGGCACAGCCAAGTATGTAATGTCGTCTGTGCACGGTTAGGGTCACAGGGGACCACAACATCCTCCTTCTTTGCCCTGTTCAAGCAGATGAATCTTCCGTTCCAAAGGTTTGTATTGCATCAACGCTTAGAATAGTGCCTTAACAAATACTTCAACAAACATCCAACAACATTCAACACACAACAGATGAGAACACGACATAGGCTTAGATCTGAGGAGCAAGAAAGGAAAAGAACATGTAGGGGAAACAAAGAGAGATCAACACCTTCTGCTTGATGTCCCTTCCATGCTTCTCCATGGTGCAGATTACAGATTCAGCTCCTCCATTTATTGCATGGCACAGAACACTGCTGCTCCACAGTACATGGCCTGCGGTTATGAGCAGCACCATCAGCCGCTGCTCAATGCCATTCCAGTTTGATCCCAGCCATATGCAAATCAGTCTTGACCCTGTGCCCAATGGGAACAGTCCTGTAAGAAAACATAAGGGACACCCTACTCACATGGAACCAGGGTACTTATAATTAAACAAAAAACAGTGGTTCCTGTGGACACAATGAATGATATTACAATATATATATATATATATCAGCACAGTCGCAGTAAAGTGGGGGTACATAAATGTCGGAGAAAAAAGGACATGTAACACAGAGTGTGTAGAGAAACAAGGTATTTTATATATGAAAAATTCACATTTGTTATAGATTTTCAGTGCAAAGTGTCCCAAGTGAAAAAAGGTGAAACCTATGAGTATCGATTGTGACTTTTTGTTACATAAGAACAAGGTTTCAATGTTGGTACAGAAATGACCATTCAATGGATACACAATAAATGTTAGCAGCCTCCTAGTATAATAGTAGGGACTGAGAATTGGTTTGCTTCAAGTTGTCGACGGCGTTTCGACCCAGCTAACAATGTGGGGTCTCATCAGGACCTATCAATGTAGGGACACCTGAAAGATGATAATCAATGTATCAGTGGAAAGCAATGTAAGTGAAGGACAAACTCTACCTGAGTTTCTGAACACAAACGGTGTCATACCTGTGGATGACTGGCAGTTAGTGTGGTGAGCACCTGTGGGAGTGAGGGGTAGTAAAGGATACTCACATAGGGCCCAGCCGGGCGCTGTGTGGCCAAAAAGTAAAGGGATTATTTACATTGGGAATGTATATCACAAGAGTGTGCCAAGTAGCAACACAAGGGCGCATGTCACTTACCCTACATTGATCGGTCCTGATGAGACCCCACATTGTTAGCTGGGTCGAAACGCCGTCGACAACTTGAAGCGAACCAATTCTCAGTCCCTACTATTATACTAGGAGGCTGCTAACATTTATTGTGTATCCATTGAATGGTCGTTTCTGTAACAACATTGAAACCTTGTTCTTATGTCACAAAAGTCACAATCGATACTCATAGGTTTCACCTTTTTTCACTTGGGACGCTTCGCACTGAAAATCTATAACAAATGTGAATTTTTCATATATAAAATACCTTGTTTCTCTACACACTCTGGGGCCGATTCCGATCTCGGCCGGTAGGGCTCCGAATCGGATTCGGCTTTACCGGATCCGATCCGGAGCCCTGTTTCCCGACCGAATCGTACGCGGGTCCGGCCGAGCGAGTACGATGCGAATTCGCCGACCGACTCGTCCGGGCGTCCCGACCGCTCCGACCGACTCGTTCCCGGCTCGAACCACACCGACCGACTCGCTCGGACTCGACTCGCACCGCGCAATGGAGACGTTCCCCGGCCGGGTAAGTACGATGCGCGCCGCGAGCAGTCCGACCGAGCCGCGCACTCCGGCTCGAAAGAGCTGTCGGAGCCGTACTTTGGGGGTCCGTGTCGGACCCCTGTACGCGTAGCCGCGCGAGTCGCACACAGGGGGACCCATGGGTCCCCCCTACCTGTGCGTGTACGGGGCAAATCGCTTCGCCGCGTACCCGCTGTAGGGGGCACACTTGTCCGACTCGCACCCATTGAGTCAATGGGAGCCCGCGTACGCGTTGTACGACCGGCTCCCATTGACTTCAATGGGAGTCCGACCGACTCGAGTCCGATAGCATACGGACGCATCGTACTCGTTCGGTCGGACTGCACGGGTCCGATTCGGTCGGAAATCTCTCCGGGTCCGGCTCGGTCGGAGAAATTTCCGGCCCGAATCGGAATCGACCCCTCTGTGTTACATGTCCTTTTTTCTCCGACATTTATGTACCCCCACTTTACTGCGACTGTGCTGATATATATATATTGTAATATCATTCATTAAGTGTCCACAGGAACCACTGTTTTTTGTTTAATTATAAGTACCCTGGTTCCATGTGAGTAGGGTGTCCCTTATGTTTTCTTACAGGACTGTTCCCATTGGGCACAGGGTCAAGACTGATTTGCATATGGCTGGGTTCAAACTGGAATGGCATGGTGAGCAAAAAAACGATGGATTTAGGCCCAGATCTCTGTACTGGGGTGAATGTATGACATTGTTCTGCATTCTGTCCATCAATTGTTGTTTTTGCATTTGTCACCCCGAGTGGGACGGGTATGCCCAGACGTGAGTCCTGTGCTCTCCATGCCACTGGAGTCAAGCTATCCTGGCTGATGAGGGGTGAAACCCCGAAATCGGTCCTAGGATGCTTGTTTCCAGTCCAGGGAGGACCTGGCCTGGCAGTTCGGGCTGGACTGTTCCCCTTGGGCACAGGGTCAAGACTGATTTGCATATGGCTGGGTTCAAACTGGAATGGCATGGTAAGCAAAAAAACGATGGATTTAGGCCCAGATCTCTGTACTGGGGTGAATGTATGACATTGTTCTGCATTCTGTCCATCAATTGTTGTTTTTGCTGGAGGAAACTACAGCACACAGAATTGTTGACACTGCACCCACTGAACAGTAGCGCACAGATCTAGCCAAGACTTATTCCACTCCCGGAAGATGCCCTGTGCCACCATGGGATCAAAATGACACCTGCGGTCCACCAGAAAAATACTCAATTGCTCAGCTTTATCAGAGACCCCACCAGATGGCTGGCGACCAAGAAGAAGTTCTGCTTGTCCAGCATTCTCTCTCCAGAGGTGCAGCACCGCGACACAAAATTCAAGTCACTTACTCCGCCCTGCTTGTTGCAGTACCATATGGCTGTCATATTGTCTGCAAGGATCTGCATCAGCCTTCCATTTAATGGATGGTAGCCAGGCTTCTAAGACCTAGATCGCTTGAAGCTTTAGAAGTTTGAAAGGGAGTTGACCCTCTGTCTGAGAACAGAATCTTCTAACTTCCACCTCTCACAGGTTACCATTCCTTCCAACCCAACGGTAATAAATCTGTCGCCACCGTGCACTCTGGATGGGGGATGGAGACAAACGAAGTGCTTTCTCTGCTGGAGGTTCAGGTGGTGAGTCTAGCTCTGTTTCAGGAGATGTGCCTAGCCCATCAGCATTTTAAAGTATATCTACAATAAATTCTCAGTATAACGAGGGCGAAGAAACTTGACCCCTTCTTCAACATCATCATCGCTATGTTGAAGGGCAGTGGGTTCTTCTTGCACAGGGTCAAAATCAAAACCAAAAAGAGTGCTAGCGTTCTGCTAGGACCGGCCTTATGGCAGAGGTAATAGAATAGACTGTGAAAGGACTGTACAACCACTGGTTGTGCTTTTGTAATTTCATAGTATGAAGTATGCCTGGATTGAGTTGAAACTGGTCCAGAGTTAGAGAGCACCGTCTGAATCGTATCATCAATCGGTGCCAGTGGAGTTGGTAAAGAAAGAATTGGCTTGGATCTTGGAAGTGGAGTTATAGTCAGTGTGCGGACAATGGCCCGGTAATGGGTCTGATGTGTGCAGAAGGCATCAAGAGTGGTCTTGCCAGCAGAAGTGTGACTGGAAACCCTTGCAGCTATGTGGAGTCCAAAGGCACGCCAGAGGGAGCAGGTTTTGCACTGAAGATCTGCAGCATGGTCTCTCAGGGGTCCGCAATTTGCTGTGGTTTGGTTAAGGCCCAATAAATTTGGGGTATGCCAGGACCAATTAAAGGATTCATTCTGAAGGCATTGTGGGAGTGTGATTTGTCTTGTGACCATCACACTGGACTTTTAGTGGTGGGATGGGATCAAGTGCCGCTTGGCTTTATTGTGCTTGCGTTGAAACTTCAACTTGGACTTGCAGGTAGACCTCGACCGGGAGAGGATTTTAAATGGGAGTGGCTTTGAGAGCAGGAGTGTAACCTGGCCTGCCAGTTGGAGCTGGACCTACGCTTCAGGTATTGTGTTTGTTTAGCCTCCCGGTCCTGAATCATCAAGGGGTTTATGAGAGCACACTTGCTGCTTGCCATTAGAGACGTTCCCAGAGGCCAAGCACCACAAAAGTACCACGTTTGGGTCCGTGACCGACATCTTCCTGCAGTCTTTGCACAGCTTGAACCCTGCTGTTTTCAGTGGGGACATCGTTCAGAGGTCCAATGACTAAAGTTTTAGATGTTGTCGGCGTGGCTTAGCTGAGCAGCAAGATGGCCGCTTGCTTAATGGGCTCTGCTGGCCGAACATGTAATCTGGCATTTATCCTGGCTATAGGGGCTGTATACTAAGCTGAGTCAAGCGGCGTTGCTAGCGGCCAGGACCGGACCCCTCCCCTGGAAATATTGGAGCTGACAAAGGCGTGTGGCCCCGGCCGCTGTGGTTGAGCGGATTCGGGCCTACGATCACCGTTGCTGCGGCCTACCTGGGAGTGAGGAGCGAGGCGGGGACTGCGCGCGCTGGCCGGGTCGGCGGACTGGAGATTGCCGCCCCGGGTCGTGAGTCGGCGACCGTCCAGGCAGAATGCTGGCCCATATTCTTAAACCCTCGCATAGCTCTCCATATATAACAGAAATACTTGGCAGTGATGATAATCCAATTAGATACATGATCATTTTACTGAATTTTACACCTCACTATACACCTTCACTACATCTCACATAGATAGCGAACTCACAACTTATCTAGGTTCACTTGAATTACTTTGGCTCAGTAGTGCGCACAGGGACTACCTGGATGAACCATTTACCATTGATGATATTGTGCAAGTGATAAATAGTCTCCCAGCCGACAAAGCTCCGGGGTTAGATGGTCTGACTACCGCTTTCTATAAATGCTATGCTACGCTTCTTGCACCTCATCTCATGGAAATGTATCAAGAGTCGCTACAGAATGGCTCACTCCCCCCTACTACTCGAGAAGCAGTAATTTTAACGCTGCTCAAACCTGTTAAGTCCCCAGATCGATGCAACTCATACAGACCCCTCTCACTCATCAATATCGACAATAAAATCTATGCAAAGCTTCTTGCAAATAGGCTGCAACCCCTCCTTCCTCTCACCGCCAGACCTGATCAATCCGGGTTTATACCGGGGCGGTCTACGTCACATAACCTGAGGACCTTTTTTTCGGTATTACATCAACTTGACCCCTGGACTCCAGCCTTGGCGGCATTTCTAGACACCACCAAGGCCTTCGACTCTCTGGAATGGCCGTACCCGTTTTCTATTTTGGCCAGGCTGGGCCTAAGCCCCCTCTTCATTATGCAAATCGGGCTACTTTACTCGCAGCCGACTGCTAGATTGCGCGCGAATGGCTTGATATCGGCCCAATTCGATATCACACGTGGTACTAGGCAGGGGTGCCCTTTGTCACCCCTCCTCTTTGCCATAGCTATGGATCCCCTCGCTGCTAGAATTAGACAATGTCACAAAACAGAAGGTTTAGATTTCGCGGCTAGGGACCTAATCATCTCTCTATATGCTGACGACATCACATTATATTTAAGAGATCCGAAGGAGAACCTACACCCTGTGCTCCGCGAACTCACCAAATGTGGTGGCCTATCAGGCGTACAAATAAACTGGGCTAAATCTACCTTACTCCCGCTTACCCACTCGACGGTCCCCTTCGAACCGGACTATCCTACCCAGTGGGCGTCGGGCCCGGTTCGTTACTTGGGGATACGGCAGAGTAGTAGCATACAGGAACTTTGGGACATGAATTACGGGCGTATAATTGCATGGCTAGAAGAGAAAATTGTTATCTGGTCTAATCTTCCAATCTCACTGGCTGGACGTATTGCAATCGCCAAGATGATAGTCCTGCCTAAATTATTATATATCTTCGCTAACCTGCCGTTACAATTAACCCAAACTTTCTTGAAAACACAGAGGTCTTTAATGATTTCATTGGTGTGGGCAGGAAAGCAGCCGTGTATATCGTGGGAAATATTAACGTTTCCATTGGCCCAGGGTGGACTGGGCGCACCAGACCTAACCCTATATGCATTCTGTGCGCAGGCACAGTATCTACACCACTGGATATTTCCGACCCCTTTCCAGCCTCATGTGGCAGTCGAAGCTGACAACGTGGCCCCGAGACCATTAAATGTGGCTCTATACCAACCCTATGGGCCACAAACTACTACATTAAGCACAGCTGAAACACTACGATGGGCCTGGGACAGGCTTCGTAAAAGGGCGGGACGACAGATATTATATGCACCATCCATTACACTTGCTCAGAATCCACAGCTGCCAGCACTTGGCGACAGAGGGAACATTGCGCGCGCGCACGCACACAGTTTGGGTTTAGTCACATTTGCTGACCTTTATAAACCCTCCTACAACTGATCCGGGGGGACTTCCAGATTTTCTGATTTATTGTTATATTATAGCATCAGGGGTACATGTCGCAAATTACATGACATTTCCGTCCCCTTCAGACACTCTCCCGGCCCTTGAACTTATATTCTCCAACTCATCCCCCAGTAAGCTTATTACTAGACTATACAACCCCGATGGTGCAGCCAAAGGCCCTGGAGGGTTGGAACTCTGAACTGGAGGAACCTATATCAGATGATCAATGGCAATTTTGCTGCAGCCAATTAGAGATGCTTTCACCTAATTACAAACTGCGCCTTATACATTTTAAGTACTTACACCGCATTTATAGGACACCCACCCAGCTTAAACGCATGGGGCTCTGCTCTGATGCGGACTGTTGGAGATGCAAGGCCCCTCAAGCTTCGTTCCTCCACATGGCCTGGAGCTGTCCATCAATGGCGAAATTCTGGAGAGAGGTGTTTCGAAAAATCTGTGAAATATTGGAGGTTAATATACCACCATCATCCAAAGTTGGAATCCTGGGATATGTCCGGGAGGCCCGAGCCGGGTGCCGCAAGTTACTGGCCAAGCTTCTATTACTGGCGAAACGCAGTCGCACTGCACTGGGGCAAACGAACAACTCCTGCCATTACGGCATGGATTTTAGACATCACATTTTGTCAGGAACAACTGAATACATATTGGGAATTGCTGCTGCTGGCATCTAGACCCAGAGATTTATGGGAACCCTTTTTGACTTGGCTGTCGGCCTATAATTCAACTCAAGATTGCACTGCACCACTCACCCACGAACCAGACTAAGACACCCGACAAGCAGGTAATTAGATACCCCTTAGACGTGTATGTCGCGACAATACTGATTGTTTTATTTACCGAGGCTCATTACATCCTTCAATAATTGGAGATACTGCGGTATTTAATAACAACACTATAATGCAACTGAGTGTACCATAATATGTAATTTAAATATGTGATCAAGCTGTGCTGCCTCCCTTTGTTTTGTTGTTATGTTTGGTGTGATTTAACCAAATGGCTACAATATGATACACGTTATCACATGTATGTATACTGCCTTTTATGTAATTTGTTTAAATGCCAATAAACAAATTTAAAAAAAAGTTTTAGAAGTTGTCGGAAAACAGACGAAATTGGGAGCTCTGGATTCACATCGAAAGAAGGGAACTTACCTTCACATGCAGAGGTGACGCTTGGCTGTATCTTCACTCTGTAAGAATACTACTAGAAACACAAATATTTTCCCTTTTGTGCTGTGACTTTACCGAAGCATAAAGCTGCTAATCATCAAGGATTAGAAGATGCACTGATCAATTATCTAAAATGCGAAGATGGCCTAAATCCTGACCGTAATTTAAAATTTTCAAGAATTACAAGTTTTACTGCATGTATAAAATACATCCAATTTTTTTTTTTTGCTATCAATCAAAACATATCTATTTTTCCTTTGTGTAAAAATTATTACAGTACAAAATAACACAAATTCATATTTAATACACAATCCACATCACTTATTAATTCATTAAAAGAGCTTCCTATTGTAACCCAATTTTTACAACACACTGTTAATATTCATGTCTCATAAGCACACATTAAAAACACACAAAATATATTTCCTGTCAAACACATATTAAATACAATTAACATTTTTGTTTTATTTTCTGCGGATGCAGCGTTTCAGTGGTACACATTGTGGCTTACCCCACCTTCTTTAGGACATATTAATACATACTGTAAAATATCTTCCTAATTTGTCGTAGGACTATGTCGATGTTCTTTGTTATCCCGACGTATATCCAAAGGTTTCAGATCCTAATTTCTTATGACAAATTGAAGTATAATGCGCAAGTTTGTGCCACTAAATCTCCATAAAATTGGGGAATTAATCATGTGTGCTCTATTTCGTCTCTATATTTAGAGTCACCACGAACCCTGTATATTGCCATACAATAGTTTTAGTGGAATTAAAAATGGTATTCCTTTCCTTTGCAGCCCAGATTTTAATTCAAACTCAAATCTGCACAGTTCCGATCTGACTGACGGAAAATGCAGATTTGAGTTTAAATTTAAATCTGGACTGCAAAGGACAGGAATACCATTTATAATTCCACTAAAACTATTGTATGGCAATATCCAGGGTTCGCGGTGACTATTTTTTATTTAAATTATGCACAATCTATGAATTCAAATGTTAATAGCCTCCGACAAACAAAAATCTGTGTTAACTCAACTATTTTCATTTTTGTTATTGTTATCTGCTCCACTTTTGGCCTATAAAGTGCCTGTAAGCCTTCTTTTTTGTGCATAGTGCTGCCAATACTATACTTATCCAACTCTGTCTTCGCCACAATGTCTAGATTAAACAAAATCGCCATCATCTTCTAATAACAAACTAGTGCATGAAGTCATCCAGTGCATTAAGACTTTCTCAAATTGCTTCATAAAACGGCTTTTGCCTACAGTGCCTTCCAGATCACAATGTATTATCAGCCATGGTTCTAGATAACAAAGTATCACGATTTCGGCCTGGGTATCACTGTGTTTGTGCAACCGGATTACGGTTTCCTGACTCTTGTTAGTCACATGCGGATAACTTTTAACCCACACAAACACAGATGTACGTTTCATATTCCAGTCTTACTTTTTTAACACCCTTAAAAAAGCTCTTTGGCTCAAGGAGCCAAAGGGGAACCCATGCTGGCTGAATAATATTGCGCTCATATACTGAACAAGAATTTGTTCAGGATATAACGAAAGTAAAAGTGCCAAAATTCACCTACTGTTTGACTCTGGGATCTATCTCCATATTAGACATACAGAGTGCTTCCATGCAGTATTTTGCTTGAGCATACAAATTCATGTGGAAAGCAGCATTTTGAACACTCTGTAGCCTTCAGTCACACTCCTTCCTGCCAGGCCCTCCACACAGGAGACCTCAACTCCAGCAATCCACCCAACTGAGATATATTGCACAATGACTATGTAAGAAAGTGGGTATTACTGTACAATCTTGTTTTTGGTTCCTTCGAGTTTGGAAAGAATGTTGTTTTTGTTTCTAAATGAGACGCCAGTCCTCTATGTTTTCGCCTCGACGTTTCGCAACATACACACACACACACACACACACACACACACACACACACACACACACACACACACACACACATATATCCGTGTATGCTCAAGAGCTAGAGAAATACTGCATGTGAGGAAGCACAGAAGTGAGATGATATATGAATGCGTCTCTCCTCTGTTCAAACCCAAATGCCTGGAGATATAAGCTCAAATTAGAAGCACCTCTTTTCAAAGACCCATGGCTCAGATGTGGGCCCGGCCAGAGTGTAGCTAGAGATGCAGGCGGGACTGAAGCCTTTCATAGGCAGTGCTGTGCTCAATGCATCCTTGTGTCGGTCCGCAGCCACATGCCTCTAGGCTCTCACAGGAGAAGGTCATGGTCTGTAGGCAGTAAATGAACATTTATAGAAGCGGAGGGGATGAATCTGACTGCAACATATAGTCCGGGTGTACTGGCAAGGCGGAGGCGAGGAAACATGAGGGCAGTGTAGTGAAAATGCTGCACCCCACGACCCTACCTTGGCTTGATGTGGCAGTTCTTTACCATATGGTGCCATCCAGGCTTCCACCACTTATCATACCACACCACTTATCATACCACATAAGTAATTCTTAGGAGGCACTGATTTCTCAGTACAAGCCGCCAAGCTCTGGAACTCCCTACCAGGCAATGTTAGAAGCACCCAGGAGCATATACACTTCCGGAGACAGTTGAAAACATGGCTATCTCCTAGTTAACTGCACCACTCACATACCAGCAACAGAGCCCAGAAAAGTTGCACCCTCAAGCACAATCCTCAGCTTACAACCTATGAATTGCAAACAACTTAACCAGCAAACTTCTTTCAATATGCAGGTAACCTTAGAAGGGCTAACCTATTATTCGCCATAGTATTATATAGTTATGTACTTGCATATATAACAGTTATGGTCCACAATAATACTAAAACCATAATACGGAGCTATTGGCAACAAATTATAACTTGTACGTCTTAAACTCACAAAAGACATATCTGCTATCAGGGTTGTCCATCACCAGCACTGTAGAGCCAAAAAACAGCCATCACCAAATAAACAGGCATGAAATAATGGAAGAGATCTGTCACATATTGCTGGACAATTCGGAGGACATTAGTACAGTCCACCACTGCAGCTACCAAATAACTATCCAACATGACCGCTTCTTTACATCTCACAAAGACACTCAGATACGGAATTATAATAAAAATGCCCATCCAACCAGGTCTTTCCACTTCGCTTTTCCTCCAACCATACCAGTTCCGGACCACAACTATACACAAAATCTCAGATTGGACAACCCAGTGCAGCAACCAGCTAAGCAGAATATATCATATTAAATACCATAAGGGGACATGCAGAGCTGTTCAAAGCTTTCAGCATACTGAAAACCATAAAACTGTGCATCTCTCTCACACATTATCATTCAACACACTGCTACGTGCTGTGTCCCATATCACTATATAACTGCATCTCAGTGGTCATCATGCATGACCTGGAAACACTTCCACATAGGTTCAAAACAAAGACAATTTTCTTCCAACCACACACCCTACACAATGGAGAGTTCTACTCATGTAGGCAAGCGGTTCAGAACTCCACATAGGGGAATTTTGCGCTATATAAATACTGCAATAAAGCACAATAACACAAAATAAAACAAAGTGCAGCACAGCCTAATGGAGGCGGCATGAGTTCAGTTAGGTAGAACGCCAATTCATTTCAACTGCTTCACTCTCCTGCCAATGAAAGACCACGACGTCGGAGCTGGGGATTTTACTCTGGTATCCTGTTCTATATCTCGTCCCAGCTGAGTCCTTATGTTTATGGGTGGGTAGAGTGATGTGGCTAGCTCTCAGTGCTATGTATTGAGCCAAGAATGGCTTTCCAGATGGCACATAAAGCAAGAAACAACTTTCTAGGCTTGCCACCTAGTCAGTTTTTCACCAGACTCTCAGGTAACTATTACTTCACGGCTGGTGGGAATACATATGTCTGGCATTTGTTTACTTCATTATGGTGTGTACTGTGGGGTTACAAAGCAGGCAATGGCGCCTCCTGTATGTAGACATTTGTATTAAGAGAGCAATGAAGTGCTGCACAGTATGGGTAGTGTTGAAAGCTATCAAGCGAGAACTTTTCATCTATGAATTACAGGCGATTTGTCCAAGATCTTACAACCTCAAGTTATGTAGGCTTAACATTTTACATCAGTAGAAGCAGGACGACCAATTTTGAAAGACTTGTGCTACCTCTAGCTTATCAGTATTTTCTTAACTAAATTGCCGCAGTCGATTTGAACCTTAAGGATCACAATGTTGCTCGTTCCAAGTCTTCGAGTGTGACCAGAAATGGGGGGTGAACGAGTACGATCATGACTGAATGGTAAGAGAAGAGCTTATTTTAAAAGGACGGGTTAAGTGTTTCTTCATGTAACAATGTTCTGGCTGTACGCAGGGCCCTCTGTTGTTTCATTGTGGTTACATTGATACATTGGGTATTGCCGGTATATTTGTCCCCAGTGGTGGCAACCCTAGATGTGTGTATCGTTGCTAACTCTGAAACAAGTAGACAAGGCCTCTCAGATCGAGCAGGAGCACTCCTCAAGATTGGAGGTGAAAAGTGTTATGACGACTTGAACAAGTGCCACTGGTGAGTTTTACACTGACGCAGTTGTACCAATCATCGAGCTGCATTTTAATCCACACAGGATCTGTTTAGACTAGAGCTTGCTTCATTTGCTTTACGCAGTAGGTTATTAGACCCAATAAGCTCATTTTATTTATTATCCGCTGTATTCTGACTACTTTCCTTGCTTTGACGGGGGTAGCGTGATGCAATTTCCTGTGATATCATTGTTAGGTCACTGGTAATATATTTCTAATGGAGTCATTTTAAAGCTAATTACCACTTTCACAGAATGTTTGTTGGCAAGTATGGGTACGCCCCACCACAACGACGACCCCCGCCCCCCACATCCAGGTCCGATCCTCCCGGAGCTGTGCAGTGACTCACACCGGCACGTGCCCGTTCCCTGTAGGAGCTCTCGCGGCCGGCATGACTTCTTTTTACAAAACAGCGTCTCTCCATTCCTCCCACCGGTTGTGTGTACACCCCTTTACTCTTAACTGTATTTTAATCATAGACATATGCCAGTGCAGTCAGAGAAAATGTAATTCAGGCCTCGAAGAATGCCCATAAAACGGGAGCGGTGGGGGCAGAGAAGGGCTGGCAGCCTGACCCCGCACAGAAGAGCCTGTGTGAGCCCTCAGCAGGCCTGATGAGGTGATAAAAGCCCTTTTCCTATAAATTGTAATAAGTACTGGTGTTCCAATGCGGAGGAATGCGAGGAAAGCGGCCCACCGCAGCGCTTTCACGGGCTTTCTGCACACAGCAGCTTTGGCACACCTCTTGCTTGCCTCAAAAAGTCAGCCATTTAAGAGTGTGATCCCAATAAGGTCAATGGGAAATGAACACTATTGGAGGGGGATACAGGTTGAAAAGCGGGTGACAGTTTTGTTTGTCAGGCGGATGAACTGAAGTAAATCGCTGCGAAGTTGACCAGTGTGTTTTGACTGCTATTCACTAGGCCCCCATGGCTTCAATCGCAAGCACTCGAGCGTGCCAGGTTCTCGGATTTCTTCAGTGCCCATTTGATGCCCCTGGACGAATAAACCCAGTTCAGATTCAGGCTATTAAATGCAATACTGAATCAAAGCGGGGTAAAGGTCTAACAAAGTGAGGGCAGCTTTGAGGGACTGAGGCACAGGGAAAGGTGGTCTAGAGAGTGGCTAAAGAGGAACTAACAACGCGAAGAAGAATGAAGCATGGAGTACAGAAGCAATGCAAATGGCAGAATCAAGAAAGGAGTGATGGGGAATGAGAGGCAAAAGGAATGGTGTACTGAGGGTGTGCGGTGGAACGGGAGGAGGAGTTGTCAGTATGGGAAAGAGGGACTGAGGATAAACTAAGGAAAGGATCAAAAGTGAAGAATACGAGAACCATGTACGGCACTCGAGAAAGCTGAAAGCAGACGAGTAAGGTGGGTAACTAGGAAAGGAGAGAGGGGGAGTAATTTGAAGAGAGGGCAAGAAAACGTGAAGGGGAGAGATGGATTGAGTTTTCAAGAAGAGCGAAGAAATTATGCACCATAAGAATGGATAGAAAAACGTCCTTAGAATTTTCACAAAGTTTAGTAGGCAGTGAGCCCTTGGAATTATATATATCACACATCAACCATGCTCCAAAAAACAAACAATCCCATTATCAATCCATGGAAGGAATTAGTGGTACAAAAGCTGTGCTGTCATTCTCATGTATCTTATTTCAAGAAAAAAACGACGGAAGAGCGAACACCCGGCTGCCAGTAGATGTATCCAAAAAACCTACTATAACACACCCAAGGGCATACTACTAGAGATAATGCAAACATCGCTGTGTCATTTAATAAGTTCTCTCCTTTGTCCTGTTGTGGATATTTAGTTGTAATAATGGCTAACAATATAACATACAGTAGTCACCTTTTAATTAGGCCATACTGAAGCACTGACCAGAAGCTCTTGCCTCCCAGCCAGACAGGCGCTTGAGAAGTGATTGTCAAAACTCGCTGTTTAAGAAGACTGGTGATATTGCCAAACCTCATATCTAGATACAACTGAAGGACACACAACCTCCCAATTTCACTGCCTCTCATCTCATTCCTGCACCTACTGCTTGGATTATCCAAAACTTTACCCATGTGACTTGATTGTGGAAACGTCTGAAAATTGACAACGTGTTTCTTGTTCTGCCTCTGGAAGCTCCTTTCTTGGCAAGGACCAGGGGACCAATGCCCCACAAAGAGCTGATTGTGCATCAGATTTACGTTGGTGCAATCTATAGAAAAGCTTAGTGCCCTCTTGCGCCCAAACAATGGAGTCTCTCTTCCTCCTTGGGGGGATACTGTGGAGCTAACAATGCCAGAAGGGGGTCAGCCAGCCCGACATGAAGTGGAGTTACCACTTGTGACAGAAAACAAACTTCAATAGTCCACACCAACCTATCTGGAAGAAATGATGTATCAGGTGGGTACATAGAAAGAGTCTCCAGATCGCTCACTTGCCCGGCTGATGTTAAGTCGATGATAAAGACCGTTTTCTACAGCAGAAGCCTTAACGGACAACTATGAAGCAGCTCAGAAGGGGTGCACATCAAAAAAGTGAGAACTCAAATTCAAGTCCAACTGTGGCATCACAAAGGATTTTGGCAGAAACAAGTGCTGCAAACATTTCACAAATCTAAATCACAACACATGATTTATATAAAGTAGGCTGATTAGGCAACCACAAAAAAGCCAAGAGTCAACAAATAGCCTTTAACAGTGCCCAAAGCAAGTCCTTGCTGGGCAAGAGATAAAAACAACAAAACTTCAGACAACTTGGCTGCAATGGATGAATTTGCCAGGTGCAGCAACAAGCCACAAATTTGTCTGACGGGCTTATACAGATTTCATATAGGGATGTCTGCCCACCAAGAGGATATCAATGACCTCAGGAGGAAGGTCAAATGCAGTCAGCTACCGCCGCTCAATCTCTACGCATGAGATGCATATTGAGCGGGCTTGGGTGCAGCTTAAGATCCTCCAGAAGCAGCAGCTTCATCAGAGGACAGATGCTCATACCCAGGAGCTCCTCGTACTACATGCTCCTGGCCCAATACGTGCCATTAGGGTGAGTTGGGTCTGGCCATTCCTGATTTTCTTCAAAACTCTGGGCGGAAGAGGCAGCAGCAGAAAGGTATACAGGAGGCCAGAGCTCCACTCTAGGTGGAATGCAAACAGAAAGTCTCCTTGGGAACTCCAACGTACAAAAGTGCTGACATTGCACTTTCTCCACAGTGGATTGAGACAGTTTTCCCCATGGATGGAAGATGCGCTTGGCGACCTCTGGGTCTAACTGCCACTC